>JAJTJO010000484.1:0-572968 GCA_024550625.1 Dendroctonus valens | reverse complement strand
GGAAACGCCGCTAGAAGAGAAGCCGCGGGGGAGCGAACGGGCGACCAGCAAGGGAGGGGAGAGGGAGCACGGTGGGGAACAGAGACCACGCAACAACCAAGGCGCCCACAAGGGGGGGGCAAAACGCCACGGGGGCGACAGCGAAAACCGACGACACCGGAGGAAGGCCAAGGAAGGGGGAAAGCAGGAACAGGAGGGGCGCGGGGTGCGGCGGGGAGGTGGGGGGACACAGACAAGGAAGACGGGGGGAGGCGGGCACCACGAGGCAACAAAGAGCGGAATGTAGGCGGGCGCGCTGCAGCACAGAGTGGCGAAGGCGCCGGTGCAAAAAGGGGAGTGTGGGAACCCAGAGAGTCGAGGGGGGTTAAAGCGCAAAGATGAGGGGGAGCAAACACGAGAGTATCACAGAGATAGGCGCATGTGGTCGTGCGGCGGAAACCAGGGGCATCAAGCCGAAGGAAGCACGTAGTGAATTGCGTAACTGAGGGGTGCAATCGACGTAACCTTCTGAGTGGCCGAATTATCGAAAGAGCTGAGAATAAAGAAGACAAGCGTTCCATACTGAGAAGGACAAGGGACCCGTGGCATCAAGCCCTTTGCCAACTGCTCAATGATCATGTTTGTGTGGCAAACTTACGGTACGTAGGAAAATAGAGTAACGACACTATGACGTACAGCGTGAATCGATACAAGGGCACAAAAAACAGATAGTGTTGAAGGCAACTGGGAAACGGTTTTGAGTTCCCGACAAAACGGCAAGGAACATGCTTTCACGCGTTGTTGAGTGCGGCGAGCTGGCGCAAAAGCACGACGGCTTATGAACGGAAAACTGAGCTATGGCAACTATAGTTTGTACTTTTGCAGCACTAGAGCAACCGGTTGGTAGGTGCAAGCGCGGTGGGCTCTCTATTTCAAGGACCCTGGACAAATAACTGCGGCCGACTGATAGCCAGAGCGCTCGATCCGTCACGTTCAGCCCTAGAGAGTGTGATGGGGGTCCCGTAACAAGTGCCGATAACTATAGACGGGGTCCGAAACAGTTCTCGCACTGTGGGATGGTCGCGGGGACTCCCTGGGGAGGACTGGGACTTCTGATGGGCAAGTCCCGTGAAAAACCCGTCACAAGACTGTCATGACGTCTATCTCTCTTTAGTCATCATATCTCAATGCTAATCTGGGAGTTTGGATGTGTTTAGGAAGAAAGATCCGGCTGTAACAACGACACGGGAGGAACCAGCGCTAACAGCCAAAGACTTTTGTCTTTTCCTCCAAACTGTAAAGGTGTGATCGGATGGGCGCTAGAGTCGACTGCCGTTGCTTGAAGGACCTCCAGCGCGACCATCCCTAGCAACTACCAGATGGCTAGAAGAGATTAGATACAACCTGTGAAAAGGATCAAGGTGACGGGTATTTTCAAGTCCGTTGACAAGGGTGCCAAGAGTGGCTAGTGAGGGTATCTAGAGGAAATAGTCGAGACAAGGCCCAGGAAGAACTCTATAATTTGACCCACACAGTGCCATGGAGTGAACCAATATTAAAACGTGACACACTAAATAATGCCAGTTTTTGAACGCTTCGGCGAAGAAAGGACAGCCCACTTCTGTTAAACCAGGGCCTGAGAAAGTGTTGCACAGTCTCAACCTGATGCGAATTAATCCCCAGTTTAACTATTAAAGTTTAGCGACAAAAAATTGGTGTGATATCAACATCAAAAAACGCTTTTTTTGGCAGATTAGCACCATGGAGGCTGAATAGAGACTTTCTACTTTCTGCGTTTCTGTGGACTGACAGTCAGTGGCAGAGAAAGGGGAGCATCATCAAGGAGGTAGTGGAATCAAATGTCCCCGTTCCTATTGGAGCGGCCGGAGAGGATGACCCTTTGAATAGAAAGCTAGAACACTGCACCTTAGCGCCACAGCCCTGTTCAACAGGAACCAGTACTTGGCATTGGCAGGTGAGCGTGACGTTGATCGGGTGGGTGCCAGTGTGCCGGATAAAAGGCGTTGAAAACATTTAAATAAGGAATCGGGCATCTAATCGGCCAAGGTTAGTTTGCCTGAGAGGGGTTGGAGTATCAAACCAAGTGCGAAGAGAACTGACCAAGATGCATCTACACCAGTATTCGGATTACTAGATGAATAAAATGGACGATGTGTTGTCTCTGACCAAGACGACGAACCTCGCCGTTCATGTTTGAATAAAGAAAGAGTGACCAAAAGGGTCATCCTTTCTCAAGCACAACGCGTTTTCGATCCGATGCTATCTTGCCCTACCACCCTATACCGAATTGATTGCTTTCAAAAACCCTGAACAAAGCAGCTAACGGGGAAGTCACCTGTGCGACACCGACATGGAAGCGACCTTCGATGAGATTTCGGATCGATATCTAGACACTAAATGGTGGTTCACAGAATAAACATCAACAATGCTATGGGGGAGAGCGCGTTGCTCGTAGGCATTACCAAGAAAAATACGGAGCATGCGCCTCTCTTGGTCGCGTGATCAAACTTTTGCCCGGAAAGGAGGACCGAGTTCGGCTGGTACAAACTCTCTACTGAGAACGTAGGTCGGCGTAATGCGACCCTACCACGATGTGTACCCTTTAAGTGTACCCGCAAACTCTTCGGGCTCAAGAAGACGGTGAACCAGGGAAGAAGGCGTCCTGGTCACAGTTGTCAAGCATCCGATGAATTTCAGAACCGGCAGTGAGAGTGCGATCCGGTAGTGTCGAAGTAGGCAAGCCTCGAAACGACGGGAGTGGGGTACGAAAAGACGACGGGCAAGATTTGGTACTCACACACTCCGCTGAGGGACGCGAAGGACTTATGTAATTTTTCGGTTATGTATATTTTTAGTGTGGATTCTCCGGTTCTTTGATTAGTTTTTGATACGGTGCAGAATTTGCTACAAGGGTTTCTAGGAACGGGGAGTTGATGATATCTCTGTTCTTGTGTGAGCCAGGGTTATCTGTATACAGGCCTAGGTGGGAGTATGTCAGAGCTATGGAAATAGCGTGCCAACAACCGGGCAAGCACTTG
Organism: Dendroctonus valens; assembly: GCA_024550625.1. Classification (NCBI taxonomy): domain Eukaryota; kingdom Metazoa; phylum Arthropoda; class Insecta; order Coleoptera; family Curculionidae; genus Dendroctonus; species Dendroctonus valens. The sequence continues at coordinate 569,930 of JAJTJO010000484.1, read as the reverse complement.
TCTGACCTGACACCCCGAGTAAAGGGGGAAGAAAGAGAGTGGGGGAGGAAGGGGGTGAAGGCTTTGAGGAACACCGAACCGGGTACGCGTGTAAAACGGGGATTGGGGCCATCGGGGCAACCCGCACATTCGCGATGGGGTGGGCAGGTTACTCGCAGTGCCCGGAGGCCGAGCAAAAAAGTAGCACCTTGTGCACGGAGAGAGCTCGGACCGGTGGGCGGGGGGAGAGAGAGGGCACATGGGAATCCGCGAGCCAGTATATACCGACGACGTGAAATCCGCCGTAGCGGGCCAAAGGAGCTAATCGTCGAGGTATGAAGAGGCCGCCGCGGCCGAAGTATAAATGGGTTGTACCCTTAAAAGCGGAGAAGTGGCCGCGATAGCGGTGGAATGAGCCAGTAAATTTAGTCGTGTTGCAATTTTGAACGCTAGACGTTTAGTTGTCAAACTGCCGCAAAATATTTAAATATCTCGCCAGAAAACTGATAAAATTCTATAAAAACGTCTGGGAAAAAAGGAAATATGAGTGATCAACGTTACAGTTATTTAGAAGCTGAAATGGTGGGAAGCGCACGGGAACTTAGAGAGGTGAGTAAACTAAACATAATGAAAAATGGGAACTAGGGATGTGTATTATTGGAACTAGGGGAAATACGACGGTCTCACGACAAAAGGGGAGGCATATGGTGACTTCTCCGGTTAGGATGATACAAAATATGAGTTGGGCACTGTAAGAATTTTAAACTACGGTTTAAAAACTTCCGCAAACTTGTCGAAAATGCGTTTATGATTTCAATCTAATGGGTGGAACCATGAACTCCTCTGACGCCAAGACATGATTTAACCCGTGTTAAGCCATGATTGTCGTATGGTAACAACAATTGGTGTTTCTGCTGTTTTAAAATTATCTTCCTCAGTAAACACACCTGAAGAAAGGCGATACAGGCTAAGTAATTTGAGAAGAAGTTGGAAATCTTCTTCGAGTCCCTGTAACGGACACCAAAAGAGTAGTTTACTAATCTCGCTGACACCAACGGACCAGGAAATAGCTTTGTGGCGTTCAATGGCGCAGCTCCCCTTGAGGGCTATTTGCAGCGCAGTAGATGTACCAATATCAAGCACGATGCGAAGCGGTTTCAGGGGAGGCGGGATTTGAACCACACCGAGCGTTCAGAGGGAACTACCGGTCGTGCGGGGTGCTCTCGGACACCATGGCGGCGGAAAACAGGTGGTGGGGCAGGGCCCCGGGAAAGAACCCTCAATGGACGATAGGGGGGTGGGCAGAAAAGCTAGGGTTACGAAATATGGGCAAGAAAAACGCGGGAGATTTCTACAGAACAGTCCGGATGGTTGGGGGAATTAAATGGCTCCAGGACCACTGCAGCTACGCCCGCTAGGAGCTACAAGCTAGAGAATCGAAAATTTTGGGAGTGGCGAGCGAAAAAAACTCCCCAAACATACGGACGGCTGGGAAAGAAGCCACCAATAAGACTTGTGGTAGCGGAGACAGTATGGAACAGCAGAGATAAGACAGCATACCAGAAGATGGGTCGTATCTATCAGTGCAATAGGGAAAGCGCACAAAAGTGGCGACTGGCAACACGCCGCAGTGAACGCGGGGGCATAGGAGGGGACGGGTCTGTCTCGATCGCGACGAAGTGCAGATTCTTTAATATAACAATAATCGGTAGCTCGGAAACTAGAACTTTTCAGATCAACCATAGGTAAGTTGGTTTTGTTTTTTATTGATTTTGGCCATTTTGAGGGGGTAGGGTGTGTTTTTTGTATTGGTGGTATGAGTTAGTTGTGGGTGTTGGGCTGTGTTGGTTGTGTTATTTGATTATGGTGTGGAAGGTTGGTATTGGTGGGTTTGTGTGTTTATTTGGTGGGGGTTGAATGTGGAGTATTTGGTTGGGTTTGGTTATGGGTTATGGGTAGTGGGGTGTTTTTTTTTTGGAGGTTTTTAGGGGAGTGGAGTTGGTGTAGTGGGAGGTGGGAGGGGTGTTTGGGGGTTGTGTTGGGTTGAGGTTATGGTGTGGGTAGAGTTTTATTTTTAATTTTGTGGTTTTGTTTAGTTGTGGGTGGGGGGTTGTTATGTGTTATATTTTTTATGATGGTGAGGTGGGGCGAGGTGGATTAAGGGTGGTGTGATTTCGGGGAAGTTTGGGGTGGGGGTGATGGTGGTAGGACTTGAGTTGTAATTTTATTGTAGGTGTGGTTTTTAGTAGGGATGGTTAGGGTGGTGTTGTTAAGTTAGGCGGCCAAACACAGATTACGGCGGAAAAGAGCGGGCAATTGTGGCAACCCCCCGCTATGATGCAGTTTCGAGCATGAAGCGCCGCTGATATGCTGAGACACATTTTTCATCCACTCCTCACCACAAAACCACAGAAAAAACATACTTACCAATGTTCGGATCCACCAGTCTTTGTATTCGCATCGGAACCCTTGGTATCCATTCCCACACCTGGAAAACATCTTATCCCCTCATTCAAAGACCGCACTCAATCTCACTTCCATGCAGTTTTTGTACAGGAGGCTGTCGTGGATTTGACCGGTGAAACAATGGCCTCCATTGAGCAAACCAGGCTGCGTAGGCGGGGGGGGCACGGGATCCGTGAGATGTTGATGTTGGGACGGGGGTGGGGCGTGGTGGGGGCGCGGCTTTGGGTACTGCTGACGAGCAAGATCTGAAAACAACAACAAAAACGCTCGTGAGTGGAACTATGGTGCAAAGGTCTTTCCCTAGCATGAGCCAATGTCCGCGCTGTTGTTATCACTTTGGAGTTTGGAACTGGACTAGTTGCACCACGGCCGGTATTTTTATATTAATGTTAATGTCGAAATTTCATTCACAGCGTTTTTCAATGTTGATCACCATCTCCGCGACGACAAATCACCGAGCCCGCCCCCGTCCTGAACCCGACGCAACACGAGGCATTCCGGCCGTACCGCCGTCAAATTTTTAATTGGTCCTTTTTCCTGTTTGTTCACCGCGTTTTGGGTCCCAAATAAAATTACAGTGAAAAGAGATTAATTGGCAGCGTCGACAGGGCGGCGAAACGACATCATCGATTTTCTGAAACTTGCTTGCCCACAACAATGAATCACGGCTGCTTGGAACAGGAATTGAGCCATTTTGGCAGCCACGAGCCACCGGGGAAGCTCGAGCTGATTGGTATGCGGTCGCGACTCTTCGAATCCGAAACCTGACCTTCCGAATGCACTCGCCGCTGCCCAGATAGATAGATAGATACATTTAACATTCACATTCTAAATTCACCAACAAGTTTAAAACCAAAAACATAAGTCATAAAATATTCCCATGTTCTGGCCAGATTTCGGGGCCGGGTGCTACTTTGCCCATGATCTAAATAGGCCGCGCTAAGTCGTCCATTACCTGGGCAGTGCCCAACATGGACATTCCCGCGCTAGCCATAAACGCACACACGGCAGGAGATGTCTTGAAGTGCGGTTTTGGTTTATTCGAGGGGCATTACATTAAGGAAAAAGGGCTTCCGCAGGGAAGCCAAACCCCCTTTTGCTTCGACCTTTAAGCCGGATACTGTCAGCCGTGGCGTTAACCGCCGGCAGTTTCAACAGATAACCGAATCCATCGCCCCCGCCCCGATCGGTTGCAAGACCAACACACCAGTCCGAACGGAGGCAGGACGAACCCCGTCCATCACGTTTATGTTGGATTTGTCGTTTCAGCCTGCGAGAACCGACTGTCCTCTGCAACTGGCAGGCATGTTTGTTTGTCGTCACGTCTGTCATGGACCGAATCCCTCATAAAATATGGGAAGTCCCCTATACAGGGGACCATGGGTATGGGCGGCGTCGCTGGCGCTTACTTGGGTGATAATTTCACCGTGAGGACTGGAGCCTTGCACGCCGCGATGATAAATTTTTCATCGATGGGATCGTATTAGTCGCTATATGCACCATCCCTGGAGCTTCGTGCATTTCGGTTATCTGGTGGATCTGTCCCGCCGAGGGACGCCTCTTAGGAACCTATTTTGGGCTTGGTAACACGTCGTCTCGTGAATCACAGAAGAGGGGCCACAGGGGTTCCGTAGGTCATATGGTCCTTCTTGTGGAGGTGTAGAGCAGAAGTTTATTTTGAGGTGATGAAAGACTTTGGCGCCAGCAAGTAGAGTTACAACCTTTCTTCGGACCATGGCCGTCGTTTGTACATCAGAGCTCAGTCAACATGCTTATTGAAATGGAGTCGGGCTCTAGTTTGAATCCCAGGTATTTCACCTCTTTGTTGTTTGATGAGAGAGTATTTTTGGACGCACGGAGTGGTGATAGATTTTGTTGTTTAGTGAATTGCGCTAAAAGATAATCGTTCCGTCTCCTGGGCTTCCCTTTAGTTTCCATTGTCGAAATACGGCGTCCATAAACTCAGGTGAATGGTTCCAATGGCAGATTGCGCAGCCTGAGCATAAAAAACGATGCGTAGATCGAGCCGTCATCATCAGCGTATAGTGCTATATTCTTTTGTAGGGAAGTTTTGAATTCCTGCTGTTACATGTTCCGCAGCGGCGAAATCACTGTTCCTTGTGGTACTCCGGCCGCATGCTCTTTTGGCAGAAGTAAATTATCCACTGTTCCTGGATGAACGGTTTTTTTAGGTAAGACGCTATAAGGAAACTAGGTAGAGTGGCTTGAATGCAACGGCCATAACAACTTGTCCAGCAGGCCTGTGTGGCCAACTTTGTCACAGGCCCTTTGCATGTCGAGAGCAGATAACCGTACTTTGAAGCTTAATAATGCTGCATAGGCTCCGTTGCGATCCTAGCGTCTGGCAGCGTTGTGGTTGTTCTTGGTCGAAGCCAACGCCTATACCCGTGATTACACTTCGAACTTCGGCTAGCTGCCTGTAATCTCGATGGATGACTTCTCGGTTAATTTGCCGAGGGTGTTCAGAGGGAAATTGGCCTATAAGAGGCGGGTTCGGTCCGGGTTTTTTTGCCCCGGCTTTAAGATGGGGATATTACAAGCGTTTTTCCATCCCTGTGGAAGTGCTGCATTTTATAAGGAACTGCGTTGGACTATTTGTACTATTACACAATAGTTTTCCCGCGTGTAAGTTTTTGAGGAGTAATAGGGATGCCGTCTGGCCGGGGGCTTTTTCGGCTAGGGAGGCGCCGAGACACCGAAAAAAAACAAATTTTTTGTATCTCCGAACGTGGGTTGTATATAGTAAATGCAAAATCGGGGTGTATAGGATCCTTCCGTTCACAACACAGCGGTCCTGTCTTTGAATTTCGTTATCCTGAGGGCGTGTTGACCTTGTGTACGACGACCAAAGTCGTCCGAGCAGCCTCGCACTGTCACTGGTGGTAAGATCACTCCGCCCTCTTTTTCAAGAGCGGGGACTGCTCATAGCCTTTCGCAGACGTCTCGACAGTTTTTTTCCACGGCATTAGTCACGGGGATCAAAGTTCGCATTTCTTCTCCGGCGCCCGTATAATTCCTGTATGCGGATTTCCAGTGTATGTCTCGTGCAACTCTCGCCATTAATGGCGATGGCAGGTTGCCCTGATCGCTGCCAACGCTTCCCTGATCGAGTTTTCCGCCGTAATAGGTTCGATTTCCTCGGACGAGTGTCCGCTGCCGCGGGTCCTTTTCGGGACTTTTTGGCCAAGCTTCGCCTGATGTCCGCTTGTCATTCCGGGTCATCTCTTTTTTAATCGCATGCTCTAGAGACTTACGAACAGAATTATCATCTGGCCCGGGAATACACGTCAGGCTGGTTTAGATCCGCTTTTCGATATTCGCCGAAAATCGAATATTTCTTCGTATGAATATTCGACAGTCGTATAGTTTTGTGGTGCCTCTTTAAATGCCCTAAATGTGCGAGTAAATGGGACAAATGGGCACTGCTGAGGGGGCGTCCTTATACACCATCTCCGTGAGATTGGCTGAGTCACTTTGGCAATTCGATAGTCAGCGTAGGCATGAGATTCCCTCCACTGTTCGGCGTGCATGCCGTTTGGGGATGAATGAACGCCATAACGAGTGGCCTTGCTCGCCGAACGTAGTAAACACCTGCAAATTGCCGTTCTTGCGTTTATAGCCCAGGGTATTGATAGTGTGGGCTGAGCGGGCGTTGAAATCTCTCCCATTAGCAACACCATATTGTTGTTTATGAAGAATGGAGTCCGAACATCAGCGGCCTGTAAGCGTACGTGGCAGAACATATGCACAAGTAGATCAAAACTCCCTCAGCGAAGTTCACGCGACGTTCTCCTATTGCTGATCCGACCTGCTGTGGCAGTCTCCTGTATTGGAATTTGGCGTTAATTTGACCGCTATGGCCCCTCCGTCCCCTTAACCGGGCCTATCGGCACGCTCGGCTAGTCCCCCCCCCCCCTCGACCACCCAATCCTAAGTATATCCCCCGGGCCGCAACCACTGTTTCGACAATAACACGCCCACGAGCCATATCCTCGTCTTGAAGCCGATAGTGCACAAACTCACGAGACGACTCCACGTAGTCCGCTATGAGATTCCATTCTCCTATCCTCAAGGGCCACAGTTGGCCAAAATCAGCGGGCTTAGACAATCGCAAAGCTCTATTAATGTCCTTCGTTCAGAGGAACTGGCGCGAAAGCAAGGAGGAACTCCTGTCCGCTTCTCGTCTTCCGCAAGGCCTCCCCCAAACGCAACGCTTATAAATTAACGCTTTGTTACCTCCTGGTAAGTTCACCTGCGATGCCAGATCGGGCGATATTCCGCATGCAAGGTGGGTAGCCCTAGGAGTGCGCTACGGCGCCAGCGTTCATGCCTTGGTTAGTGGGGGTCTGGTTTGGTGCGACGAGCCTTAGCTGCGATGGTTTGACCTGGCTGCTGTGTGCCTGCGGTCATTTGTTTCTGCCAGGGAGCGTGCAGAAACTACGTTGCGGCGCTCGGGATAGGCTCGCTAGATCCTGCACTGGTTTCTGGGATGGGGGGATCGGGCCTGGCCGGTCGAGAAGGTCTGCCCTCACGCTGGTCTTGGACGAGGTGGCGCCCAGCCGAACGCCTTGCGGTTATTTTTCACCGGGCCGTACTTGGGCCAGTTTACACGTACACGAAATGGGCATGCTCGTCAAACAAGCTCCGGTAGAGGAGCCAGATGCCAATTGGACGCATTTTTAGCGCCCGATCACGGCGGCGCACGATGTGTATTTCGTGGGGCCGCCACACACGTGGACGGCACTGAAGTGTTTGTTGACAGTTGCCCGATACGTGTCCCCGCCCCTGGCATCGGCGGCACGCGTCAGCGGTATCGTTGGATTTCTTCCTGCGGTCTTCCGCCAGCCGACCCCTGACATCGCGCGCATCACTTTAGGCGGTGAGTGTGCGACTGTTTGCCGCAGGGTCACCGAATCACTCAGGTACATCAGGTACAAGGCGGCCGAAACTAGTGTCTTCATTCGCCGAAGACGTTTTTTAGGAGCAACCCTTTTCCTCGAGCGGCCTCCTTGATGTGCCCGCAAGTGTCCACGTTGCCCCGCGAGCCCCCTTAACACATACGATCGTGTAGTTCGCTTGGTTGCAGGTGCGTAGGTAATGAGGACTGGCTGCCTTCTGCCTGCCAGTTTTGAGTTACGCCGCCATATAATAGCACTGCACGTACACTATCAGCGACGCTTGTCGGGCTATCTTCAAAGTGAATGGCTTACTGTGCTCATTGCACACTTTATAAGCGCCATCACTAGCGCGCTAGTGGTCTGACTGGGCTTTCCCACGATGATATTGGTGGCGGTATTTTTCGGGTCTTTCGCCGATTTGCTTGCCAGAGAAGCTAGCCGCTTTGGAGCATCAGTTCCTCATGCATGCGTGCGACATAGTGTGGTCAGTCGACGTGTGTGAGCGGTTGAGGTACGATCTCGAAGCGGGTCGTTGCCGGTTGTGTATTGGCAGAACGTCAGCAGAACTGCGTTTGCGAGTCTTTTCAGTGGCTTGTTCCGTTGCGCGGTTATTGCGGTCTTTTGGTATTGCTGTCTGCTGTGAGCATGTGCGACCCACGGCACCGTTATTCCGAATGGCCCAGAATACATAGCAGCATCCCACGCCTGTATGACCCGACTGTCATCGCAGCCACTGTGTTGCGCACAGACCTGGCCCTTTTATCAGCCATGGAGCAACAGCTCTCCCGCTCTTCCTGTCCCGCAGTAGTTCGTGGTCTCGCTGTGCGTTTGGGTCCGGTTGGTGCGTTCCTGAGGCCAATCTCGTCGTACCTTTTTGGCTGGTTCCTTCGATTTTTCGTGTATGCTTAGGGGGGCTCACCTTATCCAGCTTGCGTTGGGTCTGCCCCCTGTATAGAATCATAGTGGTGTTAGCCAGGGCCCATTCCGTCAGCTCTGCGCGTGCCCTCGCCTTAGATGGTTGACGCGCCGCGACTCTCACTTTGGTGTATTCCTGCTCTAAAGCTAGCACTGTATTCGCTATTCAACCGCCCTGCCAGCGGTCGAAACTTTATTCCTTTAGCAAGCGAGGAGACCCTGCTTGAATTTCTGCTGCTTGATTCCTCGTCCAATTGGAGGAAAGCTCTAGCCTGATTGCAGCGCCTAAATGGCGTAGCGAACTGTAAGAAGACGAACATGAGATTACGGCACATACTGTCGTCTTCGTACCGGCGCGATTCTAAGATGTTCGCTGGAGTTCCGCCACAACGGAGAACACTTGTACTGAATTAGTGTGTTCGCCGAACGCTAAAATAATTATCGCCACGTACTGGTCAACAATCCGAAAAGCCCGACTAACAATTTCTTCTGCAACAAGCGGATCGCTACCCGGCCTAATGTTTGAAGATGACTTCGCCGCTGCCACACTACAACGGAAATAACATTCCAAACAACGTGTTCCCCTCAACCACACTCTCTCCCCGAAAGGTGCAATTACTCCTGCCCCGCACAAGTACACGGCCGCAATTTCCATAGCAACACGCCCTTTAATGCGCTCCTATTGGCCCCATTGGGCGTTACGGCTGTTGGCACAGTTTTCTTTTAGAAGATTGAATTTTGAGCGTTTGTTTGTTCCTAAAGAGCGCCACATTTATGCGCATATTCCGTAGGAAAGAGTGAAAAAAGCAACCAAAAAAACAAATATGGCTCGCTTTATGCAAATGGTTATGGCTGAGATTCGAGGACAGAAGCGAAAGCTTATATAAAGCGACTTAAAACGAATCGTTGTATCTGACACCCAGTAACTAGAATTAATTTCCGTTTCGTCGTCCAACTTCTTACGACGATTAGCACGCATCAATTAGTGTCATCGAATATTTTAATGCGACTTACTAACGCATTATTTATCAAGAGCATGACTCAACGCGCGTCAACCGGCACATTTGCCGGACAGGACCCCCGAAAATAAGCAATTTCCGTGGTTCGAGCTTGAAGAATAAGGCACTTCAGGAGTTTTCAATTATGGACCCCGCCGCCACATTGCACCTACCTTTATAAATTGACTTTCTTTAATAAAAGAAGTTAATTTTGTTTGCGCTGCTAATTTTTTTTTCTTCGGCTTTTTAATGATGACGGCTAACCTCAGTCGGGACAGATGTCGGCTTTCAGGCCTACTAGATTAATTATCAATGGCCACGCAACGGCGATTCTGGGGTAATTGCGAATTTCTTCCGAACGACCGAAATGTCAAGATCCGCGCTATAGATACGTGCACGCAAAACCGAAGAGACAGAGCGGTCTCAGGCCGAACAAGGCGCAATCAACATCCGAGAGCCATAAAGCAAAAATTCATAAGATAATACGACGTTAAACCGTTTAGAAAGGCTTTCTTACTACGGGCAAGTAATACATTAACTACTTTGTTTTAATGCGTTATAATATGTTGCCATTCTTTCCGCAACCGTGCCAGCTCGCGACTTTGGGAATTTTCTAGGCGAAGGAATCCCCATTTAGTTTGTGATGCCCGCATAGAAGATTTCTCTCGCATTAAAGAGTTTTTCGTCCGGGAAATGTCGGAACACGATCCATTGATCCAACTATATGCGATTAGTACAACAAATATACAGTTAGGCCGTACCTTGGACTGTGAGACCATGTGAGATGCGCCCCAGAAATAAAATATGTTAAAAGAAGAAAAGTTGTTTTTTTTAATCGCTGTTTTTCTATGGTATTATGTTACAGAGCGAGTGCGCCCAAAAATAAAGTACGACGCATCAACTCATTCTCATTCCTGATTTCCTGCAAGATTGGGCTCACTCACACATCATTGATTTTCAAATCTCGTTTATACAAAAAATCAATTTCCCTCATATCGAAAACCCAAGCGAAAAACTCCTTGTCCTACTGAGGCAATTTCAGTAGAGTCAATGGACATTGCCCTCGTAACAGCGCACTGCACCTAAAACAAAGTGCATACGGACGGGTCACCCAGAAGTACTACACATCGGAGGTGATGACAATTAAACTTGATTTTTTTGGCGGCCTCTTCAGAACTGAGCCCTGATTTATCGCGTGGATGGGGCACCCCCACCGACCAAGCCGGAATCACATAGTTGCAGTTTATGCGGTCGCTTATTTAGGCACGCGGCCGCCAAGTCGTTAAAAAGGTACGCGCCCGCCCCGATGGTCGTTTTACTAAAGGACAATCTTTACCCCCCCCACCGGTCCCCCAACCACTTTTTTTACTTTGTCTCAAGATTGGGACACACACATCGAGCAATATATGAACGTAGCAAGACAGATGGGGATTCAAGAGAGTGGGCCAAGAAAATCCTGCCTAGTTGCAAGGGTGAGTTTTGCTATCAGACCGCCCAATTGGGGTTCTATACCAAGCGGCGGCTGGAGCGAAATAAAGGCGCGCACTTGGCCCCACAGTAGCTAATTCGCGCCTAGTTTGCGCGCCAAATTTTGCTCTTGCCCCAATCCAGGGCTCCGATTGCCGACACTATGACGGCCCCGTCATTCAGATAGACGATTGACAGTCTATTTGCGGCGAGTTTCAGGTACCAATCCGGAAAGAACAAAAATCCCAGATCACACGTCGACCATCGATAAACCTTCGTCCTTTCTTTGAATAGATCACTTTTCAATTAACTTTAACCAAGACAATTGGCGCAGAATAACACACCCTATAACCATCTGGAAAACACCGCTGGAACGTACCAAGACTCGCATCCAACTGATAGTAAGTGGCCAATAGCGATTCTAAAAACGTTATTATCTAATCATGTGACGAATTATGAAAATGAATTTTTAAATCGCCTCATTTTATCCACCCGTTTGCCGGTCCAGTCGAATAGGACGTTTCTCATGTCGCACTCATATTGGCCCGAAATGTCCATCGCGTGAGTATGCAGTTTTTTTCCTTGTACATACGGCCTCTGGTGCCTGGCAATTATCTATGGCGCCATTTGCAATAAAGGAATGTGCATTTGCACGTTGCTGGTCGCTCTGATAGACGACTTGTGTTGAGATTGATATTAACCTCATTTCCTTTCCAGTTGCTACATCAGGATTTTTCGGGCTTTTATATCCTCGTGGCAAGGAAATTCGTTCCAGAACGTTTGGCTGCCACGGCACGAAGTGGTTCGCACATCCTCAGACGACTGTTTTAAGCCACATGTGGCACATTTTTGCTCAAATGCACCGAGTTTTGCTATGAAAAAAAAAAAATTAGGCACGTATGTTTTGAACCTAGACAGTGGTTTTTTGTTGGCAAAAAAAACACCCAAATCGCATTTTTCTTTATTTTCCAACTTGTTATAGATGCCACAAGGCGAAATGCCTTCAATATACAGTCCCATGCCCCCAACTAAATTTTGTACAGTTCCGAGGCATTGAATACTCCTACATTGAACACCCAGTTTAGTTCTCGCTCCTCCAACTTCATTCTTAATGTTTAACCATTAACCCTCAGTACTAAACGGAAGTATATTCCCAATCAAAGACATCAAGACACTTTGACGGCCCGCCTTATGAGAATGCCTGCCCAATACCCTCACTGACTCACTTAATTTGAATGCCGAAGAGCTCCAGCTCCAGATCCAACTGTATATCCGTGGATACACCGATACAGTTGGGTCTTAGGATCATGAATCAAGAAAAAAATCAAAAATCCGATATGTTTAGCTTCAAAGTCAACCGTTACGCGACGGGTTTCAGTTTGATTAAAAGTAGCTCGCGCGGCGCTGGTTCCAGAAGGAAAATAAAATCGCAGCCTCGTCGTTAAATATGGGAAAGTAGGTCAGTACTGATTTCGGACACACTTAAGTCATATAAGCCCGTGTACCATCGCCATTTGCTGCCGTGACCCCAGCAGACTGTTTCGCGTGCCGTTCGCGATTGGTTGACCAGATTACGTGATAATTTCCTTGCCGTATTCTGCGACACACTAACAGTACAAGTGCTTCTCCGTTGTGCGCGCCCCGAAATCCACAACATCTTATAATCCGCCGACGCGAGCACGACAATGAAGCCGACCATAATCTCATTGTCGTCTTATAGTTCGCTCGCCATAGCCGCTGCATCAGCAGACGCTTTCCTTCCAAAGTGGAACGAGGCACAGCCTAGCAGAACGAAATTCAGCAGTGGTTTTCGCTTGCTTAATGAGTGGATAAGGTTTCTTGCCGAACCGACTTCAGGGCGGTTTCGGCGAGCTTTAAGCTGCCTACACAGACGGAAAACCACCAAGTGGTCGCTGGCGGTCAAACCAATCTCAAGGCCGAAGCACCCAGCTAGCACGGGTATGCGAGGGCCCCTTGCTACCAGCCAGATCTCTGCATGGAGCCGCCGTACCACAAACGGAAGCTGGGATAAAGAGCTGGAGCCCACCCTAACCTAACGAAAAAAATCGAAAGCACCAGCCAGAAAAAAACGAACGATACGAGTATGCCCAGAACCACCAACGGACCAAACCACAGCGCACCCACGAACTAACCGCGGCGACAGAGAAGAGCCTGCGTGGCAGCTGTATGCTAATGCGCTGGAACAAGGAAGCCATGCCGTGCCCACACACACAGGCCGATGACAGTCGCGGTCACAGCGGGAGAGCTCATTCTGCCACGGAAACAACGGTGTCCGTGCCGAGCACACGCTCACCACCTACGCAACCCACGAATACACGGCCAATACGCCTTTCCCGAAAACACCGGCACTTTTGACGCCCTTGACATCGAGCCCTCAACGACCCCTCGAAAATCCAGCCCACGCCCCAGCCGGCACCCCAACCCATGCCATGAAGGAACTGGCCACTGACCGGCCACCATAGCGCGCTGCTTCTCTCAACAAATTAGGCGAAGAAGCCCGAAAAAAACCGCCACCAATTGTATTCGTGGAGAAAGCCCAGTCAGCCACAGCGCGCCTGGTGAATGAGCCTAACATCGATAACTATAAGACCATTCACCCTTAAAAATACACGAAACGTCGACTGGATAGTGCCCTCCTGCAGCTCATATTAGAGCACTGGGCGGGGCGTCCAACGGCTCCTGGAGGCAGAAAGCAGACCAAATCCATACTACGACACACCTGCCCAAACCAGCGAACACACGCCGATGTGTTGTTAAGCGGCCTGGCCTCGAGGGACACAACGTGGAGACTTCGACCACTCAAAGGAGGGAGCGCCTCGAGGAAAAGGGTTTCTCCATTAAAAACAGTCTTCCGAATGAAGACCCACTTTCGTCGCCCTGATACCGATTGTCACCCGATGATTCGCGTGACTGGAACCGCACCCATATCCTTATTCTTTCTTTACCGTTTGCCCCCCTTGTGAACTTCTTCTCCCCTAAAGTTCTTTAGCGACCCCCAACCGCGCCAAAGTTGATCCCGAATGTCAGGCGTCTCCCTGCGCGAAACCGGCAGGAGAACCAACGAACCCTGACGCCAGTGCCCGCCATGCCAGGGCTGGCCGGGACAGTATCGCCGGCAACTGACACAAACACTTCAAGTGCTCAAGGTGTGCGGAGCCCCCACGATCACATCGTGCCCAGCCGCGGGATCGCGCGCTAAAATCGGGCCAATTTAGCACTGGCTCCCACACGAGCTTTGACCGAAGACATGCCCCAGTGACGTGCTTCAATACTGACAGCCCACAGACCACCCGGTCGAAAAACCGCAAAGCGCAGTTCGTGGCAGGCCCAGCACGATTCTCTTCCAGACCAGCGTGGGGGCAAGACCTTCCGGGACCCCGCGGCCCGATCCCCCACCCAGAAACGCCAGGAACTAGCAGCCCATCCCGAGCCCCGAACGCAGTTTTCCGCCGCTCCGCTGCATGAAATGAATAGGCAGCAGGGACCACACAGCTGGTCAAACAATCGCAGCTAATGGTCCCCAAACAAACCCCCCACTAACCAAGGCATGAACCGCTGGCGCGTAGCCACTGGCGCACCCTGACAATCGGGAATTCGCCGGATCTGGCATCGCAAGGTGAACTTACAGGAGGGTAATCAAAGCGGTTAGAGTTTAAGCGACTGCGTTGCAGGGGCTGCGAGACAAAACGGAAGGGTTTCCTCGATTTCCGACGCAGGTTCTTCAACGAAGACATTAATAGCTTCGATTTTAGCCCTGATGTTGCCAAGCTTGCCCTATGAGGAGTAGGAGAATGATAACTCATGCGGCTCCGGAGTCGTCTCGAGTGCGTTTGGAACTTTCTTCAGACGAGGAGTATCGATCGTGGCTTTGATTGTCGAAAACATGGTTGCCGCACGGGGATATACTAGGTTCGGGGTACAGGCTCGAAACGTGCGATAGGCCGGTTTAGGGGAGGGGTGGCCATAGGGTCAAAAGTCAATTCCATACGGAGACGCCACCCGGCAGTCAGGCAATGGAGAGCTCGCGTTGAACTTCTTCTGATGGAGTTTTGATCTACGTGGCTATTCTCCACCGTACGCTTACAGGCCGCTGATGTCGATCCATTCTCATAAACCAATGGGTTTGCTAATGGGAGATTTCAACGCCCGCCATCCACTATTCAATAACCTGGACATAAAAACGCAGCCGGCCAATTTTCTAGCCGACTACGGTCTGCGAAGTGGCTACTCGTTTATGCCCACTTCCCCAACGCAGGATACCGAACAGTGAGGGAATCCATCCACCTCGACTTCGGAATTGCCAAAAGGACTCACCAATCTCACGGAGATGGTGGTTATAGACGCCCTCGCCGTGTCCCATTGCCACCTTTACTCGACCATTAGGGATTAAAAAGCGCGACAAACTAACGACTTATATTCTACGAAAATTTCGATTTTCGCGATATCGAAAAACGATACAATGACCTGACGTGTATTCGGGCAGATTTATACTGTCGAGGCTCTAGAGCATGCGAAAAGGTCTGACCAGGAATATACAACGGACACAGCAGCCTTCTGGCCAAAAAAGTTCCGAACAGACCGCGGCGCGACAACCTTCCTGAGGAAATTCTAACCTTATTAAGGCGAAAAAATCGAATCAGGGAAGCGTGTGGCAGCGATTCAGGCAACCTGCCGATCGCATAATGGCAGAGAGCTTGCACGAGACATACACCGCGAAATCTCCGCATACAGAATTATACCTGGGCGGAGAGAAACTGCGAAATTTGACTCCCCGTGACAATTCCCTGTGGAAACTGTCGAGAAGTCTGCGAAAAGGCTATAGCAAGTCCCCGCTCTTGAAAAAGAGGGGCGGAGTTATATTACCACCATGACCAGTGCGAGCTGCTCGCCGACTTTTTGGCAGAAGTACACAATCCAACCAGCCCTTCAGGATAACGAAATCAAAAGACAGACCGCTGTTTTTGTAGACGGAAGTATCCTATACCACCCTCGATTTTGCATTCTCTATAACAACCCCGTCGGAGATACAATCGTGTCTTCGGCGGCCTCCCTAGCCGAAAGCCCCCGGGCCAGACGGCCTCCCTTATCTACTCTCAAAAAACTTACCGCGGAGAAACTATGTGCTAATAGTACAAATAGTCAACGCAGTCCTTAAATTGCAGCACTTCCCACAGGACTGGAAAAACGCTGTAATAATCCCCATCTTAAAGCCGGGCAAAAACCCCGTACTGAACCCGCCTCTTATAGGAATTTCCCTCTGAACACCCTCGGCAAATTGACCGAAGGTCATCCATTCGAGATTCCAGCAGCAGCCGAGCTTCGAAGTTTATCCCGGATTAGCAGTTGGCTTCCGACCAAGACACCACACAACGCTCAGACTCTAGGATCGCAAACGGACGCCTATGCAGCATTTATAACTTCAAAGTACGGTTATGCTGCTTCTCGACATGCAAAGGGCCTTTGACACAGTCTGGCACACAGGCCTGCTGTACAATGTTTGCCGTGCATTCACTGCACTCTACCTAGTTTCCTGATACGTCTTCCTAAAAAACCGTTCCCACGTGAAGTGAGAATTCCACTTCTGCCAAAAGACGCATCGCGGCAGGAGTCACCACAAGGAACAGTGATTTCGCCGCTGCTGATACATTGTACACAGCAGACATTCCAAAACTTCCCACTACAAAATAGCATATACGCTGATGATACGGCTATCTACGCATCGTCTTTTTATGCCAGGCTGCGAAATCTCGCATTGACATCCACCTGAGTTATTGACGCCGTATTTTGACAAATGGAAACTTAAAGTGAATCCCCAGGAAGACGGAACTTATTATCTTGCAGCGCAAATTCACTAACAACAAAATCTTATCACCACTCGTGGTCCCAAAATACTCCTATCAAACCACAAAAGAGGTGAAATACCTGGGATTCAAACTAGACGCCCGACTCCATTTCATAAGCATGTTGACTATGCTGTACAAAAGACTGCCATGGCCCGAAGAAAGTTGTTACCTCTCTGGCGCCAAATTCTTTCCTACACCTCGAAATAAACATTCTGCTCTACACCCTCCACTATAAGCACATACTGACCTACGGATCCCTGTCTGGCACTCGGTCTGTTATTCCACGAGGACGAGTGTTCAAAGGACCCAAAAGGTTCCTAAGAGGCGTCCTATCGGCTGACAGATACCAACATACCGAAATGCACGAAGCTACAGGGATGGCCAATAGCCGACTATATAGACCATCGCTGAAAAATTTTATCATAGCGAGTGCAGGCTCAGTCCTCACGCGAAATATCACCCAAGTAAGAGCAAACGACACGCCAACCCATGGTTCCCTGTATAAGTCGACTTCCCATATTTTATGAGATTTTGTCCCTGACAGTACGTGCACGCAAACACAAACATTGCCTGCCAGTTGCAGACAGTCTTCTAGCAGGCTGGAAACGCACAAATCCAACATAACGTGACTTGAAAGCGGGTTCGTCCTGCCTCGTTCTGACTGGTGGTTGCTGGTCCTTGCACCGATCGGGGCGGGGGGCTGGATGATCGGTCATCTAGTTGAAACTGCCGGCGGTTAACGCCACGGCTGACAGTATCAGGCTTAAAGGTCGAAGCAAAAGGGGTTTTTGGCTTCCCTTCAGGAAGACCTTTTTCCTTAATAACGCCCCTCGAATAAACCAAAACCGCACTTCAAGACTATCTCCTGACGTTGTCGTGCGTATATGGCTACTCCGGGAATGTCCATGTTAGGCACTGTCCCAGGTAATGGACGACTTAGCGCGCCTATTTGGATCATGGGCAAAGAGCAACCGGCCGCCGAACATCTGGCCAGACATGGGACATTTTTACTGACTTATGTTTTTTGATTAAACTTGTTTGTGAATTTGTAATGTAAATGTTTAATAAATTTATACTCTATCTATCTATCTATCTGACACATTATGGGTCCCGTATTAAAAAAAGGTTCCCCGAGATACGCGCCGAACAAATTACGACTTTATTGTGTTGCGATATCGGATCTGGGGGTTATAAATTATCCGTCCACTGGCAACCGGTTTAAAAGCAACCCTTATCCGGCACCAATGGGGTTCCACCCCAGGGTTCTATCTGTGGCAAAAAACAGGCGGATTTCAATTGCCGGACAGCAGACAATGGTACGCCAACAATACAGACACGTAACTCGTTTTTGCCTTCAATGGGACTTCTACGTGACCACCGATACTTACGACCGGCACAGGTGCTCGGTAACCTTCCATTGTTGGTGTGGGTACCCCATGACAGCGATGCCGAATTCACTCAATTATCTCCAGCTTAGGACTACTGACCGACCACTCTCAATGAGCATGTTGAAAGTTGAAAGGTTTCACCTGTTGCGGCATTCTCAGAACCAAACAGTAGGGCGTCAGATCAATACAACCCCGGACTTGAGCAGATTTATCTGTTGACTGTCACCTTTACGGCCGATTTGCGCAAAAAATGGTTTTTATTTTTCGTGAAACCTGCGGTTTTCGCATCTCTATTTTAATTCCACATTTGTCGATCGGTCTGGCTGTCGTCCGGTTCCAGGGGGGCCAAATGTGGGCCAGAAATCGGCCCCATTTGCATTTATTTCTGCACGCCAACCGGCCGATTTCTGGCCCACTTTGCCCCCCTGGAACCGGACACAGCAGACCGATCGGACAACATGTGTAAACTAATATAGATGCGAAAACCGCACGGTGTTTCACTGAAATAAAAACCATTTTTGTTCGCAAATCGGCCGTAAAGGTTGACAGTCAACAGTAAATCTGCTCAAGTCCGGGTTGTATTGATCTGACGCCCTACTGTTCGGTTTCTGAAGATGCCGCAACAGGTGAACCTTCCACACTTTCAACTGCATTGAGATGGTCGGTCAGTAGTCCTAAGCTGGAGATAATGAGTGAATTCGGCATCGCTGTCAATGGGGTACCCCACCACAATGGAAGGTACGAGCACCTGTGCCCGTTCGTAAGTCATCGGTGGTCACGTAGAAGTCCATTGAAGGCAAAACGATTACGTGTCTGTATTTGTTTCGTACCATTGTCTGCTGTCCGGCATTGAAAATCCGCTTGTTTTTGCCCACACGATAGAACCCGGCGTGGGAACCCATTGGTGCCGATAAAGGGTTGCTTTTAACCGGTTGCCATGTGGACGGATAATTTATAACCCCCACATCCGATATCGCCAAACATTAAGTCGTATTTGTTCGGCGTATCTCGGGGAACCTTTTTTTAATAGACGGGAACCCATAATGTGTCAGATAGATATATATAAGATAAAATTTATTAAACATTTACATTACTAATTCACACAAAGTTTAATCAAAAACATAAGTCAGTAAAATGTCCCATGTCTGGCAGATGTTCGGCGCCGGTTGCTCTTTGCCCATGATCCAAATAGGCGCGCTAAGTCGTCCATTACCTGGGCAGTGGCCCTAACATGGACATTCCCGAGCTACCCTAACGCACGACAACGTCAGGATATGTCTTGAAGTGGGGTTTTGGTTTTATTCGAGGGGCGTTCATTAAGGAAAAAAGGTCTTCCTGAAGGGAAGCCAAAACCCCTTTTGCTTCGACCTTTAAGCCTGATACTGTCAGCCGTGGCGTTAACCGCCGGCATTTTCAACTAGATGACCGATCCATCCGCCCCCCCCCGATCGGTGCAAGGACCAGCAACACCAGTCAGAACGAGGCAGGACGAACCCGTCCAAGTCACGTTATTGGTTTGTGGTTTTTTCCAGCCTGCTAGAACGACTGTCTGCAACTGGCAGGCAATGTTTGTTTGTCGTCACGTACTGTCAGGGACAAATCCTCATAAATATGGGAAGTCGCTTATACAGGGGACCATGGGTTGGGCGGTCGTTTGCTCTTACTTGGGTGATATTTCGCGTTGAGGACTGAGCCTTGCACTCCGCTTATGATAAAATTTTTCAGCGATGGTATCTATATAGTCGGCTATATAGGCCATCCCTGTAGCTTCGTGCATTTCGGTTATTCTGTGTATCTGTCAGCCGATAGGACGCCTCTTAGGAACCTATTTTGGGTCCTTTGAACACTCGTCTCGTGGAATCACAGACCGAGTGCCAGACAGGGGATCCGTAGGTCATGGGCCTATAGTGAGGTGTATAGCAAGTTTATTTCGAGGTGAGGAAAGAATTTGGCGCCAGAAGAGAGTACAACTTTCTTCGGGCCATGGCAGTCTTTTGTACAGCATAGTCAACATGCTTATTGAAATGGAGTCGGGCGTCTAGTTTGAATCCCAGGTATTTCACCTCTTTTGTTGGTTTGATAGGAGTATTTTGGACCACGAGTGGTGATAAGATTTTGTTGTTAGTGATTTGCGCGAAAAGAAAATAAGTTCCGTCTTCCTGGATTCACTTTAAGTTTCCCATTTGTCAAAATACGGCGTCAATAACTCAGGTGATGTGCAATGCGCAGATTTCGCAGCCTGAGCATAAAAAGACGATGCGTAGATAGCCGTATCATCAGCGTATAGTGGCTATTTTGTAGTGGGGAAGTTTTGGAATGTCTGCTGGTACAATGTATACAGCCAGCGGCGAAATCACTGTTCCTGTGGTACTCCTGCCGCGATGCGTCTTTTGGCAGAAGTGGAATTCTCCACTTTCACCTGGATGGAACGGTTTTTTAGGTAAGACGCTATCAGGAAAACTAGGTAGAGTGGCAGTGAATGCACGGCAAACAACTTGTACAGCAGGCCTGTGTGCCAGACTGTGTCAAAGGCCCTTTGCATGTCGAGAAGCCATAACCGTACTTTGAAGCTTATTAATGCTGCATAGGCGTCCGTTGCGATCCTAGCAGTCTGCAGCGTTGTTGTTTTCTTGGTCGGAAGCCAAACTGCTCATCCGGGATTAAACTTCGAAGCTCGGCTGCTGCCTGTAATCTCGAATGATGCCTTCTCGTTAATTTGCCGAGGGTGTTGAAGAGGAAATTGGCCTATAGAGGCGGGTTCAGTCGGGGTTTTTGCCCGGCTTTAAGATGGGATTATTACAACAAAACAGCGTTTTTCCAGTCCTGTGTGGAAGTGCTGGCAATTTAGGACTGCGTTGACTATTTGTACTATTAGCACATAGTTTTCCGCGGTAAGTTTTTTGAGGAGTAGATAAGGGATGCCGTCTGCCCGGGGGCTTTTCGGCTAGGAGGCGCGCCGAAGACACATTGTATCTCCGACGGGGTTGTTATATAGAATGCAAATCAGGGTGGGTATATGATATACTTCCGTTCTAAACAAAACAGCGGTCTGTCTTTGTTTCGTTATCCTAAGGGCTGGTTGGACTTGTGTACTTCTTGCGCAAAAAGTCGGCGAGCAGCTCGCACTTGTCACTGGTGGTAATATAACTCCGCCCCCCTCTTTTTCAAGAGGCGGGGACTTGCTCCTAAAGTCATTTAAGCATTGATCATTACACCATCTACTGAGGTGCCCAGCGTTTTTTCCAATGTTTCCTCCGAGTATACACTAAACAGGAGAGGTGATAATATGCACCCCTGTCTCACTCCGTTTTTAGTATTACAATTGTCTGTTATATTGGTTTTTATCTTTCTTTGTCAGTTTGATTTCAATATAAATTTGAAATGACACGCGAGTGCCTCGAGATAGAAATAAAATACCTGACCTAATAGGTTTTTTTGTTGTGCGGAATATCTCAGCAAACTATATTGATTCAAGTTGATGAGGCGTGGGACATGAACTCAGACCACTTTCCCATTCTCCTCACTCTTAGCGATTCTATTATCCAAAAACAAAATTTTCCTAGACTAACAAACAGGCGAACAGATTGGCAAAGTTTACAGATTTAGAACTTAAAAATGCTATTAATTTAACTGTTCCATTAAGAACAATTAGAACAGTTGGATGATGAAGTGGAAAATCTGTTACCCTAATTCAAACAAGCAGCATGGAATAACACCCCATCCATTGGTCAGAGGACAAAAGGAACAACAAATACCCCCATGGAAGTAAGACACTTGATCTCAGAGAAAAAGAAAATCTTAGGAGGGAAATGGCACCAGACCAGAGCTCCAGCAGATAAAACCATACTCAATATACTATTAGTGACTATCTGAGTGAGTTGACAAATGACAAAAGCACCCGACTACTCAGTTTGGAAAAGCCCACTAGGATATTAAAAAGTCCGATACTAAGAACGCACCAATCAGGAATGCAGATGGCAGCTGGGCTAGAAACAATACTCAGAAAGCCAACAGGTTTGCAGATCATCTTGAAAAAAATCTTCCAACCAAACGATGGCGAAGAATTGCCGAACTGGGACTTCTCTGACGGGAGATAGCACGAACATTAGACCAACTTTCAGAAAGAAGTAGCAAAGAAATAAAACAAACATTAATCCTAAGAGAGAGCTCCTGGCTTTGATTTAATTACTGGTGAAGTGCTAAAAAGCTCCCCAAAAAGATAACAAACTTACACATCTTTTAATGCCTCATTCAGATTAAGGTATGTTCCTAGGATGTTGGAAGTAGCTGAAATCATTATGATTCCTAAACCAGGCAAAGCCTCTAACGATGTTCATCATATAGGCCAATCTCTCTACTGCTATGATATCGAAACTGTTCGAAAAATACTCCTGACCAAGGTGAAACCATCATCGAAGAAAGGAAATAATACCCAATCACAGTTTGGGTTCAGAGAAAAACCACTCAACGATAGACCAAGTACACAGAATTTCAGATGTTATTGAAGAGCACTGGAAAGTAAGGAAGTATTGCTCAGCCATCTCCTTGATGTATCGCGGCCTTTGACAGAGTATGGCATAATGGGCTGATGAAACATAAGTTAAATATGCTACTCCCACAAAATACTCGAAACTATTGGAATCCTACATTCGGACAGAGCCTTCAGAGTGTAAAACAAGAAGAAGCATTCACTGAATAAAAAAAATCAGAGCAGGGGTGCCACAGGGAAGTGTCCTAGGACCTCTCCTGTACCTGATGTACACCAGTGATTTTACTACTACTCAGATCTTAATACTATAGCTACCTTTGCAGGACGATATCGCTATATTAGCGTAGGGAAAACCATGAGGAAGCCCGCAATTAAACTGCAAACATCAGTTTCACAAATATATGATTGTAGTACCAAAGATGGCGTATCAAAACTAAACGAGACCAAGTATGTACACATTAACTTCACAAATAAAACTAACCAGCAGGTACCAATTCACTTAAATAATGCCTCAGATTCCCTTTTGCAACTCAGCAAAGTATCTGGGCATAACATTAGAGGCAAGACTGCGCTGGAAAGCCCATGTTAAGAAAAAAAGGAAGAGCTCTATATAAGTAGGCACTCTAGACTATCAACAACAACAAAGTACTTCTGTATAAACAAATCCTCAAACCAGTGTGGACTTACGGCTTACAGCTCTGGGAGTGTGCTAGCAAGAGTAACATCCTAATTATCCAGAGATTCCAGAATAAAGTACTGAGAAACATTCTTAATGGCGCCTTTATACATCAGGAATAGTGATATTCATCGAGACTTCAGATGGATACTGTTGACCAGACTATCACGAGATTTGCAAGGGTAGTCACGAACAACGCCTTCATCAACACGTGAATGTCGAGGCGATTCAGCTCCTCGGACAATACCAACCTGACAAGAAGACTCAAGAGGGTAAAGTCTTTTGAGCTATGTAAGTGACTATGTCAGTGCAAAAAGCATAACATTGTTGCGGTTTTGTGCTACACGGTAATTAGTGTAGCGATTGTCACTAGACCACCAGATAGATAGATAGATAAAATTTATTGAACATTCCCACTACAGAATTCACAAATCAAAGTTAACAAACACAACTCCCGTGCTAAGCCAGATGTTCCGGCCGGTTGCCCTCTGCCCATGATCTAAATAGGCGCGCCTAAGTCGGTCCAGTACTCTGGGCAGTGCCCTAACATGGACATTCCCGAGCTAGCCATACGCACGACACGCTCAGGAGATAGTCTTGAAGTGGCGGTTTGGTTTTATTCGAGGGGCATTCATTAAGGAAAAAAAGGTCTTCCTGAAGGAAGCCAAAAACCCCTTTTGCTTCGGACCTTTAAGCCTGATACTGTCAGCCGTGGCGTTAACCGCCGGCAGTTTCAACTAGATGACCAATCCTTCCGCCCCCGCCCCGATCGGTGCAAGGGACCAGCCTAGCACCAGCCAGGACGAGGCAGGACGAACCCGTCAAGTCACGTTATGTTGGATTTGTGCGTTTCCAGCCTGCTAGAAACGACTGTCTGCAACTGGCAGGCAATGTTTGTTTGTCGTCACGTACTGTCAGGGACAAAATCCTCATAAAATATGGGAAGTCGCTTATACAGGGGACCATGGGTTGGGCGGTCGTTTGCTCTTACTTGGGTGATATTTCGCGTGAGGACTGAGCCTTGCACTCCGCTATGATAAAATTTTTCAGCGATGGTATCTATATAGTCGGCTATATAGGCCATCCCTGTAGCTTCGTGCATTTCGGTTATTCTGGTGTATCTGTCAGCCGATAGGACGCCTCTTAGGAACCTATTTTGGGTCCTTTGAACACGTCGTCTCGTGGAATCGCAGACAGAGTGCCAGACAGGGGAGCCGTAGGTCAGTATGGGCCTTATAGTGGAGGTGTAGAGCAGAAGTTTATTTCGAGGTGATAGGAAAGAATTTGGCGCCAGAAGAGAGTACAACTTTCTTCGGGCCATGAAAGTCTTTTGTACAGCATAGTCAACATGCTTATTGAAATGGAGTCGGGCGTCTAGTTTGAATCCCAGGTATTTCACCTCTTTTGTTGGTTTGATAGGAGTATTTTGGACCACGAGTGGTGATAAGATTTTGATTGTTAGTGAATTTGCGCGAAAAGATAATAAGTTCCGTCTTCCTGGGATTCACTTTAAGTTTCCATTTGTCAAAATACGGCGTCAATAAACTCAGGTGATGTGCAATGCGAGATTTCGCAGCCTGAGCATAAAAAGACGATGCGTAGATAGCCGTATCATCAGCGTATAGTGCTATTTTTGTAGTGGGAAGTTTTGGAATGTCTGCTGTGTACAATGTATACAGCAGCGGGCGAAATCACTGTTCCTTGTGGTACTCCTGCCGCGATGCGTCTTTTGGCAGAAGTGGAATTCTCCACTTTCACCTGGATGGAACGGTTTTTTAGGTAAGACGCTATCAGGGAAACTAGGTAGAGTGGCAGTGAATGCACGGCAAACAACTTGTACAGCAGGCCTGTGTGCCAGACTGTGTCAAAGGCCCTTTGCATGTCGAGAAGCAGCATAACCGTACTTTGAAGCTTATTAAATGCTGCATAGGCATCCGTTGCGATCCTAGCAGTCTGCAGCGTTGTGTTGTGTCTTGGTCGGAAGCCAAACTGCTCATCCGGGATTAAACTTCGAAGCTCGGCTGCTGCCTGTAATCTCGAATGGATGACCTTCTCGGTTAATTTGCCGAGGGTGTTCAAGAGGGAAATTGGCCTATAAGAGGCGGGTTCGGTCGGGTTTTGCCCGGCTTTAAGATGGGGATTATTACAGCGTTTTTCCAGTCCTGTGGGAAGTGCTGCAATTTAAGGACTGCGTTGACTATTTGTACTATTAGCACAATAGTTTTCCGCGGTAAGTTTTTGAGGAGTAGATAAGGGATGCCGTCTGGCCCGGGGGCTTTTCGGCTAGGGAGGCGCCGAAGACACGATTGTATCTCCGACGGGGTTGTTATATAGGAATGCAAAATCGAGGGTGGTATAGGATACTTCCGTTCTACAAAAACAGCGGTCTGTCTTTGAATTTCGTTATCCTGAAGGGCTGGTTGGACCTTGTGTACTTCTGCCAAAAAGTCGGCGAGCAGCTCGCACTTGTCACTGGTGGTAATATAACTCCGCCCCTCTTTTTCAAGAGCGGGGACTTGCTCATAGCCTTTTCGCAGACTTCTCGACAGTTTCCACAGGGAATTGTCACGGGGAGTCAGATTTCGCAGTTTCTCCGCCCAGGTATAATTCCTGTATGCGGAGATTTCGCGCTGTATGTCTCGTGCAAGCTCTGCTGCCATTATGCGATCGGCAGGTTGCCTGAATCGCTGCCAACGCTTCCTGATTCGATTTTTCGCCTTAATAAGGTTCAGAATTTCCTCAGGAAGATTGTCGCGCCGCGGTCTGTTCGGAACTTTTTTGGCCAAAGCTTGCTGTGTCCGTTGTATATTCCTGGTCAGACCTTTTACCGCATGCTCTAGAGCTTCGACAGTATCAATCTGGCCCGGAATACACGTCAGGTCTTGTAGTCGTTTTCGATATTCGCGAAAATCGAAATTTTCGTATGAATATCGAAAGTCGTTAGTTTGTGTGCGCTTTAAATCCCTAATGTCGAGGTAAATGGGCAAATGGTCACTGCTGAGGGCGTCTATAACCACCATCTCCGTGAGATTGGTGAGTCCTTTGGCAATTCCGAAGTCGAGGTAGGATGGATTCCCTCCACTGTTCGGGTAATGCGTTGGGGATGAAGTGGGCATAACGAGTAGGCCATTGTCGCGAACGTAGTCGGCTAGAAAATTGCCGGCTGCGTTTTTATGTCCAGGGTTATTGAATAGTGGATGGCGGGCGTTGAAATCTCCCATTAGCAACACCCTATTGGTGTTTATGAAGAATGGATCGACATCAGCGGCCTGTAAGCGTACGGTGGAGAAATAGCCACAGTAGATCAAAACTCCATCAGGAAGTTCAACGCCTACGTTCTCTATTGATGACTGCCTGTGTGGCAGTCTCCTGTATGGAATTGACGTTTTGACCGCTATGGCCACTCCTCCCCTTAAACCGGGCCTATCGGCACGTTCGAGCCTGTACCCCCGAATCCTAAGTATATCCCCGGGGCGCAACCATGTTTCGACAATCAACGCCACGTCGATATCCTCGGTCTGAAGGAAGTGCACAAACTCACCGAGACGACTCCGGAGTCCGCATGAGTTCCATTCTCCTATCCTCATAGGGCACAACTGGCAAAATCAGGGCTTAAAAATCGAAGCTATTAATGTCTTCGTTGAAGAACTGCGCGGAAACGAGGAACCTTTCCGCTTTCGTCTCGCAGCCCCTCAACGCAGCGCTATAAAATCTAACCGCCTTGATTACCTCCTGTAAGTTCACCTGCGATGCCAGATCGGCGAATTCCCGATGTAGGGTGCCCAGAGTGGCTACTGCGCCAGCGTTCATGCCTTGGTTAGTGGGGGGTCTTGGTTGGGGACCATTAACTGCGCCGGTTTGACCAGGCTGCGTGGCCCTGCTGGTCATTTCATTTCTGCCAGGGAGCGGCGGAAACTCGTTCGGGCTCGGGATGGGCTGCCTAGTCCTGCTGGTTTCTGGGTGGGGGATCGGGCCTGCGGGTCGGAAGGTCTGCCCCCACGCTGGTCTGGACGGAAGTGGTGCCGCCACGAACTGCTTTTGTGGTTTTTCAACCGGACGCTGGGCCAGTTTGAAAACGTACACCGGGCATGCTTCGTCAAAGCTCCGGTGGGGACCAGTGCAATTGGCGCATTTTAGCGCCGATCCCGGCGGGCACGATGTTATTTCGTGGGGGCCCGCACACTTGGAGCACTTGAAATGTTTGTTGCAGTTGCCCGATACGTGTCCCCAGCCCTGGCATCGGCGGCACTGCGTCAGGGTTCGTTGGTTCTTCCTGGTTTCCCAGGAGACCCTGACATCGCGGATCACTTTGGCGGTGGTGGCGAGTTTCCGTAAGGTCACCGAATCGTCGGTGACAACCAGGTACAGGGGCCTAAACTGGGTCTTCATTCGGAAGACATTTTTGATGGCAAACCCCTTTTCCTCGAGGTCCTCCTTGATTGAGAAGGCTCCACGTTGCCCTCGAGCCCCCTTACCACAAACGCGTGTGTACGCTGGTTTGCGGGTGCGTAGGTATGGAACTGGCCGCCCTCTGCCTCCAGTGACCGCTTGACCGCCGCCCAGTCTAAAATGCAGCTGCAGTACACTATCAGCGACGCTTTAGTGTATTTTAATGTGAATGGCTTATTTGTAATTGACTTTAGGCCATTCACTAGCGCGCTGTGGCTGCTGGGCTTTCCCACGATGACTATTGGTGGCGGTTTTTCGGCCTTCTTCGCCGATTTGCTGAGCGAAGCAGCCGCTTTGGCAGCCAGTTCCTCATGCATGGTTGGGTCCCGCTGGTGGAGGGTTGAGGCTCAATCTCGAAGGGGTCAGTTGCCGGTTGGATTGGCGAAAAGCGGTTTTCCATTGCTATTGCTGGTTTTGCCGGTGTGGTCAATAGTGTGCTCCACGGCACCGTTTTCCGTGGCAGAATGAAGGCATCACCGCTGTGACCCGACTTGTCATCGGCCACTGTTTGGCGCACGGCTGACTCTTTTTCAGCCATAGCAAACAGCTCCCCGCTTTTCTTTGTCCTGCTGGTAGTTCGTGGCTCGCTGTGATTGGTCCGTTGACGTTTCTGGGCCAATCTCGATCGTCGCTTTTTCTGGCTGGTGCTTGGGTTTCTTTGTTGTATTCGAGGGGCTTACCTTGTCCAGCTTCCGTTTGGGTATGGCCCCTGTGGAGATCTGGGTGGTTAGCAGGGCCCTTTTCCGAACAGTTGGGTGTTCGGCCTTCAAGATGGTTGACCGCCAGCGACCACTTTGGTGGTTTGCCTGCTGTGTAAGCAGCTGTAAAGTCCGCTGTAACCACCTTGCAGCGGTCGCAATTTTTGTTTGTCCTTAGCAAGCGGACAACCTGCTTCAATTTCTGCAGCTTTTGTTCCTCGTCCAAATGGTGGAACGCATCTGCTGACGCAGCGCTACTGGCGAAGCGAACTTAGAGACGACAATGAGATTACGGACTCATTGTCGTCTTCGTCGGCGGATTCTAAATTGTCTATTGATTCCACTACGAACTTTGTTTATATTTACTATGTTTATATTTACTCAGCAAAAGTGCAAAAGCACACAAACTGTGGTTGGCAATCCGATAGCACGAGAACAATTTTTCGCACAAGCGGATCGGACCACGGCTAGTTGAAGACTACTAGACCACCAGACTCTACGGTACACTATGAGTAGGACCTTAGTTTGAAGATTTATCCATAGTTAAGTTAGGTTAGAACAGAATTACTCATTGATCAACTTTGATCAGATCGTAATGTTAGTAAATATCCTACGGAGGGAGTTTAATTTAAAAAAATAAAATAAAAAAAACGCGCGTGCCTCATAAATTTGTCCTGGTTCACAAGGTCGAACGCTCTGCAAGTCTATGAAACATAGATATACATTTGTGTTAACATCTCTGCACCTTTCAATGGGTACTTGCTCAGCGAACAGATCATCTTGCGTACCTAGTCCCTTTTTAACTGCGTGTAACCTGCCTGTTCCTCTAATTTGGTCTATTTCGTCCATAAATTACCCGAAGTAATAGTTTTTATAGCATCACTCATTAAGCGGCTGCTCCTGTACTCTTGCATTTTAGAGCTGGGATTTTTGGTATCGGAATAATAATAGATGCGGAATAGAACCAGCCTTGCGGTGAACCCTTGTATTATATTTTGTGCAAACCATGCTTGGCTTTCTTATTCTTCAACTTGTTGTCTGAGTAATGTGTTCCTTTGTGATCGATAAGCCTTAGATGTCTACCTCGGTTGTTCTGTTGTCGTTGGTCTTCGTTAAACAATTCTTTCATCTTTGAAACTTTGCCCCAATATCTGTTTTTTGGCTTTCCATCGCTATCTTCTGTGATTCCATGATGCTCTTCTTTTCCTGTCCTTTTAGTTTCATATAAGATTAAAGCGTAAAGAATGTTTAGCTTTTCAAAGACATGTGAGCATTAAAGTCTAATCAAAATAAGGCTGGGATGAAACTTGCACACAGCAGAAAGCTGTTCTCTCGTAAAAGTCCCTGGAAAAGTGTATTTATCGAATATTTTAACGGAGCAGAGCGACAATAGCACCCTATAACAGCAGTAGGGAAACCGGCCATAAAGCTCGAGAACGGAAACGACCAAATTAAAGCACAACTTAATGAGGTTACAAGTTCATAAAGTTGGAACTAATCGGTTGTTTGGCTTCGATATGGACTGTTTTGGGATTATTCTTCTGTTCCGGGCAATTTCCGTGTGCCGCAGCCGCAGGGCGATGTTTTTCACCGCATTTTAATTGGCCCGAATTGAAGAAGTGACAGACTGCAAAATATAACGAACCCTCTTAGGAGGAAAAGGCCCTTCCAGAAAACCTTAAACTTGGGAACCATTAATCCATTCGGACCATTCAGCTCGACTAACCCCGGAATCTCATGCTCGAGGAACTTTTCTTTCCATTAAGCAGAACTTACACCTTTTGATACTTCATTGCGGGCCGACACTCCAAGTTATGTGTGGCCAGAGGCCATAATTTGTACGTAGTTAGTGTGCATGGTTCGATTCATTCCTTTCAACCGTTCAAAAATAAATCCTGGCTAAATTTCCCAGGGAACAGTTTAGAGCGCGGTATATGCCATTTTAATGCAGGCCTGGAATGTATGCAAAGTTAATAATAAAAACTGGACGGGCACAGAAAATAACACATGGGTGTGTCGGTGTTGAAGTTATAGTGGCGAAAATTAACATTTCGTCTATTTATATCTATTTCACTTCTTGCACTTGATGAGCTCTAGAGCAATGTAAACGGGCATAAAAACAGGTGACGCCGCATTTATTAATGGTTCAAGAAAAATCCCATAAATTTCCTGCTGTTTTGCAAAAGCTTTTCTATTTAAATTCAACTTATTATATAATATGAGGCCAATAAACATTAAATATTGTAAAAATAAGATCTCAAATATATCCGATCAACCCAATTTTTTTTAAAATATAACAAATATGTTGAATAAACAAACTCACAACACTCACAAAAACTACTAAGAGTTTAGAGAGAAAGAGAACTAAACAAACATAAGCATAATATGAGAAACACTTGGGAAATAATGAAACAAGCCACAAAGATATCAACAACCAAACCAAATGTTAATTTAATTAATGAGAAAGAATTTCGTAACTGACGTAAAGAAATTGCAAACAAATTTGGACGCATCTAAAGATGAAAAATGAGATAAAACACCAATATTTTCTGTACGACATAGAAACTCGCATTTAAAACTCCTCAATGTTTTTAAACACTCAATGAAAATACTTTAATAAAAGATATTCAATCTTTAAAGTCAAGTAGCTCCCGAGAATTAATGAGAACAGTAAAAAAGAACGAATTCTGTATAATACTCGGTGATTTCAACGCGAAAGTAGGAAGAGACTGGATAGACGGCATTGTGAGAAGATATGGACTTGGAAGGAGGAATGAAAAGGGAGAAATGCTCATACAATTCTGCAAGGAGGAAGAGCTTGTCATCACGAAGACATTCGATAATCTACCACCCAGAAGATTATACACATGGAAATCTCCTCAAGATGATGAGAGACGAATAATTCGTAATCAAATTGATTACCTCCTGATCAACAAAAGATTCCAAAAGAACATCGCGAGAGTGGCAGCTTATCCCGGAGCCGACATCGCATCAGACCACAACCCATTAATAGGCAACTTTAGGTTTAAGGAAAAACTCGTAACCTGCAGAACTAAGGCCAAAAAATACAATATTGATGCACTTAACAACACTTCGTTTTGTATATTCTTTTTCCTGACTGTACTTTAATTCATTCCAATGTATTCCTGGGTTTCAGTCAATTTTATTGTCACTAATTATGGTGTTATGTGATGAGCCCTGCGTTTCGTCCCGGGTCTACCTATTGGACTCGTCAGTAAGGCTTAGGTAGACCCTGCCTTATACGCCGGACATCGGTTATACGCGTTCGGACGTAAATGAACCGAGCCGGTGTAGGTCTTGTGCGGTGAGATGTTGGCAACCCGTGTTGCTGATGCTGACGACCCGGGACGAAACGCAGGGCTCATCACATAACCCATAATTAGTGACAATAAAATTAACTGAAAACCCAGGAATACATTGGAATGAATTAAAGTACAGTCAGGAAAAAGAATATACAAACGAAGATAGATGCTTGAGAACAAAAGCAGAATGGAACGAGTGGCAGCATCAGCAACACGGGTTGCCAACATCTCACCGCACAAGACCTACACCGGCTCGGTTCATTTACGTCCGAACACGTATAACCGATGTCCGGCGTATAAGGCTGGGTCTACCTAAGCCTTACTGACGAGTCCAATAGGTAGACCCGGGACGAAACGCAGGGCTCTTCACATAACACCATAATTAGTGACAATAAAATTGACTGAAAACCCAGGAATACATTGGAATGACTTAACAACACTGAAAAACGTAACAAACTAAGCTATGATTTAAACAAGAGAATATCAGACAACACACCTACCCACCTAAACATAGAGCACCAGTGGAATAACATCAAAGTAAAAACAGCAGAAGCTACAGAGACGGTCTTTGGATACAAAAAGAGACAAGCTAAGAAAGGGTGGAAGACCAACGAGATTCTGGATATGATGGAGGAAAGGAGACTAGCAAAGGGCAATACACTGAAATATAATGAAATCCACAGAAACATTAGTCGCATAATTAGAGAGGCAAATGACTATCTAAACAATGTGAAGAAGCAGAAAAATTTCACCTCAAATACCTCAAAAATTCCTAAAAATAACCAGATCCTAACAGACCCCCAGGACATATGTAAGGTGTGGGAAACATATATACAGTGCAAACCAAATGCAAAAACATGTGAAGACCACCGCCTTATTAGCGTTATAAGGCACGTACTAAAGGCATTTCTAAAAATATTTCACAAGAGAATATACCAAAAGTGCAAAGAAAGGTCTGGCGAAACACAATTTGGTTTCTAAAACGGTTTAAGCACACGAGGGGCCCTGTACTGCATACAACTGCTTACACAGAAATGCTATGCAAAAGGCTTTCGAAAACGTGAAACACGATCTTTTAATACCCATCCTACGAGAAGCTGGCATCGATAAAAATATATTCAAATAAAACGCAAACTATACTGGAACCAAACAGCAAAACTACGAACTCAAGATTCACATCACACGGATAACATAACCATTGCTAAAGGAGTTCGACAGGGATGCGTATTGTCACCGCTTCTATTCTACATATATACGGAAAAGATATTTCAACTAGCACTAGAGGATAATCCATGGGGGATAAAGGTAAACGGTATTCCCATCAACAATTTAAGATACGCCGACGATACGGAGATCTTAGCAGATAACATTGAAGATCTACAAGACATCGTAAATGACATAAACGCTAAAGGAAAGGAGTTTGGAATTAATATCAACATAAACAAAACCAAATTGATGATAGTGAGCAGACAACCCCACGACAACGCAGAACTCTATATCGACAACAACTAGATCGAGAGGGTGAATAAGTTTAAATACTTGGGTACAACACTGAATGACAAATAGGACAGCGACGAAGAGATAAAGCTACGCAAAGCCATTGCCCGGAACAAGAGGTACCATTAGGGCCCCGCCTTCGGATGGTGAAGTGTTACATATGGCCTATACTGTTATATGGAGTGGAAACCTGGTCACTAAAGGTCAAATCCCTTCAAAGGATAGAGGCCTTCGAAATGTGGATCCTGAGAAGACTACCTAAGATTCCCTGGATGGAACATGTAACTAATGAGCAAGTCTTACAGAGAGCAAACACCGACCGACAACTGCTAGACATCGTAAAACAACG
The DNA here is from genome assembly GCA_024550625.1 of Dendroctonus valens. Taxonomy (NCBI): domain Eukaryota; kingdom Metazoa; phylum Arthropoda; class Insecta; order Coleoptera; family Curculionidae; genus Dendroctonus; species Dendroctonus valens. The sequence continues at coordinate 536,453 of JAJTJO010000484.1, read as the reverse complement.
GAAAACATCCTACCTAGGACATATTCTCCGAGGCCCTAGGTACAATTTACTAAAAACCATACTAATGAGAAAAATCGAGGGAAAGAGAGGACCAGGACGAAAACAACACGCTTGGCTGCGCAATATCCGGAACTGGTGTAACATCGCTGATGGCGCGGTGATATTCAGAAGAGCCGAGGACGGAACACTTTATATTGCCCAGTGAACACTACGCCAACGCATTAGGAAGCGTACGGCACCAGAAGAAGAAGAAGAAGCTCCCGAAACCTGATAATATACCAAACAAAATGATTAAACAGACAATTATTTTTATTAAGACTTTTAATCTTTGAAGAGGCTATTGTTCTGTTGCAATTTAAGGAAGTAGAAGTTATCTCTGGTCACAAATCCGGCAGCACAAATGGACTTACCAACATGTTTATGTGAGGAACTAAATTACTTACATCAAAATAATATTCTAGTTCCAAAACAGTTTGATTTAAGAAGGGTGTTTCTACAACGGTTGCAATAATAAATTTGTGAATCTGTGAAATTTAGCATCTAGTGAAAAGTGCTCTGCAGTGTTATTCGATCTTGCAAGGGCTTTTGATACTGTTCCCAATGATTCAAAAACTTGAGAACACTGGTGCTAGACAAACAGTGCTGGAAGTCTTCCAGGGCTACCTTAGTAATAGTAAACAAAATATGATAAAAATTCACAATTTTATTAAAGATTGTAGGGAAGTAATTATGGTATATAAGCATCAAGTAAGTGTACATATAATCTAAGGAAAACTAAGTTTATATACTTTGCTATCAAAATTGGTTGTACAGAATTAATTAATTGAAGCTTAAATAGTTGACTTTGTTAAAATGTACATTTATACCTAACATATAGTAAAAAAGTAATTAAAATCTGTACAATGAGGAAAATTTTAATAAAACTCGATGAAACTAAATAAAAGATATTTAAACATAAAAAATGTAAAAGAACCTCTGCAGTTCTTCGACACATTCTTCAAACATAGATCGAGAAAGCGACGTCAACTAAAGTACAGTAAAAAACGGGCAGACAGGCCTATCTCAGCCGCTGCCCAGCGGCCATTATTTTAAACGGCAAAGCTCAAGATATTCGAGAAATAAAAATCAAACAACAAAAATACAAAAAGCGCTCAAATAACTGAAAAGGTGGACATTGCCAGGAGGTTTGGTGCATTCGATGCAACGCAACGTTGCCATCCGTTATTCCAACAACCAACTTTGATTTCAGGTGAATAAGAGAATTTAACCAACGTTAGCTGAGTAATTTTGCAATCGAATCAAATAAATCAGTAAAAAATAGTTTTGTGTCAATCCTTTTCAGGTATAGAAACCATAGCAAAGATTCCTGTCAAACTCTAAACCCAGATAAACCAATCGATTTGTCCCAATTGCCCAAAACATCCCTGAAACTCGCTAATAAATTAGCAGATGATAGCACATTGAGTGCACCAGTACTCTACTTCAACCAGCTTCATCAATCCTGATAAAGCTTGAATGATGTGACAACACAGGCACGAATGAGCTTTAACATGAATGCTTTTTCGCTAACAAGCAGGGCCTTATTTTACCGGGGCTTCTTTATGAAGATCGTTATCATTGCGTTTCTCCGTTCATTGAAACCAGACAATGCGTACAGCTATTTTTAAAATTAAAGTTCCGATCCTGCAGACGACCAAGGGGGTCATCAATAAAGTTGATACTCGCGTTTCGTATTCAAAATGGGAATCTTGGAATTCTGATTATCCTGTAACCAATTAGCGGATAATGTGGTTTTGTCAATATCATTTCTGATGCAGCCTTTGAAGAGCAACGGCTTTTTATCCAAATCGGCTGTGATTAAATGCTTGATTTGATGCCTAGCTGGCATTTGAGAAGCGTTAAGTAGACAATGTTCTAATGTTTACTATATGCAAACTTGGCAGCAAGACTCGGATCTCAAACATATAAAATGTTATTTGATCACTTAACATCTGCAACACTCTCTATGATGAAATTAGCATAAAGAAACTGGCTTTCGAAGGTGTGTTTCAGGTGTTGTTTTGAAAATGTACTTTTCTTGCATTGAGGTTTATTTTACAGAACTATGAAGTAAAATGTGAATGAAAATATGAAATGAAAAATTGCATATTATTCAAACATTGGTGCCCTTTGAGACAGTTACAAAAAATATTTCTTCGGTGATCTGATTTGAATAATCTAATAATAATAATAATTAATGTTATAGGAAGCAAATAAAATGAAATAAACATATTGCACAGGGTGTTTAAATACTGAATACAAGAATAAGAGAATAAAAAATTCTCTTATTCTTGGTCAAAGTTTAATTATCTCTGCCGGTACTATGGGGTAGCTCAGAGAGGAAAAAGTATCCGATGTCCTCAACCTCATGTATTCTGAGTCTGTTTATCCTGAGCTATTCGAGAGACATTCATGTTTTATGACCGGTCATATTTTCCGCCCGAAATTTGCTTAAACTTTTAGTAGTAGTAAACATCTTTATTTCTAAAAAAAGGCTATCGACCTGTCGGTCTTTCTGCCCTTGTTTAATACATGTAGTCTTAATCTAAGTAAAAAACAAAGATAAAAATTCTCTTATTCTAGGTTAATAATCTTATTAAATAAACTTTCCAATTCTAATGACAAGAAAAAATAATTTTATTGTCCAGTAGTCAGTCGCGTTTGTAAGTGTTCGAGTGGCGTTGATGTAGGGAATCGGAAGCGGGATTGTCTGGTTGGTCTGGTAAGACAAAGGGGATTCAGTATGGTCCAGTTGTAGGGGTTGTTTGTCCATTTTGTGTGTAGATGTATGAGTCTTTCCCAAATCTTTGTCATGTTTGTGCGTTCGTATAGTAGTTGGGTGGAGGGGTTGTGTAGTGGGTTTTGGGGTGTCTTATTCGTGTTATTAGTCTTAGTGCAATTTGTTCTGTTGTTTGTATATAACGTTTTGTTCTTTCTGTTCCGTTGGTCATGAGTATATGTCCATAGTCTAGCAAGGGTCTACAAATAGCTTTATATATTTTGGTGGCGGTGTTTGTACTAATTCCTCTGTCTTTGTAGGTTAGTGATCGGAAGTGTTTTGTTCTCTTTATTGTTTCTGCCCTGATGTTTCGTATGTGTTTAGTGAATTTAAGTTTGTGGTCAATTGTGATTCCAAGGTATTTTACATCGTTTTTTGGTTGTGTCGTTTGGCCGTCTGCAGTTATTGTATTGTTTAAACTTTTATTTATTTGCGAAGAAAATTTCTGATAAAAAGGCTGTGCGAGCAACATTTCATTACAAATTACCGTTTATTTTGACGCACCATGTGCCCTGTCTGTACAATATGTCCATTCCATTTGTTTTTTCTTATTTTATAACCGAAATTCTGTCCAAGAATGGAGCTATGATTTGATAAAAAAAATTGTTCAAATGTGTTATCTATGACAAAATACTCACAGTTAAAAGTTAGAAAAAAATTGAGCTAATGTGTCTCAAAACGAGGAAACGAGTAAAATATCTATTTATAAAGATTGCTTTTGAAGGATTATTGATTCCTAAAACTAATTTCCTGAACTATTCCTCATAGGGGAACCGAAAAATCCTATCTAAAATGGTGAATAAAGTGTGTTCCATATGAAAATACTGAGAAATGCTAACTAAAATACTAAACTAATAACGAAAAATCCTAACTAAAATGGTGAATAAAGTGTGTTCCATTTGAAAATACTGAGAAATACATTTTTAAGGCGATTAAGATTTCGAAACCCGGAGCCACTAATGATTCCTAAGTAAGTTGCTCATCTCATCTGTAAAGCTATTTGACTGCACATTCAGAACCGTCTTCCACTATTTAGCTTATTAAAAGTACAAACTGGAACTCTCTACAATATAATATATACGACGTTTCACTCAGAAAAACATTCAAAGATACAGAGTTTACTGAAAAGAATGAGGAAATGTGACCCTTACGAACGAAGACAACTTTTATGGAAAAAGCTTTTAAGGAAATATAGACCTTTACACTGTATGTAAGAGTATTGAAGATATTGAAAACACAGCAACAAAACCGAGCAAGGAATATAACATAAATAAACAGTACAAAATCTGTTCAAGAAAATTCTAAAACTCTAAATTAAGGCATTGAGACAGACGCTTGCAGCATTATATTGTTGACCTTTTAAAAAATTCACCAAAAGCTTTAAAAATATGTATAGAAGCTGCAGTAAAAGTGAGTTTGAGAAAAAGCAGATTTTCTTAGTGGAACCTAACGAATGGATGTTGTTATACTTTGATTAGATATTGAAACTTAGACAATGCAATCGTAAGCTGAAACTGAAAAAATTCGCCATTCATGCTAGAATTTTGGGAAAAATGTAGATACAGATCAATATCAGATACTTTCAACTACCTCACATTTGACTCCTTTATTTGCAAAAAAGTCCTGTTAATAAATTCAGTACTAAATATGACCTTTTGTGCTATTTTCTCTGATTGTTAGTGATAACTAACTAGAAATATTTACACTTTCTATTTTTGAAAGACTGGTTTTTTTTAAGCTTAAACCTTTCGCTATCGCATCGAAAAATCAATAATCGCCAGATCCTGGCAGTTAAAAACACTTTTTGGACACCTCCGATAAAATATCAGGACGATAAAAAAACTTTCTCCACTCTTATTCAACAATGTGGCGGTCGAGCATTCCTGACACCGTTGCAGCTACACGACGATTTACGAGAAAGGCCGTTATTGTACTTTATAAGTCACTCATACGGGTCATAAATGCGAAATAAAAAAATCGAGAAATTAATACATTGTCAGAGAGGGACTTCTTGACCTTTCGGTTGACTCAGCTCAACTATAAATCGAGAATGGTTATTGGAATTGTACAGTGATTTTATTGCTGGAAACAGACATAAAAGGCACAATAATTCTCAAAGTCGAAGATTGCATCTCAGCAATCAGACTTCTGAATGATGTCCGCTGAATGAAAGTCGGAAGAAAACACTAAGACTTGCAGACGAAAGGATTTAAAGTACAATTTCAGGGGAATAAAAGAAGCGTTACTCTCTCATGAAGTGTCTTAAGAATGCATTATAAATAGTTGTTAAGTCACTCATTGCTATACATGAGCTTCATTTAAAGATCTTGATATTTTTCTATAATTCCCATCGGGTTTTGGATATCACTTTGATTTTTACCAATTGCACTGGCAGTTGATTCGAAAAAATAAAATTGTAGATGTAAATGCGAGAATTTCAGATAAAAAGACTGCAAGCGACTAGAGCGACAAATTAAATGCTTAAAGTATGCAGAATAGAAACATTCATAAATTGTTAAAAAACCATTGTACATTCTGTTAGTCGGCTAAGAATTACCGCTAAGTTACTATAATTTTTAATTTTTTTTCATAAAAATACACTTCCTTAGAACAATTTTATTACCAAAAATTGACGTTTTTAAGTAAATTACTAACTGACTGAAAAAAGTATTTAGAAATTGAGAAATTGTTGACTGTAAATTGAAATTTCCGCTATTTATAGAGAAAACTACGCTGTATTCAATGGAGGAACATAAAGAGCTACAGCTGGTTTAATTTTCAGGATAAAATTGTTTTAAATACACATTTCCAAAGGCGACCATAAAGACATGAAAGTTTGTAACTAGGTTAGTTTGAAAAACCATCCAAACTTGTCCAGAGCTGGATTTTGAAGAAAATTTCCACTGAAACAAGCCCACTCAGTCCGGTGGTGGCGAATCTATTCATGGAGAAGTTTGAGGAAGCAGCGTTGAGCACCGCACCCCTTAAACCAACGATCTGGTACCGATATGTCGATGACACGTTCGTCCATCTAAACAAACAGCAAACAGTTTGTTTGACCATCTAAACAAACAGCACCCAGACATCCAATTCACCATGGAAGTTGATCAAAACCACCAACTGGCCTTCCTGGATGTTTTGGTCTCTAGGCAGGGGAATCGTTTGGACCACAAGGTATATCGAAAAACCACCCACACAGACAGATATCTTCGCAAGCTATCTAACCACCATCCGAGTCAGAAGCAGGGAATCATTAAGACTCTCACGGATAGAGCTAGAAAAATATGTGGACCACAACATCTAACAACGGAACTACAGCACTTGGAAAAAGCTTTTCTTCAGAACGGATATTCCCAGTTGGACATGAAAAAAGCCGTAGGAGTGGGCCGTGCTGAAAAAAGTGAGTCCACTCTGAAAGCGTTCCTGCCCTATGTTCCCAGGGTTACGGACAGAATTGGGAGGCTCTTGAGGAAACACAACATACGAACGGCCTACAAGCCCACAACAAAGATCCGAGAATGTCTAGGGTCAGTTAAAGACAAAAGACCCCACCTAGCAACTGCAGGAATCTACCGGATTCCATACTCCTGTGGAAGCGTCTACATAGGAACTACTAAGAGATCGGTTGCGACAAGAATAGAAGAACACCGACGGAATTATAAACTGGGACATGTGGAGAAGTCGGCAGTGGCGGAACATGCCCTCAGCGATGGAACACACAACATCTATTTCGGAGAGGCACAGGTCCTGGCCACGACAACAGGGTATCGCCCCCGACTAATACGAGAAGCCATTGAAATCTACAAACACGACGACAATTTCAACAGAAAAGAAGAGACAATGGCGCTGAACAGGATATGGTTTCCAGCACTCACCAACGCAAAAACAACAAGAAAAAGCAACAGTTCAGGATAGGAGAGAGAATCCAGTACACCGGAGGATAGCAACAGCCAACAGAATGCGCAGGCTCCGATGACACAGGCCACGTCATCACAAACCACGTCATCGCAACCGCTGCATAAATACGAACTGCCGAGGAATCGCATCAGAACAGTGTAAGCGTTCAAGGAAACCACTTCTGAAGATGCAAGCCGCACGTGCTTGCGAAACGTCAAGAAGAAATTCTACCGAACGACGGCCTAAAAACCCGAAAAAACCCAGTTGTTTCAAGGAATGGCCTCTAAAGTCTTTTGATAAAATTTCCACTGTTTAAGAAAAACACTGCATTTCGTCCAGTACCGCAATTTATAACGGTTTTGGTGGTGTAGTTTTTTATGATAAAATTTTTGAAAATAGAAACTCAAAGAAACTTAAGATATGAGTTTGTTAATTAATTTGTTGGGAACTCTTTAAAAACTCAGCAAAAATGGACGTTCCAAAGAACAACGATTAAGACTGAGTATCACAAATCGACAGAAAATTGATTTGGGTTAAAATAGTCATATTTTTTCAAAAAACTGAATTTTTCAGTGGTTGAATATGTTTGGTCGAACTGATTTAGTTGTCAAAATACAAATTGTAGAAAATGGGTGTTCTAAATAAAGAACAGCGATAAAGATGTGATTTCCAAACAGTTATTTTGCAAATGTTTCCAAAAAAATATAGTTTTTCAAGTGGAGTTATTGTCGCCAATAAAGCATGTACACTTTGGATTGTTGGGAGTGAGAACAATGGTGCGGAAGTCGAAATGCCAAATGTTTTGAATCAGAAACTTTTACAGTTAAGGCCGAATTATTAGCTCGATTCTGACCATTCTGATCTCATGTTAAATTGAACATTTGTTTCCTCTTACGGAGCGACAGCATTCCGAAAACATTCGGAATTGGAACGAAGACTATTCTGCAGCACAATCGCCCAAAAGTACTGATAATTTCAGGAAGAACTTGCTCTTTAACAACAACTTTAGAAGAAAAACCTTGTAGAAATAAAGATCATAGAAAAACAAGTTCTTTTCGTAATTTTTTCATCTAAAGGCATTTCTAAGCGAAGTATTAAAAGAAACTGAAAAGAAATAACAGTTTATGTCTCTAATGCTAATGAGAAACTCTAATTAAAAATGTTTGAAAGCATTTTAAAAATTATATTGATAAAAAGTGCTGAACAATAAACCAAAAACACTGATAATATCAGGAAAAAAACTCATGAACAACTTTAGAAAAACATTGAGGAAATGGAGATTTTTAAAAAGGAGAGATAAAGGCCTTTTTATGTGAATTATTAAAAGACCCTTTCTAATTTGTGTTGCTGAGCTAGAAGAAACTGACGAAGAAATAATATTTATTTGTCTTATGCCAATGAACCCAATTGAAAATGTGTGCAAACATTTGAAAGATTTTACTCTTAAGGATTTACCGAAATCAAGCAGTGTTTTAACATCTTCCAAATAACGCCGATATTGAAGAAAAGTGCTGCACAATCAACAAGAAACACTGATAATTTCAGAAAAGTTTTGCCAAAGAACAACTTTATAAAACCTTGCAAAAATATAGATTATAGAAAAGCAAGTTCTGTTCGTTCATTCTTTCTTCTAAAGACACTTCTAAGTGAAATATTAAAGTAATATTTCTAATTGGTGCTGCTGAGGTAAAAAAACTGAAGAAGGAATAATATTTGTGGGTCTTATGCCAATGTTTATGTGTCTTATGCTACCAAATACAACATGGAGATATCGGTAGCAAAATCAGAAGTGCTAACCATCTCAAAAGAGCCCAGAAGATGTAAATTGGCTATATACAATAAACCAGTAGAACAGGTTATGCGTTTCAAATATCTCGGCGTCAACATCACGAGCAGCAGAGACCTCCAAGAAGAAGTAAAGTCTCAAACAACCAAAGCAGCTTTAATATCAGGATTCCTTAGAGATATAATATGGCGAAACAAGCACATGTCCATTAAAAGCACAGTCAGCATATATAAGACCTGTGTGAGACCTGCTATGACTTACGCTGTAGAAACAAGAGTCGAAACTCCACAACAAAAAGGATTATCCGCACAGCAGAGATGACGTCTCTAAGATCCACAGCAGCCTACACACTAAGGGACCACAAAAGAAACGAAGACATCCGATAACTTTGCGATGTCCAAGACATAGTTAGATGGTCCCACGAATGGAGAGATCAGGTTGAACGGATGGACGATAACAGATTGCCAAAGATTGCAAGAGATGGTCTCCTAAGATCCAGCAGACCACCTGGACGCCCACCCATACGTTGGCATGAAAGCTGGAATTCATCATCCCAGGTACAACTCTAAGAAAGTAGAGAACAAGGCAGATGCCTTACAAAAGGAAGAAGAAGATACCAATGAGAAAATACAATTCAAAATGTTTGCAAACTTTGGCAAAACAAAAGCAAATATTTAACTCTTCAGATCTTTACCGAAATCAAGCTAAGTTACAAAATTTTCCAAATAACGGCGATATTGAAGAAACGTGCTGCACAATCATCCAAAAAATTTGATAATTTCAGGAAACTCTTGCTGATAACAAATGTAGACAAACCTGCACAAAACTTATCAAATCACGAATTGTCGTAGACCGTTAGTAGCTCCTGGCAAATTCCTAATTAATGAACATGAAAAAAAAAGCGCATAAAATCTAGAGAAACAGGAATTAAAATATTAATTAAAACTTGTCTCTTTCATGTCCTTGTTTGGAAAGTTGAGTGTCTCTCAAACCCAGTACAGACCTGGCGAATCAACAGTGACCGGTTCTCAAGCCAAAGTGTTAAAAGATCATTATAAAACTGATTATTTTTCTAAAGTAAATAGGTTTAGTACCAGTCGCTTGCGTCTATGCTGTGTGTATCTGTGTCTCGTTAAGCATGATTTTATTTATATTGTTAAGAGGCATTGAATTTGTGCACATTGATTTTCCGGGTTATAAACTGAGATTTATTGGGCACTCCGGCCATTTTGATCTATTTAAAGTTAACAAGCCATTATTGGCTCGAAAAATCCGTTGGCTTTTGTAGCGCTTTTCGGCCTCAATTGGGATATAAAAGCTCGCAATCGGAATGCTGCACTGGAATTGAAACATGTAACTAGTGAATGTAACGACTGATTAAAAAAAAACATTGAAAAGCTGACAATTTAATTGCGATTTTTTAAAATAAGTAAACTAAAAACAAAGCTGCCAAAGTTTGTTAAATAGTGCCTTCGATTCGAATAATTTGATTTGGTGGGAAGTCAAAGTGATAAAAAAAGTCGTTAAAATTGTGATTATAAGCGAATTATAATCCTTTGCTACTAACTACGACAATAATTTCATGTTTCAACTTGTTATTTAATAGTGCATTATTATCATTATTCTATACGCTGGTAGATTAGTACCTGTGTGTTATTCATTCAGTAATAAAACTGTTTCTAATAAACGGTAAAGTTTAATTAAATGTATTTTAATACCCCGGAAATAAAAAATGCTTTCTACCGACATACACTACCCAAATTCATACTGAGACTCATAAAACAAAAGAGAGAACTGTACAGACTATATACAAACACTCAAAATAACGACCTAAAAAAGACACTGAACCAACTCAACAGAAACATTAAAACCTTGATTGGACAATACTGACAAGACAAATGGCTAGAAACATGTAAAAAAATACAAAAAGGCAAAGGCAAAACATACTGGCGAAAAATTAAGAAACTAGCGCAATACAAAAAAACTAACACTACTGACACAATTGACGAAAACGGAATAGAACGGTAAACAGACAAAGAGAAAGCTGACGCGTTCGCCAGACACTATCAAAGGGCCTTCAGCATATCGACAAACCCTAACTTCGACAATGACAACTGGAACTTGATCAACGACTGGTACTTGAACTATTTTAACAGCTCAGCAAACTATACCTACAAACTGATCACAGACACAGAGTACGATGAAGCCCTAGCGCATATCAAAAACACAGAACCGGGAAAATATAAAATAAAGGCAAACTCCTGAAAAGCCTAACTCAAGAAACACAAACTGATCCTAACTGAATTGAACAACTGCATCAGAAATAACATAATCCCAAAAACATGGAAAAACGGCTTAATAATCCCTATACCCAAAAATGGACTGGACAATACACAACCGAGCAATTACAGACCAATTACACTGCTACCAGTACTTAGCAAGGTTTTTGAGTACATAATAAGGCAGCGACTGGGAAAACTGGTCGGAAACTACATACCATCGTATCAGTTCGGATTCAAACATCAGCACTCGACTATTCACCCACTCTTCACTCTGACTAACAATATACAAACAACCAACCTAACTGACAGAAAGACAGCTTGCCTGTTTATGGACATTAACAAAGCTTTTGATAGTGTCTGGCATAGAGGCTTACTATACAAACTACACACACCAACATATCTACTACACACCATAAAGAACTTACTAGAAAACAGACAACTACAAGTACGAATTGACAAAACACTGTCATTTTCTTTTTCCCCTGAACAAGGGCTCCCTCAAGGAACCCCGCTCTCACCGTTTCTCTACAATATATACTGCCATGACATATACAATTACAACTTACCAGACAAAAATCAAATCGACAGATCGGCATACATATTACAATACGCAGACGACACGGCACTTATTGTGCATGACAAAACTACTGAGAGAGCAGATCAAAGACTCCAAACACTAACAAACAACACAATGACCTCAAAGATTATTAACCTAGAATAAGAGAATTTTCATCTTTGTTTTTTATTTAGATTAAGACTACATGTATTAAGCAAGGGCAGAAAGACCGATCGGTCGATAGCCTTTTTGAGAAATAAAGATGTTTACTACTACTACTGTATTTTAATAATAAACATGGGGTTTTAAGAATGACAGTATTATTTCGGTATATTCTGATGTGTATGGAGCATTTTTACTAACTCCAACTCCAAAAGTTGTAAAAAACTGCAAAGTGTTTAAATCACAAATACTTTAATGAGCTGATAATGAGTTGAAAGCAAAACAAGCCGAGAGTGGATGTAGCGTAAAGTAGAAGTTTCCATGTAGGTTGCAAGAACGTTCAATTTTCCAGCTGAAATGCTCGTTAGTGGGAAAAACAAAGCTGTTAACTTAAAGCCATGACTTCTATCCCCCCATATGTTCCTAAATGATATTGTCTGCTTTTGGGCTACGTTCTGAAAATTACTATAAGGGTTTGAAGCAATGTGCTAATTATCTAAAGGGGATTTTTCCGAATGGTCATTTGATCATTTTTATACAAGCAAAAACATTGATATTTCTCAATTGATTGAGTAAATTTTTCATTTTACACGAAAAAAAAACTGAAATGTTTATGGGATTTATTTGGTTCAAATGGAGGCTACATTTTATTTATCAAAGCTATTTATTTTAATTAATTTTATTTTAGGATCTCTTGGTATAAAAAACGATTTTGTTCATCGAATAGTTTACGATATTTTATATCAGAGAACATATTTTGAAAAGTTAAAGAGAAATCTTACAGAATTAATATTTCAAAAAATGTGGTTGAGCCTTCTTTACCTATTTAGCGGCGACTTTGTTTTAAAAATCCGTTACCAATATTCGAAAGTGCGCTTTCCAGTAGTAGTAAACATCTTTATTTCTAAAAAAGGCTATCGACCTATCGGTCTTTCTGCCCTTGTTTAATACATACAGTCTTAATCTAAATGAAAACAAATATGAAAATTCTCTTATTCTAGGTTAACAATACTATTAAATAAGTAAGATTTCCACTAGTCCGTAGCGTTTGTAAGTGTTCGAGTAGCGTTAATGTAGGGAAACGAAAGCGGGATTGTCTGGTTGGTCTTGTAAGACAAAGGGGATTCAGTATGGTCCAGTTGTAGGGGTTGTTTGTCCATTTTGTCTGTAGCTGTATGAGTCTTTCCGAGATCTTTGTCATGTTTGTGCGTTCGTATAGTAGTTGGGTGGGGGGGTTGTGTAGTGGGTTTTGGGGGTGTCTTATTCGTGTTATTAGTCTTAGTGCAATTTGTTCTGTTGTTTGTATATGACGTTTTGTCCTTTCTGTTCCGTTGGTCATGAGTATGTGTCCATAGTCTAGCAAGGGTCTACAAATAGCTTTATATATTTTGGTGGCGGTGTTTGTGCTAATTCCTCTGTCTTTGTAGGTTAGTGATCGGAAGTGTTTTGTTCTCTTTATTGTTTCTGCCCTGATGTTTCGTATGTGTTTAGTGAATTTAAGTTTGTGGTCAATTGTGATTCCAAGGTATTTTACGTCGTTTTGTGGTTGTGTCGTTTGGCCGTCTGCATTTATTGTAGGGGAGTCAGCGTTGAGTCTGTGGTTTGTGAGCAGAAGTTGGTTTTTTGACGCGTTTGGTGTTAGTCTCCATTTGTAAACCATGTCATTGTGTTGTTTGTTAGTGTTTGGAGTCTTTGAGCTGCTCTCTCAGTAGTTTTGTCATGTACAATAAGTGCCGTGTCGTCTGCGTATTGTAATATGTATGCCGATCTGTCAATTTGATTTTTGTCTGGTAAGTTGTAATTGTATATGTCATGGCAGTATATATTGTAGAGAAAACGGTGAGAGCGGGGATCCTTGAGGGAGCCCTTGTTCAGGGAAAAAGAAAATGACAGTGTTTTGTCAATTCGTACTTATAGTTGTCTGTTTTCTAGTAAGTTCTTTATGGTGTGTAGTAGATATGTTGGTGTGTGTAGTTTGTATAGTTTGTATAGTAAGCCTCTATGCCAGACACTGTCAAAAGCCTTGTTAATGTCCATAACAGGCAAGATGTCTTTCTGTCAGTTAGGTGGGTAGTTTGTATATTGTTGGCCAAAATAAAAAGCGGATGAACGGTCGAGTGATGCTGTTTGAAACCAAATTGGTAGGTAGGTATATACTTTCCAATCACTTTGTCAAGAGCCGCTGCTTCATTATGCATTCAAAAATCTTGCCTAGTACTGGAAGTAGTGTAATTGGTCTGTAGTTGCTCGGTTGTGTATTGTCCAGTCCATTTTTGGGTATAGGGATTATTAAGCCGTTTTTTCATGTTTCTGGGATTCTGCCATTTGTGATGCAGTTGTTCAATTCAGTTAGGATCCGTTTGTGTGTTTCTTGAGTTAGGCTTTTCAGGACTTTTGCCTTAATTTTATCCTTCCCCGGTGCAGTGTTCTTGATGTGCGCTAGGGCTTCATCGTACTCTATGTCTGTGATCAGTGTGCAGGCATAGTTTGGTGAGTTGTTAAAATAGTTCAAGTACCAGTCGTTGATCAAGTTCCAGTTGTCATTGTCGAAGTTAGGGTTTGTCGATATGCTGAAGGTCCTTTGATAGTGTCTGGCGAATGCGTCCGCTTTCTCTTTGTCTGTGTAGCGTTCTATTCCGTTTCGTCAATTGTGTCAGTAGTGCCAGTCTTCCTGTATTGCGCCAGTTTCTTAATTTTTCGCCAGTATGTTTTGCCTTTGTCCTTCTGTATTTCTTTACATGTTTCTAGCCATTTGTCTTGTCGGTATTGTCCAATCAGAGTTTTAATGTTTCTGTTAAGTTGGTTCATTGTCTTTTTTAGGTCGTTATTTTGAGTGTTTGTATATAGTCTGTACAGTTCTCTCTTATGTTTTATTAGTCTCAGTATGTATTTGGGTAGTGTATGTCGGTAGAAAGCATTTTGTATTTCCGGGGTAAATTTTCCTATGGCTAGTGAAAGTTGTTGTTGTATGGTTTCTATTGAAATGGGCTGTGCTTGTGATTGAATGTAGTCATGTATATGTTGTTTCACTTTGTCTATGTCAGTCTTTGTTAGGTTTAAGTTTTTCTCTATAGGTGTATTGGAGGTAGGTTGCGTATGTTGTAAATCTATGTTAAACGTAATAGCCAGGTGGTCGGATCCAAGCTCGTTGGTTAAGTTTATGTTGTTGATGGTGTTTGTCAGGTTTCTTGTGTGCAGTAGAACGTCTGGTGTTGAGTCTGGGTTTGCGGGCATCAGAAAAGTTGGTGGGGTGTGCTGTTTTATAAAGTCGAAATTTTGTAGAAATCTTTTAAGCTGTTTCGTTTTGCTTTTGTTCATATTAAAGTCGCCTACAATTATTGCATATTTATAGATGCTCGCTTTAGTCAATATGTTTTGTTCTAGGTTGGAGTGTGGGTGTATGTATGTCAGAAATATGTGTATCAGGTCGTTTAAGTAGGGTAGCGTAAAGTGTAGACAGTCGTTCAAAGGGTTGTTGAGGGAGGGAGGATTTGCTCTTCCAAGTTTATGTGTTGGTTTTAGGAGAGCTGCGACCCCGCCCCTGGCATGATTGATGGTATTTCCATGCCTATAGATATACTGCCAATTTCTGTACGTTGGTGTGAGTCAGTCTTTCAGCGACTTCTGAACTGTGCGCATCGCTCTCGGCAAAGTGTACGGATCGAAACGTGGAAAAACTAGTGAATTTCAGGAATTTTTAGAAATTCGGCGGTATTTTTTAATACCATGGCGGCTAGCACGGCGCTAGAAAAAAGGCTACAAAAGGAGGTAGAAAAACAAAAGAGGCAGATTGAGGAGCTCACTAGTGAGGTCCGCAAACTGACCCAGCTGCTGGCAGACTACCTTGCCGCAGCAGGAACGCCCAAGAGGGCGGCTGCTGAACCAAAGGGGGCCCCGGCCACCTTTAGTGCAGCGGTGAAAGCTGCTCCCAAAAAGCAGGAGCCCAAGAAAACCCCAGCAGTAACCCCCAAGGCTGCTGCTGGGAAAAAGCAAGCGGTGGCCATAGCAGGGCCACCCAAAAAGACACCAGCCACTACCACCCTGCCACCTGAACAGGAAAACAGGAAACGCAGGCGTGAGGAAGCCGAGGAGGCTTCCATTGAAAAAGAAACTGGGATGGAGACGGACATCCCGGTGACCAACAAAAGGGCGGAAAAAATTCCGCCAATAAATGTAGAGGGCCATAGCTGGAAACAGCTAAGCCAGGCCCTGGATGCAGCAGGAATTGCTGTAGCCAAAGCCAGCACTACAAAAAAGGGGATAAGTATTGTTACTAATTCCCCAATTGATTTTAGGAGGACGACCCAACTCCTAGAAAACCTCCGGAGGCCGTACTTCACGTACACGCTTCCAGAGGAGAAAAAGACGCACGTGGTCATCAGGGGGCTCCCTAATGACTACGAGGCGTCTGAAATAGAGGAAGAACTCAGGGGACAAGGCATCAGGGACGCGGAAGCGTTCCAGATGCTTAGCCGCCGTACTAAACAGCGACTGGGACTGGTCTTGGTGAAGACCACCAGCAAGAACATTTGGAAAGTGTCCAGAATGTTCAACCTGGTGGTCAAGCTGGAGCCAAAGAGGAAGTCCAAGGAGCCAGGGCAATGCTACCGCTGCCAGAGGTATGGGCACTCGCAGAGGAACTGTACGTTCCCGCCAAGATGCGTCAAGTGTGGTGAAAACCACAGGAGCAACGAGTGCCCACTTCCAAAGCCTGGAGCAGGCGAGGTGCGCAACAGCAAGTGCGCACTCTGCGGGGCAGAGGGACACCCAGCCAGCTGGAGGGGTTGCCCACAGTACCCCAAAAGGAAGATCCCGGTAGCCCGCAGGGAAGCCCGACCATCCAAGCCCGCAGCAGCCCGCCAAACGGACCAGCAGGAACTGGCGGGCATTCTACGGGCGCTACTTGACAAACTCAATGGCTAAGCGGCCAGCGAGTTTCAAAGTGGCCTCGTGGAATGTAAACGGGCTGCTAAGCAGACGTCCAGAACTGGACGAATTCCTGCAAAGCAGGCAACCTGAAGTGATGGCACTTCAGGAAACCCTGCTAGGTATTAGGACTAGAGTAAGCTTTACTAATTACTTTATTTACAGGCACGACAGCGCAATGAGACGACCAGGAGTGGCCATTCTAGTAAGGAAGGACATAGACCATCATAGCATTGGCATTGAAGACACTGACCTGCATGCCATTAGCGTGCAGGTCAACACCACCCGGGGACCAGTGACAGTGACATCTGCCTACAAGGCCCCCAAGGCGCAACTGGCACCACAGGACATTGAGACCCTGCTGGGCAACAACCGAGCTAGGCTGCTAATCGGAGACCTGAACTGTAAGAACACGGAGTGGAATAGCTCCTTCACTTGCAGGAATGGTCGGGCATTAGCAGAAGCAGTTGAAACCCACAATGCAGTCGTCATGGGTCCTGAGGTTCCGACAAGGATCCCAACAGGAGCTGGGATACCAGAGGTGTTAGACATTGCCATTGCCAAGAACATCCGGCAGGTTTTAACCATTGAGACCATAGAGGAGGGGACTTCGGACCATAACCCAATTATATTGAGTTGTGGCGATGAAGAAGCAACTCCGCTTCTTGGATCAAGGACTACCACCGATTGGTCTATGTTCACGGAGGTACTCCATAATCTGATTATCATTCCACAGATTACCACGGAAGAGGACCTGGAAACAGCAGCAGGAAAACTTGGTGAGGCAATCCTGCAAGCATACAGCAGAAGCTCGGTGACTGTGGAGGTACTGGTAGCTCGTGAGGAACTACCAGCAAACCTTCGCAGGAAAATCGCCAACCACAGACGGCTGCGCAGGACGTACAGAAGGCAGCCCACCGAGGACAACAGGATCGTCTTGAACCGCCAAGGCCAGATCCTCAAGGAAGCCCTCAGGGAACACCGGAACCAGAAATGGGAAGGACGTATCCGGGAGATAGGGCCAGAGGACCAAAGTATCTGGAAACTCCAAAAGGCTCTCCGACAAGAAGACACGAAGATACCAGCTTTACACGGAGTGCAAGGTCTGGT
The DNA here is from genome assembly GCA_024550625.1 of Dendroctonus valens. Lineage (NCBI taxonomy): Eukaryota > Metazoa > Arthropoda > Insecta > Coleoptera > Curculionidae > Dendroctonus > Dendroctonus valens. The sequence continues at coordinate 518,916 of JAJTJO010000484.1, read as the reverse complement.
ATATACTAACAGTGATAAAGCGGAAACTTTTGCAGATACGATCGAGAGAGAGGCCAGAGAAAACACTCACCCAGACGAAGACGACGAGCACGAAACTGCCGTCAGACGAGTTGTTCGGAGATTCCGGACAAAAGAGGTGAACAGCAGCATCTCACCAACCTCACCAGGTGAAGTGGCGGCCATCATCAGGAACTCAAAGACGAGGAAGGCTCCTGGAAGAGATGGAATCTCCAACAAGATGCTTAAGAACCTGCCGAGAAAAGGGCTGGTAGCTATCGCAACACTCATTAATGCCATTTTCAGAACTGGATATTTCCCGCACGTCTGGAAACACTCGGACGTAATCATGCTCCCGAAGCCCAAGAAGAACAGGACCTTTCCCCAGAACTACAGGCCCATCAGCCTGTTGTCCAGCCTCAGCAAGATAGCAGAACGAGTTATCTTGCGGAGGCTTACGAGGGAAACGAGTGAGCTTGAGCTACTGCCGCCTGAGCAGTTTGGGTTCCGTGGTAAACACTCCACGGAACTACAGCTGCTCAGGATTGTTGAAAGATGTACCAAGGAAATGAACCAGAACAGGACAACCGGCATCCTCGCTCTGGACGTCGCAAGAGCCTTCGACAGAGTGTGGAGAGACGGATTAATCTACAAAATGCTGGAAACAGGTATTAGTGAGGAAATGTGCCGGTTAATCGACAGCTATATTTGCAGAAGGACCTTCAGCGTCAAAGTTGGAAACCACAGGTCAGAAGACAGAAGCACAGAAGCTGGAGTGCCGCAAGGAGCGGTACTCTCCCCGATGCTATACAACATCTTTACGAGCGACATTCCCCGGACCGCCAATACGACCCTGGCGCTTTTCGCGGACGACACTGCTCTGCTGTCATCCTCGTGGCAAAAAGAGCACGTGCGTCGAAACCTGCAACTTGCCATGGACGAACTACAAAAGTGGTTCATCAAATGGAAAGTGCAGGTGAACGCAACAAAGAGCCAGGCCATCCTAATTGGAAGGAAAAAAGACAAGATTGATGGAAATATCAATCTTGACGGAGAAGAGGTCCCATGGGCAAGTAATGTCAAGTATTTAGGTGTTGTTTTAGATCAGAGGCTGACCTGGAGGCAACATGTGAAAACAGCGATAAACCAGGCAAGGGCAAGAGCGGCAACGCTGTATCCCCTGCTGAACCGACGAAGCCAGATGAGTTTGAGGAACAAGCTGCTACTCATCAAAAGTGTCATCAGGCCGGCCATGACGTATGCCTCCACAGCGTGGGGATATGCGTCAGAAACCTGTCTGAGGCAGCTCCAGGCCACAGAAAATAAACTTCTGCGGATGGCCATAGATGCTCCCTGGTTTGTCCGTAACAGGCAAATTTACAGGGACCTAGAATGGGAGCCATTGAGAGATCTAATGAAACAAAGAGCAGCCAAGACCTTCGAAAAGGCCGAAAAACATCCTTTGAAGAGCTCCGGAACGCCGTAGCATACTCCCCAGAGGACAACGGGCCCCGGAAAAAGAGGCCCAGGCACCAGCTGGCCCAATAGGGCAACAAACAGGTACAGCAGTTTACTGCAGAGTGCCATAACTAATTTTAAGATAGTGTGATTAGGCAGTATTGATGTATAGTGCTTGTATAAAATTAGTAAGATGCCCATGCTAGCAGCCAGCTAGCATGGAGAGAATGAGAGGTGAAGGCATACGGATGCCAGAGCTGAACCATTCTTAAAGAAGACCACAAGTTTTAAAGGATAACTCCCGGAAACTTGCAGTCAAAAATGGGGGTTTTTTAGTTGGTAGAAATCCAACACTACCCGGTGTCACGGGACACTGGGTGTCTTCGAGAAGATTTTTATCCTCCAGCCGCCGCCGGGCAAAAAAAAAAAAAAAAAAAAAAAAAAAAAAAAGTACGTTGGTGTTTGTCCTAGTTTGATTTTAGTCTCTACAAATATGCAGCAGTCTATGTCGTTTTGTTCTATGTAATTGTAAATAAGTGTTTTTTTGCTGTTAAGTACGTTGATGTTCGCGTAAAGTACTTTCATATTGAATCTTGTATGCTCGTTACTGTCTGTCTCATTTGTTCGCAGGGTTCAGTTGGAGAGCGTCCCTCGGGCAGGAGCATGTCAAACATTAGGATGTAAACATGGTTCCCGAAGAAAACAACGGAGGTGTCAATGTCGAAGTCTTCTATAAATTGTTTTCGTAGTTTTTTAGTAGTTCGTCTCTGTTGGTATTGTTTGTCTTGTTAAGTTGATGTTTGTATTTGTTTATGATGTGGTCATGTGTTGTAATGGGTGTGTGTATTCTACTTGCCACCGTCGTTGTCTCCGCAATCCCGGACGTACGTTTGTTTACACATTTTATTTTTACGTTTGGGATGCCGACGATTGGGGCTGTCGGTCGTTTGGGGCATTTCATGCTCCATGCTGCGTGGTCCTCTGATTTGCATGCTGCGCACTTGGTTGGCAGTGGTGACTCGCATTTGGATGTTGGATGGGGTCCCTGGCACTTGTTGCATCTTGGTGCTTGTTTGCAGTCTTCAGTTTTGTGGCTGAACAGGTTGCATTTGCCACACGGCGCAGGCACGGGTGCTGGTGGTTTACTTTCGGTGATTTTGAAAATGCGGCCCAAAAAATGAACCGCACGGTCGCTCATCAACCTTTCGTATGTGGATATGTCGCCGGTTATTAACGGTATGTGGATATGTCGCCAGTTATCATGAGTGTGGGTGCGTTGCGCTCTCGCGAGATAATTCTCCTGCAGACCTTATTCTGAAGCCCTGCTGCTCCAGGCGTTCCAGAAACATGCTGTCTTCAATGTCCAGGTCGACCCCAGTGGCGACGACTGAATATGATGGTGTAATATGGTGGTGACCTGACTTTTGTTGTCGGATTAGTGGGAGGTTATCGTTTTTTTGTAATTTGTAACTTGTTACAGTGTTTTCTTGTTTTAGTTGTTGTAAAATTGTTGATGTTTTGTCCTCCTGGTTGGTTTTGATTAGGAAGTAATTATCTTGCCTGATAATCACATCCTTGTTGTTGGGGGTTGAGTTCCTCCTACCTGATTGCAAATTGGACTCTGGTGATGGTCGACAATGCGTTCGCTGTGAATGTGTGCGAATACGTGGGAAATCTTGTTGATGTTGTCTTGCTCTTTGTTGTTTGGTTTTTGTTGTTTGTAGACTGATAGTCCAAAGCTATTCGTTTGGCCTCAGGTGTTGTCGTTGTGGGGGTTGGCTGGGTTGGCTGGGTTGGCTCAAGGCTTTCCAATTATAGTTATTTTAATCGTTTAGTATAAAAAATATTGGGTAATAAAAACGAGTTCCTTTGATTTCAATGCTTCCCATGCAATATAACATTGCTTTTCAAAAACCTCAAACGTAATAAAGTTTTTAGTTGTTTTCTTACCTGCTACTCAGAAATTGAACTAAACAGGGACATATTTTGCATGCATACTTTACTCAATATAAACCACCTTCGTTTAAGAGAAATGCAGATTTATTTCAGTAAATAAAGCTTTGAAACAGATCGAGTTCAGCTACTTTTCTAAAATCTCTTTCTTGCACTTAAAACCCATCACTTTGCCAAATCATTGTTCAAAGAATGGCAATTCAGTAAAAGATCTGAACAAATTTGTAACCGATCCAACACAGATTTTATAAAAAAAACAGACACTGCCAACGTTTCTCATGCCAGGAAATCAAGACTCAACACCGGATTTACTACTTTACACAGCAAACCTTACAAATATTATAAACGATATAAGTCTGACCATTTGGCTATAACATTTGACATAGACCTCCGACAGACACAACCTATGGATTCGACAAAACACACTCAGAAACTCAACCTGGACAGAACAGACATAGACAAAGTAAAACACATACATGATTACATCCAATCAGGGACAGGCACATGTTCAATGGAAAACATACTACAACAATTAACGACCGCCATAGAAAAATTTCTCCATACACCAAAAACACATACTATCAACACAGTTTACCGAAATTTATACTAAGACTAATCAAACGCGAAAGGAACTGTATAGACTATACACAAATACTCAAGACGATTAATTGAAAAGAAACCTAAACGAACTCAACAGAAACGTCAAAACACTAATAGGCCAATACAAACAGGACAAATGGCTAGAGGCATGCAAAGAAATAGGAAAAGACGAAGGTAAAACGTACTGGCAAAAAATCAAAAAACTGTCACGATACAAAAAAAACATTATTATTGGTATAATAAATGAAAACGGTACAGAACTGTATACAGTCAAGGCCAAAGCGGACGCATTTGCCAGACACTTTCAACATGCCTTCACAACCTCCACTAACCCTAACTTTAACGACCAAAACTTTAACACAATAAATGATTGGTACGAGACCTACTTCACAAACGAAACAAACAACGCACATCAACTAATTACTGAAGAAGAATACGACGAAGCACTCGCACACATTAAAAACACGGCACAAGACAATATAAAAGCAAACTACTGAAAAATCTTACTCCACAAACACACACACACACACACACACACATACTGAACCTATTCAACAACTGTATTGAAACTAACACGATACCAGATACCTGGAAAGCAGAAATAATAATACCAATTCCTAAAACCGGACTAGACAATACACAAACACAAAACTACAGATCTATCACACTACTCCCTGTACTGAGTAAAATTTTTGAAACCATAATAAAAAATAGACTGCAACAATCAGTTGGACAACACAATAACAATTCGGATTTAAACCTAAACACTCAACTGTTCACCCACTTTTTATACTAACCAACAACATACAAACAACTCACCTCACGAACAAGAAAACAGCATGTCTCTTCATGGACATCAATAAGGCATTTGACAGTGTCTGGCACAAAGGACTTTTATATAAACTTTAGCAGCTTAAAACCCCCAAATACATAATTCACGCAATCAGAGACCTACTCACAAACAGACACCTAGAAGTACGCATAGACAACCCCATCTCCTTTGCTTTCTCCCCTGAACAAGGACTCCCACAAGGATCCCCGTTATCACCCCTTCTTTACAATATATACTGCCACGACATATACAATCACAGTCTCCACGACAAAAGACACCTTGACAAATCTGCTTACATACTACAATACGCCGACGACATTGCATTGATCGTGCACGACAAAACTACAGTAAAAGCAGTACAAAAACTTCAAACACTAACAGACAATACAATTGCTTGGTTCTACAAATGGAGACTTACACCAAACGCAACGAAAAACCAACTACTTTTACCAAACCACCAAATTAAAGACGACTCTTCATCAATAACAACAGACGGAAACAGAATTAGAACAAGAGGCAAAATATCTAGGAATGACACTGGATCAAAAACTACAATTTACAAAACACGCACAGAACATAAGAACAAAAACCATTCAACGGACAAAACACTTGCGGTCACTGACGTACAAAGACAAAGGAATTAGTACAAAGACCGCCACAAAATTTACCAATCAATATGTAGACCTCTGCTTGACTACGGACATAAACTGACAGCGAATGCATCTGGGAAAACTAAACAACACATTCAAACAACAGAACAGATTGCCCTGAGATCAATAACGAAAATAAAACATCCTTAAAACCAACTCCACAACCCCTCAAACCAACTACTCTACGAACGAACAAAAATAACGCGAATAACAGAAAGACAACTCCAATTGCAAACGAAATGTAAAAACAATCCCTACAACTGGACCCTACTGAATCCCCTTCCCTCACGAGAAAATCGAGGCAATCCGACTTCCGCTTCCCAACAACAACACTACTTGTACACTTCCAACACGACTGAACCAACCTGCTAGACGATGAAGACATGACATAGAAGAGAGATTTTTTTTTGCTTTGCAATAATTTTAAGTTTACAGTTAAGATAGTTTAAGTCAGAAAATTAATCCAATACATGAATATATGCAAGGGCAGAAAGGCCGAGGGCCGATAGCCTATTGGGAAATAAAGATTATATATGTATATGTAACCGAAGTAGAGTGTAAGTAGTGTTTTTTCAGTTCATGAGAATTTAAGTAAGTACTTGGAGAATTTTATATGAAAAAAATGTTTCAATGGAATTCCCAAGAGTACAATTTGCAGAACTCATTTTCTTGTTCCAAAAATATGTTTTTGAAAAAAATGTACTTAAATTTCGTTGTTCAAATTTTGATTTAGGATTTATAATATTCTTCGGAAACCTCTTTTCTATGATACATTTTGAATATGTTTCAAAAATTATGTCGGCAATGCAGTATAGGAAGAGATTAAATAAAGGATTAAAGTTTCGTCCTAAAATATTGGCGAAGCACAAAATCATCTCAACGCCAAAACTCTAAATCTAAAAGATTATTCAGATGAAATATAAAATTGATACAAATGTAAAGTTTTCTTTCGAAGCAAAAACCTTGATGTAATTTGTTCGACTAAGAAATTAATTAAAAATATTTTTGAGCTATTCGTTTAGTGGAAAAATCAAATTGAAGATCAAAATTCCCAAACAAATGGCTTAAAACTCAAACCTGCCGGCCAATTTGGTCTTTCAACGGAATTTTTGAACCGCGTTTGTTGGAGTTGGAAACTGAAAAACCATTTAAGAAAGTCTGACATTCATTTTCTCAAGTGGATCTTTATGTTTATTTTAAGCATCACGTAGAGGAATTCTGGTAACATTTAAAACGATATGTGAAGAAGCAGTTTGTCTTGTTCTAATGCTTCTGGTGGCAATTTAGACTCAATCCAGAGAAAAAATAAATGTAAATTGATTAATTTACTCTTCTAGTTTTCTGCAAAGACTTTTAATTTAATAAAGTTTAAGGCTTTTGCCATAGTGATATTTTTACCGGACCTTCACCGAAGAGGCGATCTGTGAAGATCTGCGTAGATATTTTCTCAGTAATAAAAATAAGGCTCCTTTAATGGAACTGTACATTTATTTCAGTCTTGGAACCTCGAAAAAACCATCTATTTGAATTGTTATTGTTCCATAAAGTTTTAGGGATTTTTTCTACTTTTAGGGCTTTACTGCTGTTTGACCTTTATATTTTATTTAAAAAATTATATAATTTTCTTTGCTTCAAATTCACTTATTCATCAATGGCATTTTAACCACGCATTTTATATTTCACTAATTCTATATTTAGGTGAAAGTTTATTTGCATATAAAAATACTTTTCTGTACTAGTTTTCTTATTACTGGAGGAAAAAGGGAGCAAAATGTACATGAAACTATTCAAAACAAAAAGTTAATGAATTTTTTATAACAGGTATGAAAATATTGCTTAAATTAAAAACTGCTGTCAGTTTACTATATTATTCTTTATATTCTTGAGAGTCTAAACATGCAAGCAAAATTTGGCTTATCAAAGAAGTTTCGAAGCCATAGTGGAATGGACAAGATTAATTATTCACGATTCCTATTAAATTTTGCATAAAGGTTTAATTGAACAGTTCTCGGAAATATATAAAGAAATACAAATAAACTTTTAATGCATTAAAGCTGGAAATCATCCCTTCCATTTCACTATTTCGTCCAGTTTTTCATAGACCTTGGATAACGATCTCAGACCTTTTTTTCTCCATTTACTGCTTGAAAATGGGATTAAATTGAGAAGTCATACGTTTGCGACTTAATAAAGACACGGTTCTTTTAATAGAACTGCAGATTTATTTCAGTCTTTGAAGCTTGGAGAACAAACGATCTGAATAGCTATTGTTCCAAAGTGTTTTAAAAGACTTTTTCCACTACTTTGCAGTATTTCTGCTACGCATTTTTGCCAGTTTAATCTAAGCCCTTGAGATATTTAAAAATCGCTTCATTCGAAGTGCAATTAATAGAAAATTTTCTAAAATTTGTCAACTCGCGCTGATTACTAGCCAGTTATTTATTTGCTTTTTGTGGATTATTCTTGAGAATATTAACCTCTTGAACGTTTTTTCAGCCCCAACATGCGCCTGAAAATATTGAAGACTACCTACCTAAATTCCTGCAAATTAACAGCAATTTCCAATAAACGACTTGGCATTTAAATGACTAGAATACCTACTTAAGACGTGGCCGCTCAAGGAAAACTGCATTATTAATGGACAATACAAATGCAACTCACCTCAACAGCTGAATTTTCACAGAAAAAATCGTCGAAATCCACAGTAGATCAGTTTTCTTAAACCTGCAGTTTCAAACACTTCAACGTGTTTAAATCGAAAGCAAAACCAGAACAAAAACAAACAAAACTGATGCAGATGGGCAAAAACCAACACTAACTCATGTTCACTAAAGCATGGCTATTTGCGTAAATCAAGTTCAATGCAAAATAAAATCGAGCGTAGTGCCATTGTTCTAAAAAAACCCGCCAAAAAATTCAAATCAACTCCGAAAAGAAATCCGCGATCTCTCCCGGACAAAAACGCAGCTTTAAACCGGTATCCAAACGTACTTGCCTGCGGTTTCGGACGCTTTGCGCTTTAAAGCTCTGTATCAGACACCATGCCGTTTGGCCTCCTCCAAAGCCCCTCAGAACAGGCGCATCGCACTCTGTTTATTGTTGCATACGGGCTTTACATAATGCCCAAAGGGGCTCTTAAATCATTAGCATTCGTTCACATTTAACTATCGGAAATTGGAAAAGGTTTGAAAATGATACCAGTAGGTATCAAAGAACACCTGCAAAAGCTTTGTATTATTTTTTTTTCTTTTAAAACAGTAAAACTTTTCAAACGCTTCCGTCCAGTCGATAAGTGAATTTGCCATGAAGAAAATGCTGATTTTGCTGGGCTTTTCAACTTTGCCAACAAGCCTGGGAAAATGTAGACAAAAAAACAAAGGAAGTGCGTTCAAAAGCTCGAAAGCAGAATTGAGAAAGCTGAAATATATAAAATTAAATCAAAACGAAAACAGAAGAGGCTTGAAAGCAGAAATGAGCTGAACTCATTCTTACAAGAGCTTTCACTTGTTAAAATTAAAATAGTAACAAATTTATGTGTATTAAGGGTTTAATAAGAATTGAAAATATTTATTAACAAACTTATAATAATAATTAATTAAAAATAATATAATTTTGTAACATTATTAAATTATTTTATATAAAATGAAAATGTTCCATCACATAACTTATACAAGATAGTTAACACAGGAAAGTACAACACGCAGGCAACGAAATTTATGAAATAATTAGGCCAAAAGAAACAGTGCTTCTAATGCCAAACAGGAAATAGAAAATTAGTTTCTCACCTAATACAGCAGAGAAAGTTATTAAATTTAAAAAATTAAGTGGAATATAAAATTAGGCTAGGTTGTATCAGAAATAAATTCAGAATGGTCAAGAAAAGGAAGAAATATGCATGACTTTATGCATATAAGGTAATAAGTATAAAACGACAGAAAGCCTAGAAAAACACTTTTCCAACATTGAAAAAAATTAAAGCAGTTATCCAGGCTTAGAAGAATCACTGGCTTTAATATACTTGAATTAAAGTTTTGTTTTATGAGTAAGACGAAAGGTAAAAATTTTAAAAACAACCAAAAAACAATTTCCAAAGTTTTGTTAAGTGTCGAAAAAAACAAATAATAAAATGGAAAAACAACAAAAAAAAAGCTTTGGAGAGTGCAAGGTAATATTATTTCGATATTTTAACTTGACAATATTTTAAGTTAATTCCTGCACGTGAGCTGTATTGATTTCATCTACTGTTCAATTTCAGGTATTAGATTGGTGTCAATTTTTACATTTTACGTGTAAATCCCTGCTGGTCGCATAGCACGATAACTCTCTAATGAAAGCCACAAAACTAAGGGCACATATTTTGCATACCGGTAGCAAACAGCACTCTGCCGATTTGTATTGTGTTCCCTTGAATGGGTCCTCGAGTTCTTCAGCAGGGCCGCATGAATATCCTGCGTCAGGTCCTCGAAAAAAAACCTTTTCCAAGTGAACATTTTTAATTCGCACCCCTGCCTAAAGAGGGTAATACTGGGGGGACCGGTGTGGCTTATTTTCAGTGATTTTTCTGCTGGAATGGGACAATTGCCAACTTGGATGAATGGTGGTGCATTTGCGATAAATAGCAGATGAAAAAGAAATGATGTAGGTAACTTGAACTAATGGGGCACAGGGAGTGTGCAGCAATGTGCAGATTTCCGTTGGTTGAAAGGATTTAAAGGAAAATTCGAAATGTTTTGTGTGATTTGCAGCTGTAAATGTTCAGGAAAAGTAGAGCAAAGTCTTGGTGGCACTGAAAATAACTAGAACAATGGAATAATAAGCTAAATTATGATTTATATTGCAAATGGTGAATAAATATGTTACTGTTCAATATTGGCTCTTAAATTCTCAAAAACAATCCTGTTTCATTTATGTCTGAAACCTAAAGTCATTTCATGTTTATCACAGAAGCGTATTTGAATATTTAAGTGCTGGCACTTAAATAGCTCTTGAGAGAAAATCCGATTTTAAAAATTAAAAATCCATTGAAAGTGCTGTTTGTGTTTTATCCAAAGTTTCATCAATTTGACTACTTAGCGAACGGAAAAGATGCTTTTTTCTTATTAATCAAAGGTGCACGAGTTACTCGAAAATATCAAATGCAATAATATGTTCTAGGTCTTTTCCAAAAAACTCAGCAGGTGTTCAAAAAGTTCGTGGTTTAAAGGTCAATTTATTGATTTTCTTCTAATTGTTGGAGTACTGAACGAAAACTAGTAACAAACTAATTATTTCAACCGAACCAGAGATTCTTTGTAAATACTTAGTTTGTAGTTAGAAACTAGTGACAGTTATTGCGAAAATTCATAAAGAAAGAACAAACAGTAATTTTTAAAATAATAAACTGGACAGGGCAGAAATACCGATAGGTCGATAGCCTTTTTTAGAAATAAAGATGTTTACTACTACTAAACTGGACAATGCTGTTGCTATTTTCTCTTCTCCAGTCGGGTATATGCAGTTTTAAGTTTTTTTTCTGTAATATATTTGTTCTTTTTTCAGAATATCCTATTTTTTCAATTACGCTACAACTGGACCATACTGAATCCCCTTTGTCTTACAAGACCAACCAGACAATCCCGCTTCCGTTTCCCTACATCAACGCTACTCGAACACTTACAAACGCAACTGACTACTGGACAATAAAATAATTTTTTCTTGCCACTGAAATTTTATTTAATAATATTGTTAACCTAGAATAAGAGAATTTTCATATTTGTTTTTTATTTAGATTAAGACTACATGTATTAAACAAGGGCAGAAAGACCGATAGGTCGATAGCCTTTTTTAGAAATAAAGATGTTTACTACTCCTACTCCTATTTTTTCTTTTTCCCTGTTCCGTCCATTATCTTGCTTCTACATCATGGGTAATTTCTATTGTCGTCGAAGTATTATTAATGCTTTGTTAGCCTGACTTTTCTTTCGTGGTTGTAAATCTTGTCCATATATACATTTTTTCAGTCACTTTTATTAGGAAACTCTTCCTTAATTTGTTAGTTTAGTCTAATCTGATGCCAAAACTGTAAAAATTTACCTCCTTTTTTTCCAGTTTTATTCCGTGCGCTTAAGGAAAATTTGTCAATCACACTTTCTAGTTTTCACCTTCTTCTATTTAGGAGTTGAAGTTCTTCAGTATTGTGTATACTTTCCAGACTGTATTTCAATTTAATCCAAAAGAAATTCCTGGGTTCCAGTCAATATTAGTGTTTATTGTCAAATTTTTTTTACAAATACGTTTCGGTGTCTTTCTCCACCATCATCAGTTTGTCTAAAATGTGTATTTTAAAGATTCTTCGTAAATGCTTAGTTTCTGGTTAGAAACTAGTGACAATTATTGAGAAAGTTCAGAAAGAAAGAACAAACAGTAATTTTTAAAATAATAAACTGGACAATGTTGTTGCTATTTTCTCTTCTCCAGTCGGGTATATGCAGTTTTAATTTTTTTTTTCTGTAATATATTTGATCTTTTTTCAGAATATCCTATTTCTTCTTTTGCCCTGTTCTGTCCATTATCTTGCTTCTACATCATGGGTAATTTCTATTGTCATCGAAGTATTATTAATGCTTTGTTAGCCTGGCTTTTCTTTCGTGGTTGTAAATCTTGTCCATATATAAATTTTTTTAGTCACTTTTATTGGAAAACTTCATTAATTTGTTAGTTTAGTCTAATCTGATGCCAAAACTGTAAAAATTTACCTCCTTTTTTTCCTGTTTTATTCCGTGCGCTTAAGGAAAATTTGTCAATCACAGTTTCTAGTCTTCACCTTCTTCTATTTAGGAGTTGAAGTTCTTCATTATTGTGTATACTTTCCAGACTGTATTTCAATTTAATCCAAAAGAAATTCCTGGGTTCCAGTCAATATTAGTGTTTATTGTCAAATTTTTTTTACAAATACGTTTCGGTGTCTTTCTCCACCATCATCAGTTTGTCTAAAATGTGTATTTTAAAGATTCTTCGTAAATGCTTAGTTTCTGGTTAGAAACTAGTGACAATTATTGCGAAAGTTCAGAAAGAAAGAACAAACAGTAATTTTTAAAATAATAAACTGGACAATGTTGTTGCTATTTTCTCTTCTCCAGTCGGGTATATGCAGTTTTAAGTTTTTTTTTTCTGTAATATATTTGTTCTTTTTTCAGAATATCCTATTTCTTCTTTTGCCCTGTCCTGCCCATTATCTTGCTTCTACATCATGGGTAATTTCTATTGTCGTCGAAGTATTATTAATGCTTTATTAGCCTGGCTTTTCTATCGTGGTTGTAAATCTTGTCCATATATAAATTTTTTTAGTCACTTTTATAGGGAAACTCTTCATTAATTTGTTAGTTTAGTCTAATCTGATGCCAAAACTGTAAAAATTTACCTCCTTTTTTTCCAGTTTTATTCCGTGCGCTTAAGGAAAATTTGTCAATCATAGTTTCTAGTCTTCACCTTCTTCTATTTAGGCTTTGAAGTTCTTCATTATTGTGTATACTTTCCAGACTGTATTTCAATTTAATCCAAAAGAAATTCCTGGGTTCCAGTCAATATTAGTGTTTATTGTCAAAATTTTTTTACAAATGCGTTTCGGTGTCTTTCTCCACCATCATCAGTTTGTCTAAAATGTGTATTTTAAAGATTCTTCGTAAATGCTTAGTTTCTGGTTAGAAACTAGTGACAATTATTGCGAAAGTTCAGAAAGAAAGAACAAACAGTAATTTTTAAAATAATAAACTGGACAATGTTGTTGCTATTTTCTCTTCTCCAGTCGGGTATATGCAGTTTTAATTTTTTTTCTGTAATATATTTGTTCTTTTTTCAGAATATCCTATTTCTTCTTTTGCCCTGTTCTGTCCATTATCTTGCTTCTACATCATGGGTAATTTCTATTGTTCGAAGTATTATTAATGCTTTATTAGCCTGGCTTTTCTATCGTGGTTGTAAATCTTGTCCATATATAAATTTTTTTTGTCACTTTTATAGGGAAACTCTTCATTAATTTGTTAGTTTAGTCTAATCTGATGCCAAAACTGTAAAAATGTACCTCCTATTTTTCCAGTTTCATTCCGTGCGCTTAAGGAACATTTGTCAATCACACTTTCTAGTTCTTCACCTTCTTCTATTTAGGCGTTGAAGTTCTTCATTATAAAAGTTACTTCTTTTTCTTTCTGACTTCTTATCTTGTTTTATAGTTGTTGGCAGAGTTTTTCAACTTTTATCTGTCAGGTCTTACCCGAATAGCTTCTAGATCTACCCGACTCTCATTTATCTGGATCAATTTACATCGTTTGGATATGGTAGAAACCTTTTCATATGTCTTTTGACATTATTGTTTACCAGACCGGCTACCAAAGTTGCTTAACAGCTGCTGGTAATTCTAGATCTTCATCCATTTTATTCCTTTTCAGTCCAAAGTATTATTGAATGCGTCTATACAGCCACATTTCGATAGCTTCTAGTTTTCTTATGGCTGTCTGTTGCAAAGACAACTGGTAACATTTCGGCGCTTCATTCATTCATTTATTTGTTAAAAATTCTTCATTTACTTTTAAAAATGTGGATTTTTTATACTTTGATTCTCCATCTAATCTTTAAGTCAAGGTCCCATCATCTATATATTCTATGTATTTGAACAAAAAAGAGAATATATACTTTCAGAAAGGTTCGTTTGCTCAAAACAATATTTGAGATAATTGCAAAAATTGGCATCTTGAATACTTTGGAAGATTTTTGTCAGCAGATATCTACCGAAAAGTATACTTTCTGCATGATTCTCCTAATTCATAGGAAAAAAATTAAGCCAACGTACATTTCTCGACCCAAAAGTTGAAACATTTTAAAGCATAGTATGTACTTTATTTATCACCAGTATACATCAATTGCTTCAAAACTGGATTGATTATCGCTTAGAAAACCATTATTCCGCTCCTTTCCCATTTGTTTGTAATTGAAGAATTAAGACTTTTTAAATTAAAGCGATTTAATCAGGTAGTCGGACAGTTGAAAAAACGAACAAAACCGCAAAGTAATTAGAATTAAGTATTTATGGTAATCACCGAGGAATCGCGTAAAAGTCCACTTTGTATGCAAAACGGCGTTATTTTTCTGCATTGTTTTCGTGTTGCATTCTGCATCTGTTATTGGTGCAATAATGGCAGGCGAATGGCACCATAACCAGGAACTGGCTTTCAAGTGCTTATAAAAATCATGTTGAAATACTTTCGAACTAACAATCCAATCCCATCCCATCCCGATAATTTTTTCAACGATAGAAAGGCCTAACGACTGTCATCGCCCGAGCTTAATTCGAAGGAAACATGACATAATAGGTATAATAAAGCAAGAGATTCCAACATGGCATTAAGCCGTATAGACCATCAAATTATGGGTACGAACCCATTATTATTAGACACAATGTTTTACATAATCTGAGCTCGTGGTCTCTCAGCCGTGGTGGTGGGCAGGCGATATGGTAAGATGGTATGAATAGAGTGTTGTTAAGATAATAAAATATTCGATTTTTGATCATTGTTGTTGAAAGCTGCTGCAGTTTACGTTTATTTCTTTTGACGTTTTTCGTTTTGCTTGTGGTTCTGCTAACACGGTAGAAATTGACTTGAAACTTGATTTTTTCATAATTTTTTGAAACAGTTTTTATTCGTGTTGTATGCTCTTTATTATCCTTGTCAACGAGTAAATTGATAAGTCACAGAAAAACATAATTTATTTGAAAACTTCAAACCCAAAAAAATGGTGTGGAATTTTAAGATTTTCAAAATCGAATATAAAATTGTTAAATATAGAAAGAGAGCAAAGAAACAGAACCACATACAATTTAACTGCATCAAATTCCATTTTAATAGAAGGATTATTGATATCAAAATGGATTATTCTAGTGCATGCACAAAAGGAAATCTTTAAATTAGTATGAGTCGGCAGCGGTGCTTTCTTTTTATTAGGGTTTTAAGAAGCGTACTAATTTGATGCAAAAATACACAGATTTTCATAATCTTAATTCTAAAAGTGCAAACTGTGATATGAAATGAAAAGGGAAAGTTTTAAACCCATCGCATATCTAGATTAAATTCTGAAGAATTTCTAATATCATCTTTCTCGGTTTCTACTAAAGTGTATAATTACATAATCGATTATTCAAGGAAAAATATCAAAAACCAATTTGAAAGCCCTACCTTTGGCACATTGTACTAAAAGTTTCGCGATATGCAGACCAGACGCTTTCGCGACGAATGCTGGAAACTGGAAAGTTTTTTGGCTTTCAAACCATGGTGGAAAGTGGGCAAGCCACTCCTTTTTTCCTTCGAAAAAATTCTTTCTCACAACGGTTAAAAGCCCGAAGAAATCATGTGCATTCTTATATTTTTTGATGTGAACAACTTAAAAATTACTTAAAAAAAATTAAAAATTTGTAAACTGCGTGTTCATGCAGGAATTGCGGATTCTATATACTAAAATTTTACATATTTCTAAGTAAAACTGCGTTTGTTTCCAGCATATTATCGGCATATCGATTGGTCAAATTCCCTCATCCTGAATAATATTTAACAAATTTATTCAAAGCAATCTATTTTCATGCAACTATCATTAATTTGAAGCACCTGCCAATTCATGCCAATGAAATGCTGAAGAGCAAATAACCATATATGCATTTGAGGATTAGGCCTAATACGGGGCTCTAAAGAATGAAAATTATATTAATGTCATTAAGCGAATTAATAGTCATTCACAGTTAAATTGTACGAATAGACGCAAAATTTACAATTATTATTTGTTTGCATATATATAATCATTATATTGATTTTTTGGTTTTCAATTTTTTTTTAAATAAGTTTTTAATGTAACCCCAAAGGAAGAAGTCTAGTGGGGTCAAGTCTGGCGATCGTGCTGGCCAGGAAACGTCACCATAAGCTCAAATCGATCTTCCTGGAAACTATTGAGACAGGTACTCTCGAACTTGTCTGGCATTGTGCTCAGAAGCTCCGTCTTGTTGAAACATTTTTGTTCATTTTCTTGTGGAACAATAACTAAACTTCCTTCTAATTCATTTTCCAATAAGTTAAGGTAATAATCCGTTCTGCGGTTAAAGTGTGGTGGTAAATAAATTATCCCAATATTCAAATTTTTCTTCGCTTGTAAAATTGTTTTTCGGGATAAAGAAATTCTGCCGAGAAATTCTGATACTGATGTATTATAAATATGTTAGAACTGATAAGTGCAACTTTGTTATTGTTTACTAATAAAAATGGGTGTAATTTATAATAATACTGGGTTTGACGCAAAAACCGGAATAAATAATGATGTGTTATACATGGTGGGATTCGCTATTAAAAGGGCTAACACGTTATGTACTTTTTTCGGTGCATATGAAAAACAAAAGTTTATGATGGTCTCAAAGATACGAAACGTTGAAATAATTTTTCATAGACACGATCTTGCAGCGCTCGAAAAGGTGCCATGAGAAAGTGTTTTTGTTTTTTGATATGATTTGAAGTAGCTTCAAAAATTAAAAATAACGAAAATCCGAAAACCCACTTTTTCCTAAATATCTGCAAAATTGAAAGAAGTACTTCTTTTTTGAAAACTCTATGTATCTAGCCCTCTGATAGCGCAACTTTTTCCTGATTTAACCGACTTCGTATCTCTCACGGTTTCGGAGATCCCCATGCAATGCATCTTTATCTTGGGCACCCTGTTTACCGACAAACAACCGATACTACTCTACTACTCACCCAGAGCACATGGAGCAGGATTCACACCCCCTTTGCCGTTTTTTATCATTTACTACTAAGGTGAATACCAAATACTTAATATTAAACTGCCTTTTTGATTTTGAAAAATACTTTAATTGGACTTCACAATAATTTTTGGCTTATTCGCTAGCCGCCACTGGTAAAGTTTGATGAACATGAACATGAAAAAGGAACAATTATTCCCACTAAATCAACATTTCTATCAGTTTTTGCATGAACGTTAATTAACAATCCCAAATTGTACATTCACGTCGGATTTGGCAGTGCGAAATGGACAAACCATATACTAAAACACGGATACATTTTTTTGTCGCCGCAAATCTGTTTTTTTGTTTGCAAAGTTTATACCATAACTAAAGCGATATGTAGCTGGAAAACTGTTAATTATTTCATTACTGACAACCATTACCTCTCCCAGCAATATTTCATCTAATTTACGCAAAACCAATATTAGTTTTCATTGAACTGTATTGAACAGTGCAGTACATCAAAACCCGATAAAGAATGTAAACGTTTCTGTTATAGTAGTAGTAGTAGTAGTAAACATTTTATTTCTAAGAAAAGGCTATCGACCTATCGGTCTTTCTGCCCTGGGTTGATTACAAAGTTTTGTGTGGAAACTTAATAACTAATAACTAATATAATTAACAAACATTTACACAAGCTATGTCTGGAGATGCTCCAATAGGGTTGAGGTTGGGAGGAGGAAACGCGTTTGTCTGGTCGGTCTTGTTAAACAGAGGGGGTCCAGGAAGGTGAGATTGTGAGGGTTGTATTTCCATCTTGATTGCAAGACGAATAGTCTTTCCGATATCCTTGTCAAATTTGTGCGTTCGTAGAGTAGTCGGTTTGGTGGATTGTGCAATGGGTTTGCTGGGTGTCGGATCTTCGTTATCAGTCTCAGTGCTATCTGTTCTGTTGTCTGTAAATTCCGTTTAGTTTTGTCAGTAGCATTGGTGATTAAAATATGAGCGTAGTCTATTAGAGGTCTGCAGACCGCTTTATATATGATAATTGCTGTCTTGGTGCTGATACCCTTGTTATTGTAAGTAAGTGTGCGGAAGTGTTTTGCTCTCTTGGTTAGATCTATTCTGATATTTTGTACGTGTTTTGTGAATTTTAGTTTATTGTCCATTGTTATTCCTAGGTATTTCACATTGTCGGTGGGTTTGGTTATTTGACCGTCCGTGGTGATGTTTGGAGAGTCTGATTTAATTCGGTGGTTTGAGAGGAGCTGTCGGTTTTTTTATGCATTTGGTGTAAGCCTCCATTTGTAGAGCCATGCTGTTATTGTGTCTGTTAGTGTCTGGAGATTGTCCACTGCTCTGGCGGTCGTTCTATTATGCGCGATAAGGGTAGTGTCGTCAGCGTATTACAGCAGGTAAGCGTTTTGGTCTACACCTTCTTTGTCTTGTCTGTTGTGGTTGTATATGTCATGGAAATATGTGTTGTAAAGCAGGGGTGTCTGTTATATTTATCCTTTATGAAACTTTTGCTCACGAAACTTTAAACGCATCAACAATTTCAAATCTAGTAAAATTTCGTGTTTCAAAATAGTAATTAATTGAAGCAAAACACATTTACTTGCCATTTTAAATGCAACTGCGACAAATGTATTCACTAAACCGCAATTACTTGCATTTTTTGCCATAAAACTCGGCTCTATTGGGATGATTACAACCAATTCATTTAGAATACATGGCTTGAATACCCAGCACATCTTTTTATTGTGTAGGTATATGTACCCTGCAACTAGTAAAAATATAAAATACTTGTAACTGATCCACTAATAATTTGATATTTTGCCGTAAAAGAAGTGTTATTTTAGCATTTAAATGCCAATTTACACAAAAATACTTGATTTTTTTTATTATTCGCAATTATTCCCACCAAATCCACTGTTCAATCACTTTCACTAACAAAACTTGAAGAATGTCGACAATACAAATGTATTTAAATCTAAACCCAAACTATCTATTGGAAAACGTATGGACTTGCGGGATTATGTCAGAAAACAGCAAAATACTGCCACCAAAACATAATAATTTGTACATTTAGCCGATCATATGTGAGCAAGATCCAATCTATTTTCACTACGTAGCTGATAACCGTCTGTATCAACTGGTTAACTGTAAATGTTTAAAACTTAATTTAAATGTTTTTAAACTTAAATTTAAATGTTTTATTAATAGGCAAAACGACGGAACTATCCGCTATTTTTTATTAATAATTATAAATATAATTGTAACAAAGCAAACTAAAGCAACCAAAGTAACATTGATGATTAATTAATCCCGTTCACAATGACGCTTCAGGAAACAAATTTATGATGATGAAAGGTTGTAGCATTTCAAACTTTAAAGTGGCAATTATTCCCACTAAATTTAAAATTCCATCAATTATTCAAGAATTTTCCAGGCAAAAATGTCTTTCCTTGACGCATAAACTGCAAAAATAACAATTTTTTTTTGTTTTTCGTCGCAAGCATCGTAACTGAAACTAACTGAAGTCTGAGAAATTTACAATATTGATGAAATAAATTTACAAATAGTTATATTTGTACAAGTAATTTGCATTTTTGGACTTAAATTTAATTCATAAATTAGAAAACCAGAAAAGAATGTTGTGAAAAATATTCTATTGTTTTGGTGGAAAAAAATTCAGAATTGATCAACAATTGCCAGTCTAATTAATATTGAAATTGCAACAATTACAATAATTTTTTGATTAGTGAGCAATTACTAACTGAACAAACTTATAGACAATTCAGATGCAAGCAAAATATTTAACGCTTCAAACTTTTTTTTTCGGTGAGGTTTGGGAAATTCTCTCTTACGCACACCCAGAGCTGATGTTCTGGCGCTCTGAGCTGTGTGGGACTCCAGCGTAGCTGTTTACCCACTAAAACCCTTCCTCACCTCCGAAGTGGTGTTTGGTCTAGCACCGCGGTCATTTCTGTCCTATTGTGCCTTCGTATTTTACTCCTCATTATCCCTGTGTATTCTATGAATTCCAAAAGAATCTTCAGGGGGTACGCATGACCTGGTCTGGTAGAACTTCATCTCCTCCCAGGAGTCTTCGTCTACCTGTTGCATATGACGTGGCAGTGACACATAATAGGTAGAGTAGTTTCATCCTCTAATTCGTACCCCCTGCAGGTCGGTTGATCGCTCAGTCCCATCCTGAAGAGGTATGGTTTGCAGGGGGCGTGTCCTGTTCCGTGTCCAAAAGGACACTAACTTCCTTATTTTTTGCCTGCTGAGATCTAGCAGTTCGATTTTACGCATTGGTTGTGGAGGTCCCACCACACCTTATGCACCTTACCTTGCAGTAAGGAGTCGCGGTGTCTCCTCCCACTGGAAGGAGACACAGCGTTTCGATTAAAAAGCTTAAAAAGTGATAATTATTTACACTAAATGAACAAATGGTTCTTTGCCTTTGCCTTTCGCAGGTAAAGCGAAAATGTATCCTCACCTGAAGAAACATTCAGTTACGTGGCAAAATATGAACCAAAATACTAAAGGTTTAGCAAATGTTACCAACATTGGCAATTATTCCCACCAAATCAATATATAAAATAATAAAATATACAATAAAAGTTATATGTATAGTTATATTTGGGGCTTAAAAATTAACTTGGGGTATCAATTGCAAAACTGATGAATCTATGATCCTTACTAGGTTTTTCCGCTGGCTATTTTTGCGATAGATTCGCTAATCACAATTCAAATACTATGCAAATGAGAATTAGCATCAGAAGCTGGTTCATTCTACAATAATCACCCTGTAACTCTGCCAGTTGACTGTGCATATTTAATGGCCGCCTGTGGTAAATTTGAACTGCAATTTCCGCCTTTGCTTGCAACATTTACAAATTGGAAGGTAAAAGGATGTATCCTTTAATCAAGGATTAGCTCCATGCAGGATCGATTTTACGGGGGATTTTCGTGGGATGTGTTATTTGCACAAATGAGATTGATGTGAAACATAGAATAACGTTTAACGGAGTGGTTGTAGCGCGACAAATCCCGCCTAATTTTCCATTAAAATTGAGCAAAAGATGGAAGGTGGACGGGCAGGCACTTATCCGACTATGAGCCTTTGTAAAGCAGGGGAAGAATGAGAGAATCCGAGAATTATGCATATTGCAACCACGAATAGTGGCTAATTAGCCCGTTCTAAAGTTGTTGTCTCTGTGCAAAAATGTGTGATTCCAAAACCAGGCTCTTCGTGTAATTAAAGTTTGAAACTACAGAAAATCTAACTTAGGCAGAAAGACCGATAGGTCGATAGCCTTTTTTAGAAATAAAGATATTTACTACTACTACTATAAATCTGAATTAAGATAACTTTATTAATTTTAGTTAGTTTAGTTCTAACTTAGTCTACAAGTACGAATTGACAAAACACTGTCATTTTCTTTTTCCCCTGAACAAGGGCTCCCTCAAGGATCCCCGCTCTCACCGTTTCTCTACAATATATACTGCCATGACATATACAATTACAACTTACCAGACAAAAATCAAATCGACAGATCGGCATACATATTACAATACGCAGACGACACGGCACTTATTGTACATGACAAAACTACTGAGAGAGCAGCGCAAAGACTCCAAACACTAACAAACAACACAATGACATGGTTTTATAAATGGAGACTAACACCAAACGCGTCAAAAAACCAACTTCTGCTCACAAACCACAGACTCAACGCTGACTCCCCTACAATAACTGCAGACGGCCAAACGACGTAAAATACCTTGGAATGACAATCGACCACAAACTTAAATTCACTAAACACATACGAAACATCAGGGCAGAAACAATAAAGAGAACAAAACACTTTCGATCACTAACCTACAAAGACAGAGGAATTAGCACAAACACCGCCACCAAAATATATAAAGCTATTTGTAGACCCTTGCTAGACTTTGGACATATACTCATGACCAACGGAACAGAAAGGACAAAACGTTATACACAAACAACAGAACAACTTGCACTAAGACTAATAACACGAATAAGACACCCCAAAACCCACTACACAACCCCCCACCCAACTACTATACGAACGCACAAACATGACAAAGATCTCGGAAAGACTCATACAGCTACAGACAAAATGGACAAACAACCCCTACAACTGGACCATACTGAATCCCCTTTGTCTTACAAGACCAACCAGACAATCCCGCTTCCGTTTCCCTAAATTAACGCTACTCGAACACTTACAAACGCAACGGACTAGTGGACAATAAAATAATTTCTTCTTGCCACTGAAATCTTATTTATTTAATAGTATTGTTAACCTAGAATAAGAGAATTTTCATATTTGTTTTTTATTTAGATTAAGACTGCATGTATTAAACAAGGGCAGAAAGACCGATAGGTCGATAGCCTTTTTTATAAATAAAGATATTTACTACTACTCTAACTTAGTTCGCCAAAAAAAATGTTTAATTGTGGTTTTTGAAGAGTTTTGCGTTTTTCACTTCAACTAGAGCTTCATTAGTATTTCCAGTAAATTAAATTAAATTACAAAAAAACTGGAGGTCTGGAAACAACTATTCCCGAACCTGCAGGAATAATTAGGGGTGCTTTTGCCATGTATAGACCGATTCCAAAAATAATCAAATTCAAGACATCCATTTCAAGTGCGTGTTTATTTGAAAGGTTACAAAAATAACTCTCAAAGTAAATTTATTAAGTCGACGTAAACCGAGTTGGGGTGATTAATTTAGGGGAATCGGGTGCATGTAATACAAGATAATCCTCGCGAGCGCGCGTATAACATGTCACATGTCACCGATTGGTACGGTCTTGTATACTGGCATTCCACCGGCTTCATTTTATGACTTACAGTTTTGGGTTACAAAAGCGGGAACAGTTCGCTTGAACTATTTTTTTCTGTACAACATCTATACTTTATAATGTGAATTGCTCTTAGTTTCATTTTTAATTTGTATTATTCATTTATTTCCGTTTTTATGTCTATTATTGCTAATTTGAAGTAATCAGTTTGATGCTCATTTCGAATAATGAATCTGAGACTTTCGTGACTTTCAACGACTTGAAACTGTGATCTAAATTGAAATTATTTTTGCTAAAAATTATATGGTCAAGTTTCACAATAAACTTCGATTTATTGTTTTTATAGTTTTATTTCCCCTCTCAACGGTTTTTGCTACTGTATTTATTACTCTGTGCGTTTTGGTTCTGACTTTGTCCCTATATGTTATCGGTAATTTTTATTACTTTTCAAAGGAACATTTTATTGGCAAATTTTATTAAAAAATACATGTCTTGCTATCGACCAACTTAATGCATGAGCTAAAAAGGATTCAAACATAAGATATTTTTTCAATTATAAAGAAATTTGGGAACAATAAAAAAATACATTATTAAGTAAAGGCAAATGGGAAGTTACAAGGAGAGGATAAAGTTTGTCACAGGATTCACTTGAGCTAATTAAAACTCAAGCGTTGAAACAAAAAAAAATACTCCATTCATTGTAATTACAATATATTAGAATGTATCAGTTTAACTAAACTTCTTTAAAATGTATGAGCATTTTACAATATATATATAACTATAAAAGTTATGACTGTCTTAATACTGGGCTTGTTTCAAGAACAACCTATAATCTAAATCAATACAACATCCAATGGAGAACGGTGTTAAAAAACTGGAATATTTTTTTATTATTCTCTAAATAGTGCGTGTATAATAAAATATATTGTTGATTTATAGAGCGCAAAATGTGTATTACAGCAGCAGAGACATTTTCGTTATTTTGAAAATCGTCTTAAACTACATTAACTATTTACCAGATCTTAAACTTAAATGTTTTTAGTATTTTGAGTTTTGCCACCAATAAGTCGATGAAAAATTGAACTATTTCCATTCTTAAAACAAATAAATTAATTGGACATTTATATCTACGAACGTATGAAAGAGAAAAATAAATAATATACTACCGGCTTTGAATGGACTTTCCAGAATCACGATTCTTGATTAACCAGCCTGGAAAAATGGCTCTGAGAGTCGTTTAATAGGTTTTCTGGACTATCAAATTCGACCATTTCGCCCTCCTGCATCACCAGCACCCTGTCTGAGTCCATAATGGTCTGGATTCTATGTGCAATCGTTATCACAGTACTTTTTCTGAACGCTGAGCGCAAAGTCAGCTGGATTTGTCGATCAGTGTCTTGGTCCACGTTTGCAGTCGCTTCATCGATGCACAAAATCTGCAATAAATTTTTTTTGCCGTTTATACAAGGTGAATCATGAAAATATTGCCACGAAATTTCGATCCAAATGGTCTGCAGAATGAGTTTTGAGCGATTAACAAACCGACAATTGAGCCTAACCAGAACTTTCAAGTTGAGCCACTTCCAAAAAATCTTCACATGCGATCTAGAGCAACTAGACGCTTGAAATTTTGTCCAGTGCTGATCGCGGTAAGTTTCTAGAAATGGAGCAAATTTCGATCTAAACGCACTGCAGACTGATTTTCCAGCAAAAGACAAACTTGCAATTGAGCGTGACAAAGACTTTCATGCTGAGCCACTTTCAAACATTTTTTACGTCCAATCTGGAGCAGACAGAGAATGTGTAGTGAGGCACATTTCTCAAACACACTTAAATCTACAAGACTGCTAAGTAGAAGTACTATCGGAGTGTGGACTGGTTTTTTTAAATCCCCAAACTTTTACTTGAGACGGGGCAAAGCTTGAACGTTAACACACTTTAAAAAATTCCTCATTCCTAAAAAAGGGCCACCAAACACTTGCTTTTACGGCATAATAG
Source organism: Dendroctonus valens (assembly GCA_024550625.1). Lineage (NCBI taxonomy): Eukaryota > Metazoa > Arthropoda > Insecta > Coleoptera > Curculionidae > Dendroctonus > Dendroctonus valens. The sequence continues at coordinate 493,831 of JAJTJO010000484.1, read as the reverse complement.
AAAATAATTCGCTGCACAAAATGAGTAACTTTAAGCAAATCACAGTTCAGACTGATTTTTCAGAAAGTTACAAACTTCGAAACGAACGCCACAATTGTTTGGATGTAGGAATCCCATCCATTTGAGCCCTGCCTGGAACCTTTTATAGACTATTAAATTTAAAAAATTATCACTAATATAAAATATAAATATTAAAAAATAATATCGATTATTAAATCAAGTAAATGTATGAAACTAATCTGTTATAAGATCAGTTATAAAAATTAGCAGTGTCGAAGTAAAAATGTAACAAAAAATACTTGCTAGTTTATGTGTACTTTTATTAATTTAACTGTCTTTTAGTAGTTTGCATAAACTTAAATGAAATGAATCAAAACTCGATAAAACAAGATTTTGTAACAAAACGGTCATCAAGCGCCAAAGGCCGTAGCGCTTTAAGGAGACATTTCTTACATGAGTTCTTCTACTCAAATGTTTCCTATTTAAAACCCTCTAGAAATTTGTTCCCACAAAAACACCCTGTATAGATCGCAAGAGTCCTGCCCCACTCTGAGGCTCAAATGAGGACGGTATGACTTAACTTTTACTCGGAAAAGATGGACTCCTTTGCTAACGATGATCAAAGTTCTGATATTAAGATTCTGGAAGCAACCGCGTCCATCCGCTTCAAAAATTTGTAAATTCATACTGTCTTGGAACAAAAATTAACAGAAGTTTTCATTTGGGCATCTAGTGACTGTTTAAAAATCGAAACATGTAACAAATCAATCGCCTGGAACATTTTAATAATGGCTGAAAACCAATAACTTTGAAACAAACGAAAAAAAGGGAAGCCAAAAATAATGAAACAAATAGCTTTCTCTGAAAAAACAGCTTTAGATGATTTAAATTATAAAAATGAAAATTATAAAAATGCTAACAATGATTAGAAAACGTTAGTGATAGTGAATAGAAAATTTGAAGTTTTAGGGAGCGCATAAAGTGAAAAAATTCGATCCCGGTTGGTGTCTCGGTTTAAATACATTTTATAATCAATTCAAATGGAAAATGTAATTACATTTCAGTTAAATTACAAGCCGATCTCAAATAAAATCTGTAAACACCGAGATATAAAACCCATGAGTTTTCAAATTTAGTTCGAATGATTGATGATTGACTGTGAAAAGTCTTAAATTTTTCAGTATCTTTCATGCTGGTTTTTTGATCAATTAAGTTAGCTTTTACTTTGCAAAACGTTCTCAGTTTCTTCATTAAAATTTTAGTCAACAGCGACTCTTTTAACAGTCTTTATGCGAGAATGAAAATTTGGAACTCGCCTCATACGGTTTTTCTCTATTATTGTTAAGTACACTCTTTGAGAAAAAAGTGTATTTTGTTTAATTGTATTAAAAATAAGTCTCTAAATATGGTTGGTTTTGAACAATACATTACTGCATTAATAAATTACTGATCAAATTTCATGGCTCACTCATAAATTGAAATCAGTACTAAAAGCTTTTTATGCTTTTTACCTAGTTTGGGATAACGAGAAAATCTTCTCCCACACTTTATTAATTGAAAATGTAGTTAATTAAATTAACAAATAAATTTTGTAACATATCAGCAAAATCACCCCAATAATCATAAGAATATGTTCGCATCATTCTTGGAAAGAAAATTCCTTCAATTTCCTGAGGAAAATGAGTGTAATGAAGAATTATCAAACCCCTTTAGTATCTAGAAATCTTTCAAATAAGTCACTGGTTCATGATCACTTAAGGTCGTCATTTTTTCAACTTACCATTCTCATAGTCCACGGGTCAGCAAAAAATATGTGTAAAACTATTCGCAACTTACCTTGGGATTATGCAAAACTGCTCTAGCCAAGCACACCAGCTGTCTTTGGCCAACGGAAAAGTTACAAGCCGCCTCCATCCACGACATTGTTCAATCCACCGAGACTCTTGATTGTGGCTTCCAAATTGACTTTGGATAGAGCGCTCCAAATCTCGTTATCGCGAAACTCGCCCAACGGATCCAGATTCTCTCGCAACGTGCCGCTAAATAGAAATGGATCCTGCGGGATGCAGTAAAGGCGAGATCTGAAAACCCCCAACACTTTCACTTGTTGCCTGGAAGTTAGCCACAGGCTCACCTTAAAGTCGGTAATGATATTCTGGATATGTTGACTGAATCGACGCAAATCTCGCCTTTGGATATGCCCACCATCCGAAACAGGCCCAATATGATGGAAGACTTTCCCGATCCGGTTCGTCCAATTATACCGATCTTCTCCGAAGATCTCGTCTCGAAGCTGAGGCCTTTTACCGAAGGCTGCAAATGCTCCCTGCAAACAAACAGTCCATCAATTGAATCCGATGTGTCGGGGATTTGGTCTGGGCAGTCGTTAGAAAACAGAAACGGTTTTCAGCTACCAAACTTTCGGCAATTAATTTTTTGCCTTCATCAGGGCTAGAAAGATTACAGTAACATTACAAAGTGAGCTATGGAGCTATGGGAACGTATGAAGCAATAAACAGGCAGACAAAAAGTATGAAAACCTTCAAGAATTTTAGTTAGCATTTTACATTACTTAACTTCTAAAAATTATGTTACTGTAATGATAGCTGGAAAGCTTGGTAGCTGAACCGTTGCCCAGACCGAATTCCCAAACGAACTTCTTCAATTGCTCTTGTTTCAGTCAAGAAATCATCTTCTAACTTAGTGTACCAGTAGAAAATAACAATCTCATTACCTGTATCTTAAATAAACGTTATCAAAGCTAACCACCCCTTGACTCGGCCAACCGAATGGGGGTTCCGTCATATAATGAGCAGTCTCTAATGGGATTTCATTAATGTACTGATTGACTCTCTCCACAGCAATCAGCTCCCTTTCAGTTTCAGTGAAAGCGTTAACAACTCCGCTCAGAAGGCTGGTCACTGATAGGGCGTAGGATAGAGCAAGCCCAATAAAACCTAAACGAACACAGCTTAAAAGAAAGCGATTCAGGCAAGGAATCGATGAAAATGTACCTGCATTAGCCACAGCATACTGATGCTGAATCACAGCAATAAAACTAACCCCCGCAACAATAGCGACGCCGATAAATTGCAATCGCAGCCCCAGCCATCGGATAGCTACTTGAGAGGCAAATTGCGCTTTAATGTTCGCGTCCACATGCTCCTGATTTTCCCTTTTGAATCGTTGCTTAGCCCTCATGGCATTGATCGTTGCAAGGCCTGGAAAGACAAAGTCTTCAGGGCAGCTCAATTAGTCTTCAGCGCCACTATACCTTGCAGAGTTTCATTGAAATGACTGTACACCGGGGAAAGTGAAACGCTAGAAATGCGCTTTAATTCTCGCGATGTTAGTCGATAGTAATTTTGAAGCCAGTGATAAATCGGGACTAGGGGAACCAAAAACAGGCAAATCCATGGAAGACCGTATACTGTTATGCCAAGTGAACCTAAAATGCAAATTAGAAGAGTTTAATAAGTTGACCGGAAATGTTGCTCAATTTTGTTTCGGTCTAATTAGGGAGAACCTGTAATGAAAACAGTTCAAATCTGAATTCCGGGAGTGTACTGCAACTTACCCGATTTAATTGGATGGTGTATCCATTTTCAACTTACCTAATAATCCGAAAAATTGAGCCAGTAAAATGTTGAGTATAAACGGCAACGAGTCGTCGACTGTGTAAGTGTCGCTGGAAAATCTGTTTAAGATTCTACCCAGGGGGGTGATATCGAAAAATGACGACTTGGCCTATCAAAAATTGAAGGAATATAATACGAGAAGAGTTATTTAATTTTTTATATTGTTCAAAAGTTATGGAGTTAGAAATTTCTTTGCCTGAAACAAAACAGTGATAAATGCAAAACAACTCGAATTCGAGTTATAAGCGCAGCAATATGAATTTTTTATACTACAGACGCGAATTTATACGTTTGTTGTACCAGAGTTAACATGCTGTAACTTAATCCATATTGAAAAAAGAGCACAATACAGCACAGTAACTAGATGAAGAGTCCAGGGAAGAAACGTGCAGTCAGTATTTTGGACAAATTGAGTGGACCTGGCCGATCGGCAGCTTTTGGCCTATTTTTCTACATTAATACTGTGCATAAACCCTCCATAAGATCCGAAGAAAAAGTACAACGATATGTGGTAGGTACATGGAATATACAAGGTCTCTCCAGGAAAATAAATAAAGTTGTAAACCAATTGGAAAACATGTGAGTTGACATCGCAGTGCTAACAGAGACAAAGAAGAAAGGAAAAGGCTCTGAAAGTTGGGGCTGCTGCAATCATTTCTATAGTGGAGTGTCGAAGGACAAAGAGCAAGACGAGTTGTGTCCATAGAAATACACAGAAAGCTAGAAAAGTTTATAACCACCTGGGTACCAATTAGTGAAAAAATCATAAAGATAAACCTCAAAATTATTGGTAACAACACTATATGATAATGATAATACGCCAAAAATCTTGTGCTTCATGCTTCATGTGTAAGCGACCACTACCTTGTGAAAGGAATAATAACTTCACAAACAACACGAACACCAGAAGTTACAGGAGAACACCACATAACAACTGAAGAAATCACACGATATAATATAAGCAGTTAATATAGAAGAGGAATATAATTGTATAAAGGAATGCCTGAATCAGCCGTACTTAAAGCATTAGGTCTACAAGACAAAAAGCAAAAACGTCAAAAACCATATTGGTGTGATGAAGAAATTCAACACGAGATCAAAGATAAACGGAACAACTACCACAAGTAGCTACGTTCAAAGAATATAAGCGACAAAATAAAATACAAAGACTCACAACTTGTGTGTAAAATGTCTGTTCGATTTCTGGACAAGAGCAGTCGCATCAGCAAAGACCAATTTCGGCAATAAGTTTGCGCAATCTGCTAAAATCGACAACTCATTTATAAATTATTTAAGGAACACAAGACAGGAAACGAAAACCAATTCAAAACTGGAATAAAGAAAGAGAAGTCACACCGAAATTAAATTATGAGACCTAAAAACGAAGAACTAGCAACTAGAAGCTGTAGAATATTCTTTAGGTCAGAAGAAAGTAGCTGACGAGGATTTTTAAACTGGAGTGATACGGATAATAAAATTGACCAACTAGAAGAAACAGGAGAAAGAAATGAGCTTAATAAAAAGTTGGACTCTGGTACCTTAGTAGAAACTTCTGTTAAAAAATTGCTAATTTCTGAATTAAATGGACTTAAAAGCGTTATTGATGGGCGCCAAAATACAAATCAGCAAGTAAAAATATATTTTTTGGTCACCAATTGAGAAAAAAAAATTGTTAAAAGTTTCTAACAATAGTGATGACGCAAAGTTTGCATGTATGCAGTCTCAGTTTACACCATGGGAAGTTCAATGCGGCAAAAACACATAAATTCAACCGATGCAAAGTATGCTCATATTAAGAAACTTTGCACCACAAATAAAACTAATTTAGAGAAAAAATAGGTCGATAAGCTAAAGTAAAATTTTAGTCAGTTATCGTTTATAGTTAGTATCACATTTCCCAACATTCAGAAAAATCAAATAACTTTTAAGGCGGTTTTATGCATAAGAATTTAACCAAAAGGCGAAAAAATGGGCGATGGGGATGTTTTAAGTAAAAAGCACTGTATTTTTTTCCATAAATTTTCAGATTACACGCAGAACTTCTATTAGAACGTAAGATATAAAAACGTACAAAAGTCGTACCCTCAGAACCAAAAAAAGTGTGTAAAAGTGTTGCTTTAGTAAAAACATTGTCTTTTACTTTTAAGTGATTTGTACTTTACTACCTTCTTCACAAATATTTAGAACAGCTTGATAGAGAATTAGTAATGAATAAAGGTATTTTTTATTATTAATATTGAAATAATAAATTCGAGAAACTTTTTTATGAATGGACTAACTTTGCAACTGCACAGGGTGTCCCAACGATAGAGTAAAGTATGTTTACGCTTAACTATTATTATTTGTTTGAAAATTATCATCGTCATGTTGTAAAGGCACTAAATACGCATATGTTAAAATTATTCCCGTTTAGTCAGAGTGCGTCCGAAAAGTTGCACGGCAGAAATTACTTTTTGTCTAAAGGAACACCCTATATTTTATTTTATTTTTGAATTCCTATGTAAATTTAATTTTTTTGTTATTTAAATTATGACCGAAAATTTGATGGTTTTTCAGTTATTTGGCTTTGCCGATGAAAATTCGTTTTTTCATGATGTTAGTAAATCGAAAATTTTTCCGTCGTCTCAGACACAAAAATTTTAATTTTGCAGTAGAAACGACTACTACTATATTGGCATTTGGTTTGTAGAATATTTGGTTTTTATACTACAGGGCGCTCATAAAATTCATTCAATTTAAAGCAAACTCAAAAATCTCACTTTTTTAAATGGCAAATCCCGTATATTGTTAGTGTTATTTATTTTGCACATATTTTGCAAACAAAATATGAATACAGTATTAGTCCTTTCTCCTGCCAAATTTCAAAATTTTGTGTTTAAAGACGTCGGAAAAATGTTCACCAAACCAAATTTTACCAAAAACCAAGAAAACTTTACATTTGTATCAATTTTGTAGTAGTAGTAAACATCTTTATTTCTAAAAAAGGCTATCGACCTATCGGTCTTTCTGCCCTTGTTTATTACATGTAGTCTTAATCTAAATAAAAAACAAAGATGAAAATTCTCTTATTCTAGGTTAATAATGTTATTAAATAAACTTTCCAACTCTAATGACAAGAAAAAAGTATTGTCCAGTAGTCAGTTGCGTTTGTAAGTGTTCGAGTAGCTTTGATATAGGGAAACGGAAGCGGGATTGTCTGGTTGGTCCTGTAAGACAAAGGGGATTCAGTATGGTCCAGTTGTAGGGGTTGTTTGTCCATTTTGTCTGTAGGTGTATGAGTCTTTCCGAAATCTTTGTCATGTTTGTGCGTTCGTATAGTAGTTGGGTGGAGGGGTTGTGTAGTGGGTTTTGGGGGTGTCTTATTCGTGTTATTAGTCTTAGTGCAATTTGTTCTGTTGTTTGTATACTATTACATTTTTGTTCATATTTTATATAACCAATAAAATATGCAAAAATAAATTAAAATGGGCAGAAAGACCGATAGGTCGATAGCCTTTTTTAGAAATAAAGATGTTTACTACTATTACTAAATTAAAATATATGAATTTTATTAGAAAAAAGTTGTTTTTTGCCCTGCAACTTTCCTGACACACTTTGTATAATTGTGAATATTTTCAAAATATGCGCGTTTAGTCCCTTTACAATATGACGATGAGAATTTTGAAACATAAATCGGTTAGAGCAATTTTACGCTTAGTAAACTTGCTCTAATCTATGGTTGGGACACCCTGCACTAGTATAATGAGCTAAAAGTACAAATTGTCCAAATTTGATTTATATCCAATAAAAAACATAAACAATGGTGCATAATACAGGACAACAACTTTACACTTACCTTGATCACTGACTTTAAGAGAAGCTTGTGAAATCTCGAAGCTGCCACTATACCGCCATAGGCAAACAGGAAGGCCCTTATTAGAGCAAAAACGTTATTCACTGCGGCTAATCCAACGTACAGAGTCAAAAACGAACGTGTTGAGTCAGCTGCAACACTTTGAAGAAAAAAACCTGATTTTATAAAATGAGGATTTTTGTTAGAAGCGTCGCTTACTAGAGAGGATGAGCGTCTATAATCGACAAATTGGTAGTGCCGTTGATTTGCCCATTGTTTACCCACTCCGCTAGCCACAAATCCGTAATGTTCCTGGATATCTGTAAAACCAGAAACGATCACAAAAATCCTGCAATGAAACACCTTCAATGGCTTCACCTGCATTAACACTATAGCCAACAGAATGGATAGACACAGCAAATGTCCTACAGATTTCCAGTAAGAAGCAAACACTCCGAACTTAAGGCTGCCCGCCTCACTCACTTCCATGTCCAATACACTGTCTGAATCGGTTTTTTGCAGTTCATTTGGTGAGAGATTACCACTTTTCAACAGTGAGCCAGATTGAGATAAGCGAAAGCTTTCTCCCAGCTCCAAATCCAGAGCCATGTTGTCATCAACATCTGGAAGAATCTGTGGAGGTTTGCCTGAAATGCTCTCTCATGTATAAAGACGTCCAAAGAGCCGCTAGTTTCAATACCTAGTTTTTTAATCAATCCGTTCTCTATTACAGCGATTCGGTCAGCATATACCAAAAACTCCACATGGTGAGTGCACAAAATCCTGGTCTTTTCTTTGAGCAGCCCCAAGATACAATGTTGAAAGATGTGTTTGGCCACATTGCGATCTACAGCCGAAACGATATCATCCAGCAAGTACACTGATCTGAAAATTCAGATCAGCGTAGTAAAAAAGCCAAAAGTGGAGCAGCTAGATTTGTGCGTACTTATCTTGGTAAACAGCTCTAGCTAGAGCCACTCGCGACTTTTGGCCTCCAGAAAGCGTCATTCCACTTTCACCAACTCCGGTCAGATCTCCGTTAGGTAAATTGCTAATATCATCGAGTAATCCACAAGCAAAAAGAACTTCCTTGTACCTGCTTTCGTCAAAAGCTTTTCCAAACAGAATGTTGTCGCGTAAAGTGCCGCGCTGTAGCCAGGGCTGTTGAGCTACATACCCAAAACCTGGAGTACGCAATTAATTTAAATTGATGTAGAGTAGCCATTGATCATGATTTTTTTGTTATTTTCCCGGATGCCAGTTTCCACATGTTTTGGAAAACAAATACTGGATGAAATCCGGATACTGGAAATACGGCGCAAGGATGCTTGATCCGAAAGTTGATATTTTCGGAAATACAGGGTGTTAAAAGACGTAATTTTTATTCGTTTTTTGGACAGTATTCCGAAAATATCGGGTGCTTAGGGGGTAAAACTGGTCACCCTATACATGTAGCATCACATTCAGTTCAAAATCAAAACGAGCAAGGATTAAGTATGTATTCTTGATTCATATCGACATTTCGGCCCGTTCTTGAGATAAATCCGTTCAACAAACGCTAGGTTTTAATAACACGCGAAACTAAAACTTGTAAACCATTGGCGTTGATACACTTCACAGCATTTTATGAGAAACTTTCGAGTTTGGAACAACATATTGGGATTGGTTCTGATTTCGTTGGCAGCGACTAGTATTATTTACCACAATTCTTCACGCAAACCAATAAGATCTCTTTTAACTCTATTTTTCATTTGAGACCGAATTGAAAAATCCAGAGGATTGAAATCCGGACTTCTGGCTGGCCAAGCAATAACTCCCCAAAGCCAATCGGACGATTTGGAAAAGTTGCATCTAAGTAGGGGCACGCATCAGCCCAGAAAAATAAGGTGGAGCTCCATCTTTTATGCATAAACCACATTTTTTGTCTTAAATGAAGTGGAACATCTTCAAGCCAGTCGGCCAAATTCAGTCGAAGAAATTGTAAATTAAATTGGTTATTTAATTTGGGAGGAAGTGCAAATTCAACAAAAACAAAAAAAAAAGGCCCAACAAAACATTGCCAATAACAGCGCACCAAACATTAATTTTAAATTCATGTGAGATTTCATGAAAGATTCATGTGATAAATTTATGTGCCATAAAGTGGCTTTTACTGCATGGAGATTCTCAACAGTCCAACAGATGATTATTTGGCCAGTTAAAAAATCCACGGCGAGTAAACGTCGCCACATGGGTAAACAATTTTTAGTGCACAAATTTCTAAACAGCTTCTGGTTTGGTTGTCTTGGGTTGGGATACGTAATATCTTCGAGCTGAGGCAAGGCCATTGAAATTTTCTTGTGCAAAAATGCATACCATGTCTTCATGTCTTGATTTATAGACTTGGAGTAGAAATATAGAGGGTGGACCATATTGTTCCAGATTTTATCTCACAAGAATTGTATATTTACACTCCACTAGTCGTCCAAATTGAGCCAAATATCAATTGAGCAAATGCATGCGCCCGAAAGAAAAAAAAAGGAAAAATCTATTTTTGTACCTCAAAAATGTGGCCTTTTTGAGCACATGTTTTTCCTTTTGTGTCCTTGCTACCCCCTAAAAGTGTGTGAATATACTCAAAACATCTCATATAACTCGTTTTGGAAACATAGAAAATGTTGGATTTTTCTCGTCGGATAAAGCCTCTATCAGGCTGCCTTGTACTCAAAATCAATCAAGTTTTACAAAACCATTTTCATAAAAAACGAAAATCGACAAATCCAAAAGCTTTTTCATAAAAAAAAGTATTCAGTTGAAGAATATCCAGATTATTCGCGACTTTACGTGCTCTCATAGCTTTGGTAAACATTGTGTAAAACTACATAAAAAAGGGATTCCAGAACGAATAAAAGCTGGAAATCAAACGACTGATATATAAAGTTCCATATTAGCCGATCCAAAAAAAATTAGCGCACAGATTTCTAATTCGTATTTTTTTGTTCAAATAAAAAACCGTTTCAGCCTAGACATCTGGCAATCGAACACAGTATTCACGATCCTGAATCTAGAATAGAATGATTAATGTAAAATAGATATGTGATATCCATACCTGAGTCAATTTGGCTGATTGAAACTTCGCCGGAGTGCATGGAGAGCTCAGCCAGAATAGCAGACAATATCGACGATTTGCCACATCCGACCGGACCCATTATGCCGATAAATTCACCCTGAAAGAACTCGGTTATATCTCCAATTGGATGTTTTCATCCGGTCGTTTTGCATTGGAAATTAAATCGCCTGTTGTGCTATGATTCAGTGTTTTCGATATAAACAGGGTGATCATTTAGTTTTCCAGTTTTCAACTGATGTATGATGAGACTTTAAAATGGAGATGCATACGTATATGCATCTCCATTTCAAAGCCTCATCATACATAGACGGTTGAAGAAATGTGACACGTCTGAACAATGTTTTCTATAAATTTTGTCAATTTCCCTATAGGCAAATGTAGGGAAGGCATTAAATCAATTGTACAAGGGTGCAACGTTTTCAAATGATGAATTAGAACATTGTTTATATACAAATAACAATTGCTTAATACTTTCATAAATCTCTAAAAATGTGTTTTTTGTTCTTGAAAATGTATGTTACATTTACACACAACCTAATACTTTTTGAAACCAGATTAATTTCATTTACACAAAATGTCCAATTGTTTAATAAATATCGAGATTTTCAACGTATTTTTTGCATCTTTCTTTCATCTGGTCTGTATTAGAATCGAATCAGTAACATTAACTTTATCTCTGAAAAGAAAATAGTGGTTTCGCCAGCTTCAGAATAGGCGAGTGTTACAGAGATTCTATGTCATTCTAACAAATCTAATTATATAATATTTTCCAAAAAATCTTTAAAGAAAAGTGTTATTTCAACAATTATTGCGATTGGCTTGCATGAAGCACTGCTTGCAACCACACTTAATCAGATCAGTGTAAGCTTTCGCGGCCACCACCTCTGAAGATGCAAGCAAATCGTGCTATCGCAACGTGGGAAAATAATTCTATTCCACGATGGCGTAAATACCTAAAAGTCTACTCGTAAACTACTGGGAACTACGTAGACACGCAATTTAAAAGTGTAATGAATTTTGTGGCTAATTAAAAGGACTGAGAACAAGTGTTTATAAAGATATGAAAAAATATATGCTGTTTAATCATCATCAAACAGTCGTTCGCGTCCCCTGCTGGACATAGGCCTCCCTTAGTGTCTGCCACCGCTTTCGTTCTTGTGTTTCGTCCTGTATCCAGTTGCCCCGGATTCTCTTAATATCACCTGTCCATCTTGTTGGTGGTCTGCCTCTGTTTGGATAGGCTTCGTACCTTGGTCTCCACTCCAGAATACGCTTTGACCATCTTCCATCCGTTGTTCGAGCCAAATGGCCAGCCCAGTCCCAGTTCAAGGTTGCCACTCTCAGAGAGTTGTCTCTCAGAGACAGTCCCAGACCGCTCCATAGATCTCTGAGCAACTCGCAGCTTGTGCGCCGTTTTTTTGGCAAGCGTTAACGTTTCTGCCCCATAGGTTAGTACTGGCAGTATACATTGATTGTATGTTTTCCGTTTGGGACATATAGGAATGTTTGATTTGAAAACATCCCTAAACATTCCAAATGCCGCCCACGACTAGCCTATTCTCCTGTTCGGCTCGCAGGTTTGATTATCTCGGCCAATCCTGATCTCGTGTCCCATTCGAAAATATATTTTTAAACCTACTTCTTTGCACGCTTCATGAAGGCTCTCCAACATAGTCTGTGCCTGGTCAATACTGTCGGCAGTTATGATAATGTCATCAGCAAACCTCATGTGGCTCAACAGCTCTCCGTCGATATTTAAGCCCATTTCTTCCCAGTTTACTCTTTTAAAGGCATATTCCATTACCACCCAGGGTAATATCAGGAATATCCTCTGACCCTTGGTTTTGTACATGAGGCAAGTTCTCAGGCGGATTCTGTTTCTTTTCTTTGCATAGCTCTGTATAAAAGTCCTCAACCAACTTTAAAACACCTTCCTTATTTGAGGTAGTACGGCCTGCCCATTCTCCAGCTTACAGATGTTCTTGGTACCAGAGGAGAAGTTTCTACGAAGGACCTTCAAACTTTTGTTGTTTTCAATGACCTTTTCTATTTTCTTCTAAAAGAAAGTTTAAATACATTTTAAGTGGGAAATGTGACCGCTCGTAAAAACTGGATATCTCTGGAATGGCTCTAGATAAACAGACGAATACAGATCCAAATTACTCATAAGACATGGGGCTATAACATCGTAGACTTTTTTTCTGTTTGAGATACCCGATATTGCCCACAAAAAAAATTTAAACTGTGGCCAAAACACATATACAGTGTGTTTATTTATTTTTTTGCTTATCTTCTAACTTAAATTTTGTCCAAGAATGAAGTTATGCTTCCTTAAAAAAATGAGTCGGATAACCGATTAAGAAAATATTCACTGTGAAAAATTGGGATACATTTACGCTATGCGTTAAATTTGCTCACAGTATTATAATAAATATATCTTACCTTTAGAGGAGTAAGTTTCCAAAATGACCTGCTTCAAGCACTGATTCAATTATCCAGATTGACATGAAACACACTACTTTCAAGCCATTTTTATTACGTGTTTTAGTTTGAAAATGAAATTGAATTAAAACAAGAACGCAGTTGAAAACGGCAACACTAAATAAACACCCTGTGAAAAAGTCAACCTTGAAGTAACGAAGAGTAGCACCAAATAATCAGGGAAATATAACAACTCGAATTCCTTATTAGTTCATAATTTTCATAAGCTGAAATAGAGGCCAAAAAATCTCCTTTGCCCGACTTACCTTTCTGATTTTCAAATTGAGCCCCTTTAAATAAAAACGGTCAGCTTCAATGCTGCTGCTGCTGCTGCCGCTGCTACCAGGACTAGCAAAGGCCACTTGTTTGCTAACACTTTTATTCTTGCCATTGCCTTTTCCTTTCAACGATTTTTGCGGATGTTTTCCGTGAAGTTTCACTCTTTCCTCTGTCGTAAGGTCTTTGCCATAATTGAACCCGGCCCCTCTCAAGACGACGTCGTACGAACTATCCGGAAGAGGAGAATAGTAAGAGTGAAGATCTAAATCTGGAACCTTTTATAGGAGTTTTTTTAGTTTAATATGTAGGCTTTGTCTGGCTAAGGCCCACCTGGAGCAGTGCTTGAATTCTCTTAATCGACACCCATGCTTCCATCATACCGTTTAGCACCCATGGAAAAGCGTTCAGTGGGGAAATGAGCATATTGAGTAAAGCTACTGATGTGAATACTGTTGCTGCAGTTAATTTGTTGCCCATCAGCACATAAGTAACAAATATTAAGATGCAGATTACTACGGGTGTTGTTGCCCAAAAGTAGACGCAAAACGCGTCCAGATATTTCCTGCCCTTCAGGTACTTGAGTTCTTGGGCCCTGATACCTAGAGATGCGTTTAAATATTGAAAACGCTCGGATTGGATGAGAATAAAAAGGTGCTTGAACCGGTCGAAGATAATCAATATTTCAAAAGATTACGAAATTACGGGCTTCGCTTGGGAGTACACCTCTAATCCCAGTTTAATACCTTAATCCGGATTAAATTTGCACTAACAAGACATAAAGTACAAATTCGATTGTTTTACACACGCAATTAGAGCTTGGCTCGATAATTCACTGAAAACTAATCTAAGCCCCGAGAGTAGAGATTAGTTTTGTGCAAAAAAAATACGTACGTGATATCTGCCGCACAAAGTGGGCCTCCCATACATAAAGCTTAACAGCTCGAATGCCCCGCAGAACTTCGGTGATCAGTTTCACCCTTCCATCTTTTTCCTGCATTAATTTCGTGCTCAAATCTCCGATCTTGCTTGCGATCATTTTGTTTATGGGGATTAAGATCACACTGAAAATTACACCAGCTAGGAAAGCCAGGCCGACTTGGCTGTAGAGCAGATACAAAGTGACTACAAGCTAAAAAAATCTCCCATTAACCAAAACCATGCATAATTTTCCAATAAAAAAGCGCATTTTGCTGCCGCTCCTCAATACTTAAGAGAATTTACTTTACTCTTAAGACGTCCCATTCAAACAAATCCCTGCTCTTATGAGCTTAACAGCACGAACTAGGTCACCGAGATCGAAACGAAAAAAAAACAAAGATATGAATTATTCCGAAAACGGCCTAAAACTTTAGTCGGCAAAATCGCGATAAATTAAGCCAGTCGTACAAACTTCCGGTATTAAAGAAGCATGAACAGAAGTTTTTCGTAACGATTTATATGTTATGATGCTGGAAAAATGCGAAAAACTTTCGGGCAAAACTGCGTGGAAATGCGGGAAAACTATGTGGATGGCCCAGATAGCGTGATAAGGCATACAAATGGCGGCCATTATATAAATTTGGTTTGTTTTTCCATGGTTTATTGGCTGGAAAGTGGATGATCTCGACGTGAATTGTGAGTGGATATTTCGTTTGGCTGTTGGAGCGATTACTTTGATGTTGCGTGATTTGGGACGGCAGTTTGTAAGATATAATTTAATAGACTCCTACCTGGAACGGGATGCTCCAAAGTGAGTGGAAACTGGGACAGGAATTCACTATTCGATCAGTATCAGTGGACATGAAGTTGATTATCTCGCCTATTGAAAATCGGCTGTTTAATGTAGCGGCGTTCACACTGAGTGTTTTCTTGTAAATGAGAGTCACTATTGAGGACCTCATGCGGTAGCCCACTTTGGCGATCAGGAAATTGAAATGGCAGTCACATAAAGCACCTTGAAAAAACAGTAAAATTCCTATGACTGGGACATTAAATGATTGGTAGATTTTACCAATTAAAGCAGTGCTTAGCAGTCCAGCAGCATATAAATAGCCCCAGGAAATATTCTCGTTTTTATCTTCAATAAAGTTAATCAACCTGCAAGAGACATCAATTAACTAGTGTGCAATAATGCGAAAAAAATCCAGCAATTGTACCTGTTTAAAAGCATCGGACCAGCAAACCCTGCCAAATCAGCAATAAATCTCAGAATTCCTACACTGTAAAACTCCTTCCAAAACACCTTATTTAGTGCCTTAAGCAATTTAAAATCGCGTCTCTGCACCTCGACTTCCTCTACTACAAGTTGCAACTCTTGTATGCCTAGAAATTAACGTTATTACATACACTTGATGGATTCAAAAATTTTTACGCTGGCAATAAACATATTAAGGTAAGAATAAAGAAAATTATACATGATGTGATACTTGCAATTTGAGTATTTCTTTTTGTATAAAAGTCGCTTTGTAGGAGACTTTCGATACTGAAAACCTAGATTGTTGTTAATTTTTTTAGAATAATGCTAATCTAAAACAAGTGGATTTTCGGGTTTTTAGGCCGTCGTTCGGTAGAATTTCTTCTTGACGTTTCGCAAGCACGTGCGGCTTGCATCTTCAGATACAGTCGTCATGAACAGAGAGCAGTACGAGCAGAAAATCGGAAACTTATTGGCAAGAAGAAATTCTACCGAACGACGGCCTAAAAACCCGAAAAACCCACTTGTTTCAAGGAATGGCCTCGAAAGTCTATCTCTTTTGATAATGCTAATCTAATTTGCGCTCCTTATTACCACAGCCACAGGGTGGCTCACGGTTGCTGGCGTGTTAAACGTACACGGAAAACGCGACCTGATATTGTTTTGAAACTTTGGCTACTTTTATATCCGCTCGTGAGCTAACGATTTCGACGAACGAGACACAATTCCCAAACTTGTTGAAAATCCTATTACTTGATTTACGCAACAGATATTTAAACAGCATACTAACAACACTCAAGAACCGTGGATCGTGTCCGATGAGATACTGAAACAATCGATCCCCAAATTGAAAAACCGCAAGTCCGTGGGAATAGACGAAATATCCAACGCATTACTGAAGCACGGAGGGAACATAATATCCAAAGAGCTACACGTTCTCTTTAACAAATCATAGAATCCAAAAAATACCAAACGAATGGAACGAATGCATAACCTTTCCAATCTTTAAAAAGTGAAGCAAAAAAGACCCAGAAAACTATCGAGAAATTACGCTATAAGTTCAGTACTAAAAGTATTCACTAAAATACTCGCAGATCCTCTCATGGCACATGCGAAGAGCAACAAGGCTATAGAAAAAACAGGTCAACAACTTCTCAAAAGAAAAACGTGCACCCGGATGTTTCAAGCATTGTTGCGGAGTTAAACACTAACAACTGGACCCAAATACAAGTGTAAGGAAGAAAGACATGCAGACTACCCATGCAAACTGGAATAAGACAAGGCGATAGCCTAAGCCCCATCCTCTTCAACTTGATTTTGGACGAACTTATAGCGGAAGTAAAAAAGGTTGGACAAAAGTAATTTGCTGCTCGGACTATACCGTGTTGGTCTGAGAGGGTGAGGACAACCTGCCGAGAAAGCTTTATCAGTTCGAAAAGACAGCTATCAAATACAACATGGAGATATCGGTAGCAAAATCAATAGTGCTAACCATCTCAAAAGAGCCCAGAAGATGTAAATTGGCTATATACAATAAACCAGTAGAACAGGTTATGAGCTTCAAATATATCGGCGTCAACATCACGAGCAGCAGAGACCTCCAAGAAGAAGTAAAGTCTCAAACAACCAAAGCAGCTTTAATATCAGGATTCCTTAGAGATATAATATGGCGAAACAAGCACCTGTCCATTAAAAGCAAATTCCGCATATACAAGACCTGTGTGAGACCTGCTATGACTTACGCTGTAGAAGCAAGAGCCGAATACTCCACAACATAAAGGATTGTCCGCACAGCAGAGATGAGGTCTCTAAGATCTATAGCAGGCTACACACTAAGGGACCACAAAAGAAACGAAGAAATCCGAGAACTTTGCAATGTCCAAGACATAGTTAGATGGTCCCGAAACAGACGTCGCGAATGAAGAAATCATGTTGAACGGTTGGACGACAACAGATTACCGAATATTGCAAGAGATGGCCTCCCAAGATCCAGCAGACCACCTGGACATCCACCCATACGTTGGCATGAAAGTTGGAATACATCATCCCAGATACAACTCTAAGGAAATAGAGAACAAGGCAGATGCCTTACAAAAAGGAAGAAGAAGAACAACAGATATTTAAACAAATATAAAACAACTACACAAATATTTAGAACAACATTAAATTAAACCAAGCACCATTGTTATAGAAGGGAAACATTTACAACCAAGTTTCGGAACATTTATCAAATTTTATGAGTGGCGCGTTTCTCCAACTTACTATCATCAGTCCGTTGAATGTTTGCTCTAGTTGGGATATCTTGCCCTAACGCCTTGTCTAATTTCCCACTAATTGCAGCACAGTTTAAGGATAGAGGCAAATCATACAAATCGTCCGCCGTTTTTAAGCGCCCTACAAGTTTTTATTAGTGTTCTGGAAATTGTCTACTTGCGTTCTCAATAAACCTTGTACGCCCTTTTGCATCAAAGGTTCCACCCAGGCAAATAACAATTTTGACAACCATGTTGCATTCTCCATTGCAATTCCCAAATATTGCGGATCTCCATCTTCATGAAATCGTCCATAAGCACTGCCATGTAAAAGTGGTTGATTTTCTCCTATCTGAAATATACTCCGCATTTAGTTGATGCTCCATGATAAGGTTTCAAAGGAGCAAACCTCCGTGTACGTATTAAGGAAGTTTAGTTCAGTTGTATGTCCCTCGCCTGGTATTAAAGATAGGGCGTAAAACAGTTGGATTAACAAATAACACACGCTCATTCCATAAGCTAAGAACTTGCTGTATGAGGGATGGGGATCGTTTTTTAAAACCAATAAATGGCTCCTCATAGAAATCACCGTTAAAACAAATATCAGGGACCTAAAATAAATGTTTGATGATCTAGTTTTTGAATATTTCCTGAAACGGCTACCATAAGACACATATTACCATGGGCCCTCGAGGACTTTTGCCCAATTTTGTCCTCAAGCTCACATTGTAGAAGAAATGGACTAGCCAAGCAAACCCCTGGACAGCGCTTAGAAAATAAGCGACTTGTGGTATTTTTTCTGATGTTTTATATCTAAAATACCCAAATTTACTTGATATTTCCAGTTATAATTCTGCACATCTCAAATGTGAATGTAGTCTCTTACCTGAACACATATATTTGCAACAAGGGCAAACATGCTAATATAAGAGTCAACAAACAACGCAAATATATGGCTAGGAGTTGGGGCCTTCCTCTGGCCACCAAACGATCACCCCGTCCTATATAATAGCTTGAACAGAGCGCTAAAAGAGCTGAAATAGCAAGCAAAGGATTCAATTTTATAAGGAAATAGAACATTAATTTAAAATCAACTAGAATAATTTTTGGGTATAAAATAGAGAAGTGTGTTTTAACTATCTATTTAGAGAGTTGGAATGGTAGCCTTCAGCATGTCTTCAGAAAAGAAACTTCTTTTGAAAAATATATTTCCTTCCTCAGAGAAAAAATGTAGATTAAAAAAAGTATCAGAATAAGTCAAAAAATATAATTAAATGCGCAAAAAGATGTAGATTTTTTAAAAATCAAGCCATGAATGTTTCTATAAAATCTCATAATACAAAATTTGATATATTAAGATTTTACATATGAATTTATATGAAGGCAATGTTGAACGCTAAAAAATGTATGCAAACAAATATAAGATTGATAATACAAATACCAAATAACAAAATTAATGTGTTTGCCTGTTAAAGTTTGCGTTTTTATTTCTTAACGGCTTCTTTGTTTAAAATTTGAGTTTACCTTTTAGATCCGACTTTGCTTTTTTTGTTTTTGTTTTTACATTCTTTTATCAATTAATTTATTATTTTTTTAGTAGTACTACCGAAAGAAACTAAATTACTGCCCACTGTTACAAAAAATTTCTAATCATGTTTTACGTCGCGATTGTCGCAATTTTACAAATGACTGCATGGAAAAAACATGTTTGGAGCATTTAAATTGAAAAACAAATCCATTTTATGGTAGCGCATAGACGGTGTTTTAAGAGAATAAGATTATTAGTTTGTTTGCGTTTGAAGGAAGTTGCCCCAGAAATAATATTTCCCTAAGAATGTGTTTTTCCCCAAAGAATGGTTGGAAATTGTGTCTTGATGGCCAGGCAGCTCGCTTATCGTTTGCTATTAAATTTTCATTTATAGAGTTTGCAGACAAATGTAATTTACAAAACCCATAGAAAACCCATAGAAATTTTAATGATCGACGGTCTATAATTTCGTACGTTCATACATATTTATGCTGATGCTACCAGAACATTGCTTCAAAAACTAAGAAAAAAATTTGACGATTATTTTTAATAAACGCGGCAAAAATAAAAACCTAGTTTTTGAAAAATATATAAAAGCTCCTAAATGAAGTGCATAATTTTAGATTTTTTTGAATGCTATTAAAGCCGTTCAAACTGAAACCAAGCTTTGACATTTTCGGATTTCTTGCAGATTTAAGAAAATAGGTATGTTAATCCAAGGAACTTGACTTTATGAAGTTATCAAGTTTAGTTTCGTTTAAATCCGCACCTAATTATGTAGAGGTGACGCAAATAAACCTCTAAGAGGAACAGGTAAAAATTAAAATGATTTTAATAAAAAAACAGATGTAAATCGTAATAAAATAAAATTGTTGTCTTTTTTTTTTCTAGTTTTCTGCGAATATATACAGATTTCCTTAAATCTGATTTTCGCACATTTTTCAAACGGATCTCCATTTTTTATCAATGCTTATACAAGGCTTTATAAAATCACGCATAAAATAACGAATAGGATTAGTAAAATACACTAAATATATGTAAAAATCATAGCTACGACAGTAAACAAAATTAACTTGGGAAGAGCAACGTAGGTTTGTGGCAACCATCGAATAAAAGTATACGGAATGTCCTTTTATCTAAGTTTTTTTTTGTATGATTCAAAGTAGATCATTTTAAAAAGACTGTCTGATAAACCATAAGAAATTTTACCTTACAATTTTTTCTAGAACTGGTTAAAAACAGATCCAGGTCCAAAGAGCGTTTTCAATGATAAATTAGTTTTTTAATAACAGAAAATACAAGGCTGACCCCCAATGTTTTATGGGGAAAGAAACAATACCTAAAACTGGTATATCCAAAAAAGCTGCTGAAAGCAAAGTCCCATATCGTTCCTTCCAGTATTCCAAACCTCCAGGCCCTCTTCGCCACACAGATTAGTAACATTCCAAGAATAGCTCCTTGTAGCATTTTGGAAAATACTGGCAGACATCCTGCTGCCAACGTTTGGAAGTTGAGTGAAGGAGCAGCATAAACTGACAACAAAGTATTATTTCCAAATCAGGACTTCTACTGTGAAGAGCCCCTCAACTGATACAAGAGAGTTCAAAATCTATCTTTTCTTTTGTGTATTGTTTTTACACTGGACATGAGTCATATATTAATTGATATAATTGTCGGTGGCTGGAGATTAATTAATAGCTTATCTCTGAATGTCCAAAGATTGGAGCCCCAAATAGGGCTGCCAGAACACTTAAAATAAATTACTGTCTACTCACAAGATGAGGACAAATTAGATATTTGCTGTACCAGATGCACTAATTGCACATGATCTAGTTTTGCTGTCCTAAGTTCTTGTATAAATTGCCAAATTAACTATTTAAAGGAAAATAAAATAAAAGTAAAATTAAGGTTAAAGTTTATCATGGATCTAGAGGATAGTCAAAACAAAGGTGAATGAGCGAAAGGAATCTGTTTTGAGGCCACAAAAAAACATCCAGTTCTAGAACAGTTTCATAGATCGAAGGCTCACAGTTTTGTTCTTTTAGTGTTTAGTTTCATCATCCACTGGCAGTAGTGTTGTTATGAAGTGTTCGAAGAATGATAATCTGAAAATCCTCATGTAATGAAGACAATCTTCTGATGGCTTGAACTAGGTAGGATGCTTGATGGAACAACTATGCATGCCATCGAGCATCCAGCATTACGTTAAGAATATCTCGCGTTCTCCATTTCGCCTGATCATTTGCTGGTGCTTGGAAGGAAGAATGAAGGGTCGGAAGTGAAAAATGACGGGGTGTAAGAATGAAAAAACTTGATTTTGGTCAAGAAAAGTAACGAAGTCAAGAACGCAGCGGCCACAAAATTTTGAAATTCAAATTGGGTGATATTTTCGTTCGTACGAACCGACTATGAGACGTGATTCTCGGTTCTACTCTTGTCCGATTGTAACGTTATATTTGCAGGCTCGATGAAAAAGTTGCTATACAGAACGAGGTTGTAGAAATAGTTTATTATACAAGGAGAGAATAGTAAAGAATATTTAAAACAAATATTCTGTATATTGTATTCCTACCAAGATTAAAGCTACCCGACCAGTACCATACGTGATAATCACGTGAAAAATACGTAGGTAATGTGTGGCAAAGTTACCAATTTTGTCACGTTTTTTAGACGTGATTTTCACAACAATACGTCACAGCAAAATAACGCCCAAAAACTACGTACACAGACGTTGCGTTCTGCGTTGTCTAATACGGCTAAGATCCCTACTGTATTGGTTGATATAATCGAATAAAAGAATATAGGCGTTTAAAAATACAATGTTTAATAAAAAACAAACAAACAAACTAAAATGGTAAAGAAATTACAAGTACAATGTCACTTCATTTCCGTAGATAGGAGCAGAGTATTTGTAAATCAAACACTCGCACTAACAACGTTTAACAACAAAAGTACTTCCGACAAATATCACTTAACATGTATGTTCTAGTTGGCACCGAATTAGAGAGTGTTTTTTTTTCGGAATTTTGAAAACTACTGTTGAATAAGAGCTAGTCCCTTCGCTCTCTTGGTTTGTGAATAACTGCTGAGATGGTCTGATTGTTGTCCATTTATTTGGCGAAAACAAGTAAAGTTCACTCCCTATAAGAGACGAAAGGTGTGAAATGGCTGCAACCAAACAGCAAGCTTTCCAGAAATAACATCAATCCTCAATAGTCATCTTCGGTACCCTTTGAGTGCAGCAAATCTCGCATACACAAACGACTAAGAATAATAAACAAATAATGAACAAACCGGTTACTTTGGCGCCACGGTCATTCTTTTGTAAAAAACGCCCCCAAACCGAGATCTCATGTTAATTGTTTTTTGCAACAATATACTAATTTTTACTAATAAACAGCAGTGTATTTTATATTTCCGATTTCAAAGTGACTGTAAAAAATGATCTTATATCCTATTAAGCCACTGAATTATCTCTATGCTTATTCCTTCAGAGATCTAGAGCCATATTAATATTCAACCATAAAATGCCATCGGAACAGGCAAAAATTAATATCAAACACACCGCCGAATACACACGTATTCTGCTTGAAAATTTTGATAATTTGTTGGTTGATTGAGATTACGTTAGTACAGTGATTAAGAAAAGCAGTTTTTGCCAACAAGTCACATGTACGAATCTCAAAACTATGAGAACTAGAAATTTTACTGAAAACTTATAAACTGTTAGCCTGCTTTAACTAACTCTGGGACATACAAAAACGCAAGTTTTCATATGAGAAACGTTTTATTTCTGATAGGTAATTTACTCCTTAATGAAATAGGGTAAAACATCCAAGGGGGCATTGTAATCCAGCCAAATGGGCCCCTCATACTTAACAGCTGGATCTTTCCATCGACCCAACTTCCTTCTGCAGATACACATCCCGAGATGTGCTCCTTGTTCCATAACTGGCGCAACTAAAATGTCTTCGCCAAGCAAGAATCTGAAAATTGCAAAAATCACGCATATATATTTCTAGTCTAATTGTATTAGAAATATACAGGGTGTCTCACCAATTGAAACTACTAACCAAGTTTTAAAAGATTCCTACAGTAAGGACAGATTTGGGATATACAAGTCATATTAAAGCCAGTCATTTCCTATGATGCTGAGTAAAATTCCATGTTAAACGAAAATTTTGTCTATTTCCAAAATTGGACATTCTTCAAGGTGGACTTTTGCAAGAGATTTTGTATTTTTTGCAGGCTTTTAGGCTTGCCAATGAAACTATTGAGTACAAACACAAGGAAAGTTTGACATTTGCCGAAATAGACTGCTTTTCTTTTTCTTTTCTGCTTCCAAACACTGAAGATTTTTCAATCACTGGAGAGTAAACTGAATTTTTGGGTTTGAGAACGTTTTTTAGGCAAAAATATTTGCTTTTTAAGCTTGTACCGTGACCCTTTTAGAATGACTTTAAGACCGCAACTTGTTCAAAGACACATTGTCTTTGTCTGTCGCTAACAGGTTTTTTTTTAGAATACCTGTAAATGTGTGTGTAAAATCTACCTTTACGTCCACTTTTGATGGAACAAAACACCTAATTTCATAAAAATATTTTCGAAAAATCCCAAGTACCTTTGCAGGTTTTTAAATTTTCAAACCCATTGCGTCTGTATTTTTCAAGATATGAATACCGACAGTGTAAAAATGCGACACCCTGTATAAAATAGGGCTATATTTTACCATCGCTAATTCCTAGTGCTGTTTCATCAAACGGAGCGATCCACCATACAGGGGGATTTGTTGGGGTTTGGTTGATTAACTTCTCCTCCATGGCTGCAATAATATTAGGAGCGTATCTGAGTGCAATTCGACCATTGATCGAATTATTTCCGTTCCTTTTAACTGCAAAACATTGCACAAATTAGTGCCAGGGAATAAAATCTTAATGTACTCAACTAACCTGTTCATCATCCTCAAAGTCCCAGGGCAGAAAGCTGAATTGCATCGAAGGCATGAAAACTGTGGCCTGAGTCCATCTGATCACCAGCTCCAAGTCTGGCTGAGCTCTGTATGCATTGCCTCCAATCATATCAGGAAGCACGCTAAATCGACAGAAATTCAAATTAAAACTGAATAAAATTGGATTTAAAACAAAGGGAAATTACTCACAAACTATAGCCGACCATATTCAGTTGTAGAAGAGTGGTTACCAATGATTGCAAGCCATCATCTAAACCCCACACTGAGTCTTTGTCAATCATCCTGAGAAACATGCTGTAGTTCTGAGTTCTGAAAGAGTTTTAACTGAGTTACAATCAATAGGTGTCTCCTAGAATTGATGAGCATTTTTTATTAATTTTTAATGTAAAATGTTCCACTAAAAATAACGAAAGTTGTGGTTTAAATGTGTTAAATCCTATTTTGAATTTACAAAATATTTAATCTGAAAATAGTCCAAGAGATTGACTAATCATCTATATCTTATTGTTGTATTTCTATAATATGATTATATTTTCGATCGTATTTCAAAATTAAATCCTTTCCTGGGTGTCTCAACACTACATCTGTTCTCTGAGATTTTTATTTTCTAATGCTGCCTCTTGAATTATTTAATAAAAGAACGATCGTACCTTTATATTAAACTTTCAGTGTCTACGAAGAGTGCATTAGAACTTCGTATATGAAAAGCTCAAAGAACTTTGCTGTTTGAGTACATGTTTAATTCTAAATTTCGCGTTAAATCATCCATCCGAAATTAACCATTCGAAATTCCTGTTAAAACTTTTGTTAAATCGAGCGGAAGATAGAACAGTAACTTAATTGCAACAGAAAAATGTACTTGTGTTTAATGAGATTCCAACGGATCAACTGCTGGTTTTTCCAGCAAAACTCTAGAAATACTCAGAAGTTTCCGAATAGAAGACTAACTTTTGTTAAAAATAAACAGTAAAACTCGAGTTTTAACTTTGATTATGTTAGAAAAATGTAGTTAAAGAGACTTAACCAGCCGTGTCAAAAGATAATATTATACATCTTTGTATTCCAAGCAAGTAGGGACTTAGGACTCAGAAGTTCCCAAAAAATTTCTTACCTGAAAGCAGATCTAACTTCAGCTAAATTGGAAAACTCCGACACTGTCTTAATATACTTTTAGTCAAAATATTGGGATCAGTTCCTGATCAACATGTGGGTAAATTCCGGGCTACAAGAAGATTCGATTAGTCAAGCTGAGAGAACTCTAAAATACCGAAACTGATTTACTTGCGCAACATAGTCAGTTTCACCGGCATCAAACTTGAACCCATCGACGCCAACCTCCTGAAGAATTCTTCTCAATTTTTGGGAGTACCATTCACTTGCCTCAGGGTTGGTGAAGTCTATTTGTCGCGCATCGTCACTTTCCCACCAAACAGTCGTCATATTTCCAATGGGATTTTGCACAAAATATCCTGGAAAAACCGTTGCAGGACTCATCTGTTAAAGCTGATGATATCAAACTACCTTTTTCTTCGCCCTCCAAAATAAGCTCAGTACAATCAGGATTGATGAAAGGAGCGGCCCATAAAGTGACGCGGAAGCCTTGTTCCTGCAAGTCTTCCACTACGTTTTTGATGTTCCCAAACTTATCCGGAATAAACTCCCTAGACCCGAAGCAAGTCTGAAATCATTTTCTTTCACTCTTCCACTGTTACCGGAGGGTTTTATGAACCTCGCAACTCTACCCACCTCCCATTGTTCATCAATTTCAATTTGCCCTTTAAAACCATGTTCGAGCACATCATAGGCGAATTCGCTTACTATGGTATCATCGATGTACTTTTTGTATTTTGCCCACGTGGTCCAGATGGGCTCATTGATCATGTTCACATTGGGCAACTCTGCAAAAGTAGTGTGATCATCAAAGGCCCTAAGAAATCTAGAAATCAACTGGTATCTAACTCACCTCAGGTTCTCCTAGGAATTGGGCAACAGCATTTCGGTGTGCCGATACAGGCTCGTCAAACGCCATTAAATAGTATTGAGAGAAAAGCTTTAAAATGACATTTCACCATATTAAAATTGGATTTTGAATCTACAAGTGGACTTACCCCAGTCCTGTTTATATAAGGGCCTTCGTTTTTAGTGATGAAGCAAACTCTATCCGGATTCTCTTCGGTGTTTTGGTCCACAAACAGTGGAGATCTTTCGCTAATGAAGACAAACGCTCCAAGAGAGTTTAGCCAGTATCTCTCAGGTACTACAAAGGTTTAAAGACTTGTGTGTTAAGAAGAGAGATAAATGTTTGTGTTGGACGTACGTTAAACAAACATAGTTGCTTGAGTTGGACTAAACGAAAAGAGAGTGCGAATAAAATGAAAATTTGTGCATGTTAAGTCTAAAGTGCGTGCTTTACTGAGCGTGAATTTCAACTTTCTAAGTGTCCTATTTTTGAGTGATAAATTTAAATTAAAAATTGCAAAAATTAAAAATTAAAAAAAGCATTCAAAATATCTGAAAAAATACAAATTTGGCGCGAGATTTCTCAAATTTTCGGACATTTTAGCGCCGGTTGTCTTTTAAACACTGCGTAAATTTCAAATTTCTGCTTTTCCGCGTTTAGAAGATATTACTTTGTAAAGGTAAACGTGCACTGGTGCAACAAGACTGATGTTTGGACCCGCACTTGCAAAGTCCACAAAAAATCGGAATTCACTGCGCTTCTGATGAAAATATCTGCATTTTAAGCATGGAGGTGCCGGCAACAGAATGTGAAAACTTCAAGTGTGACTCAGAAGGAACCAACAACAGAAGAATCGAATATAGACAAGTAGAAGACAATCTGAGCTTTTCTCAAGTGACAAGAGGAAGTGAACAAATTGACGAAACAAGATCTCAGAACATGTTACAAAAAATTATGAAGCAAATAGAACAACAAAAAAGAAAATAAGAAGGGTTTAATAAAGCCATAGTCGATAGACTAGCCAAACTGGAAAACCTCTACTATTTTTTAAACGAATTCGACTCGTAAAACATCCATAGAATGCGTGAATGTTAAAACTTGCATTAACAGAGTCCGAAAAAGTTCAAAATTGGCGAAATTTTTCTGAAATTTTACCGGTATTTTAGCACCGTTTGTCTCCTTTACACCATATAAATTTCAAGTTGCTACTTTTCACAGTTTAGAAAATATGGCTTTGTGAAGTAAAACGTGTACTGACGCAAAAAAATGATTTTAAATCCGCATTCGCAAAGCCCACAAAAAATCGTAATTCACTGCGCTTCTAATGAAAATATCTGCATTTAAGCATGTAGGTGCCGGCAATAGAATGTGAAAACTTCAAGTTCCTACTTGCCGAGATTTGGAGGCTACGGCGTTTCTCAGTCAGATGTCTGACATGCAAACTTTGCATATAAAAGCACTGAAGATTACCTCAAATCTCTTTTAGTGAATATTTTCGTTTCATAATAAATCGTTTCAGCTCAAACTTAGTAACATTTCCATTTAAACGGAGCATTTGATGAAAATCTGTTGGGAAGTTGACTGAACGAAAAGAGAGTTTATGAAATAGAGCTGTGAACATGGTTTAGCGTGCTTTTATTAACCAAATTATGTACTTAATGTTAACTCTTATTTTATAATTTAAAATTGTTTTGTTAGTCCTAATTCCCACTCTCATTACCTCCTTTTTGTTTTCCTTCTGAAGTATTAAAAGCAATTTTATTAAAGCATCTTTTCTGTACCCCTAAGAAGTCCTCCAGAGCCACGCTTACAACTGTGTATAGTTAATTTACTGTACCTGCAAGTTATCGTCTTTTCTGGCAACATAAGCATCATCTCCGCTTAATTGCAACTTTTCAATGGGCCATTTCTGTTCATAAATTTCCGGGCCCCCATACCAATGCAACGTTTCTAAAATCCCTCATTAATTTTAACTTTTTAACCTGCTTTTAGAGCATTTCTCTTACCAGACTGCAGGTTTAAGCAGTCAGTGGTTTGAAAATTTGGGTCCGACGACCTCCAATCGACTCTGAATCCATCATCAACTGACATTATTGTTACGTTAAAGTTGGGTGAGGTATTGGTGAAGTCGATGCCCTTTCCAAATATTCCCGTCATTTTTACCACGTCGTCTGGAAAGACTTATGTTGTGTCCATTTCCAAGCCAATCCAGCTAATATACTCACCTCGGCGCAATTCAAAGTTATAACCATTGGGCGATTCATCGAAATAAAGATCCACCACTCCTGAACTGAAAACTTTAGCACTTTCAGCCGGGTTGGTCAAAAAGACCCCAACCAGGGCTAAAATAGTGAGCATTTCTACTGAAAATTGCTTCATTCGGCCGCTCAAGCTCACAAACGACTACTTTAATGAACGGGACGTTTGATGTAATTGTTTCAAGTTGAGATAAAAGCATGAGTAGGAATATGAAGTGTTTTTCTATAGGAAAAGATGACGATTGAAAACAACATAGCAACAACAGCTTCAGATATGTGTATATTTTCCCATCAGTTTTCAACAATCTATTGCTTGATAAAGTAAGGCAACACTTCAATCGGGGCATAATAGTCCCTCAGGTAAATTGGACCTCGTAGACTTCGCCATCATTTCCATCCCTCCATTGTCCTTTTGGTAAGTAGATGTCCCTTGAAATTGCGCCTTCCACAATGATTGGCGCTACTAAAACTTCCTCACCGAGGAGATACTCTAAAAAAAAATCTATTTGGAAAGTGTTCGAAGTGAATTAAGTATTTGCTACCATCATCAATTGAAAGAGCCACTGCATCAGTAGGATCCACCCACCAATGGGTGGATTAACTGGTAACCTTCAGAATGCTTCTTTCCATAGCATTGAGGATTAAGGGGGCCAAACTCGGTATGAAGATCCGCATATTTTTAACAATGTTCTCAATGTCGTACTATGAAATAACCAGCAAATGAAACTTTGGCCAGAAATCGTTTTGTGATGTTGATTTTACACTCCACATCATCTATATAATCCCAGGGCAAGAGCTGAATTGCATGGCTGGCATAAAAGTGTTTGCCTGCGTCCATCTGACGATTAAATCAGCAGTTGGTTGCTCTTGGTATCCATTTCCTCCAATCATGTCTGGAAGCACCCTGATGGATCACAATCCTTAGCTCAAAGTTTTCTAGGTGTTCAGAACTTACATAACGTATCCGTTCATATTCAACTGGAGCAATGTAGTAATTAACGAAGCCAGCCGTTCTCCAGGCCCCAAACGGAGTCTTTGTCCAACATCCTGATGAATTCTCCATAAGTTTGACCCCTGCAAAGTAACAATATATTTTCCATGCTATTTGTTTCTTTTAACTTTAGTTTCACGTAGGTGAATAAGGAATATTCTTAAGGGGTAAACTGGGAAGTTCTGAACTTATATAAACGATTTCACACCAGAAGTAAAGATCACGCCACTTTTATTGCTGAACGTTATCGGATTTTCCTACATATTAAATAGTACCATCATGCATAAATCGTCTTCAACCGGGAACGTCTCTGAACATTTAGTTATTTTTTACTATATTTTCTAATGTTGTTTTACCTGAACGATGATCGGACTTCAATCAAATCTCCAAATTGTACGCAGGTTTCAATGTAGGCTTGAGTGAGACCATTGGGACTGGATTCAGCATCATCATATACTCCAGGCTAAAGCCATCAGATTCAATTAAACCAATTAAATTCTAAAGCTAGCGCCACAACACTGTGTCTACCTGATTCACATAATCAACTTCTCCAGCATCAAACTTAAAACTGTCCATACCAGTGGATTCTTGGATGCTCTTCACTCGATCTGACCACCACTTTGCAGCCGCCGGTTTAGTGAAGTCGATTTGGTGTCCATAATCGCTATTCCACCAAACGGCGTTGGTCTCATTTTGTGGATTGTGCACAAAATAGCCTGAAATCATTTACTAGAATATCGGCTCTAAGATTTTCCAAAATTTACCTAGACGCTTTCCAATAGCAGAATTGTCTTCGCAATCGTCGTTAACAAAAGGATGAATCCATAAACTAACTCTCCATCCGTTATCATGCAATGTGTTGACGGTGTTTTTGATATTCGCGAACTTTTCTTCGGTGAATTGTTGAGATCCGTAGCACGTCTAAAGAAGGAATAATCGTCTGGATACAGGAATGGGAATTAGATGATGCTTTACCTCCCAAGAATCGTCGATTTCCAATTGGCCACCTTCATAACCATGACTGCGGATGGTTTTTCCGAATTCCAAAACAGTTTCGTCGTCGTTAATGGGTTTCTTGTACTTGGCCCAAGTAGTCCAAATTGGCTCTTCAATCATTTTTTTCTCCAGGATGTTTTCTGGTGTGCCTACAAAAGATCATTTGTTCGGTAAATTTTAATAAAGTACTGGAAATAATCCAATACCGAAATTTTCTCTCAGTTTTAGATTTTATATACTTACACCTAGAAATATAAACAGAGAGGCATAAGAATTAGTGATCGAAAGAATCGAATGAAAGTATTCGCTTATGGGAAAAGTGAATTAACTCGATAAACTTTCCAAAATCTTTCGATTTAATTGATTAAATCCTCCTTAAATAATTTTCCTTATTGTATTATCCTTATCTTCATAAGATTAAACCTTTTCTAAATGGATTACTATTCAGAGAATCTCAATTTTGAAAGAGCTCAATTTGACTTCTTTTACAATGAAATCCTTTTAATTTTTGCCTCTTTTCGTCTCGGAACTCCTTCTTTGTCATCTTCTTCATAATCTTATAAAAAGTTTTCCTCATTATATTTTCCTTCTTCACAATATTAGTCTTCTGCTCTTAACCGTTTTGGGCCGCCTTCTGATGCCAAAGTTCCTCGTTCTTTCCGTTGCATATAATTCTGAAAGTTCATCGTCAACTACTTTGGCAGTTTCCATCGTCTTTGTCTTCAAAAGCTCAGTGCCGGTCCTGACCTGTCCTGAATTTGACCTGACTCACATTTAGAAAGCGCGCAAAAATCCAGTTTAACCTCGATTTTCATGAAAATTTCACCATCTTAAGGCAAAATCATCGTCTATAGATTGTGAGAAATTCAGCTTACAGCTTGATTCAGCTAGAAGTTCCGACTTGTAAAAATTTGTGACATTGTGGAGCAACTTGCAAGTTTAATCAGCTGTACAAATCAGAGACTGCGGAAATTTTTCTAAAAATTTTAGACGTTTTAGCACGAAACTTCCTTCTATAGACTGTCCGAATTTCAAGTTGCTACCTCTCGTGGTTTGCAGGATACGATTTTTTTTTAAAGAGCAAGTTTTAGTAAATTTAATTAATCTTGCATTGAAATTAAGCAGCAGATATTTACTATAGACTACGCGAATTGCACGTATCTACTTGCTTTAAATTAGAACAAACATGTTTAAAGTGTATCATACTAATAACCGTAAAAAGAGTTTTTTGATAAAAAAAACATTCGGAACATCCAGTATTCAACTTATTCACTTTCATAGCGATAGAGAGGACACTCTGCCTTATTATCTACTTACCCAAAAGATTGTTGATAGCATTCAAGTGAGCAACTTTGGGATCATCCATAGATACAATAACATAAGCGAGCAGGACCTAAAATTCACAAAAAATAAAATAAATAAAATAACCGGCAGCTGACAAAATATTTCACATACCCTCTCTCTATTGATGTAGGGACTTTTTGCTCCGCCCTAAAGCACACTTGGCCTGATTATTGTTGTTTTGGTCCACCCAAAGAGGAGTGTTGTCCGTCAACCAGATGTATACTCCATTGGAATTCAGCCAGTATCTGAACCAATCCGGATGAATATCATTCGCTTACAATAAACTATCGAAAGTTACCTCTCAGCAACCCCAAAGTTATCGCTTTTCTTAATGACATAAGGCTCGCTACCATCGATGGTCATTTTTTCTAAAGGCCACACTTGGTGCCACCTTTGCGGTCCTCCAAACCAGTTAGTGGATCCTAAGGAAACAACCGACTGATGTAACTTAGATTCGGTGAATGCAAGTTTAAATTTACCAGAATCTAGTTCATAACAGTCCTCAAACACCTCAGTGGGATCATCTTTGACCCATGTAACGTTAAACCCATGCTGGATTGGAGTAATTGAAAGTCTTTCGTTGTTGCTTAGTTTGCATAAAGAACTTCCAATGCAAGAGACATCCTGAAGGTTTCGGCCTTTACCAATCGTCCCACGAAGGGTTGTCTTCTCTCCTAAATACACAAGTGTTTAACTCTATAGCTTCAGCATAGAGCATTTTAAAAATGTTGGAGTTTGTTAATAACTATAACACTGGAATTTGGCTTTCGAGGTTTAAAATGGTCTGGTGTTACCAGAATGGTGCGGTTTCTGTGGTTTGTGAAAGAAAATACACTCATTTTTCGACTTTAGGTTGCGGCTATATTCCAGAAATCACGAGAGATCGGGAAGCAAACAACTTCTTGGAGTTTTTGGAGAGGAAATATTGCGAAATGTATCTCATTTGCTGTAAATGTTGCGATCCAATAAGAATCTGAAGCAAATGATGCTAAGGCCACAACTGAACAATGAACAACTAATGGAAAATTATAAAACATTGAAAACTCTCTATAAGGAGCTGACTCCTGAATAAATGGAAGATGCCTACCGCATAGATGAAGAATAGTTTTGTAGAGAAAGCGATAGATCAAAGCGAGAAACTAAAAAAATGAAAATCAAGTTCTTTTCCAAAAGAACCGTAGAGACATTCAAAAAATACTAGCAAAAAATACAGAAAGTTACTGAAAAAAACCTCAATCAGTAATTATTAATGAACTAGATAATTACTATGGATTAACTGATAATTTGCTGAGCAAAGGAATGAAGTTCTAACAAGGATGCATGCTGGAAAAAAATAAAATAAATGCCAACGATGAAGGAGATTATAAAAATGTAACAAATGCAGTTAAAAATGAGAATCTGGAATGGCAGTCATTTCAAGATAAACAGACTCGGCCAATTAAAGTGGTGGTTAGAAATGTAGACCATAGAAATCTCCGCTACCATTATTTCTGTTGACTTTCAGTAGAGAGGAAGATATTTAAAAAGTCTACGAAATTAAGGATATTTTGCATATGAAAGTCAAAATAAAGACGTTTAATAAAACCAAACTTGTACCACAATGCAAAAATGGCGAAAAGTATGGATATACCCAAATATACAAGTACTGTGGAAGAGAAGCGAGATGTGTGAAATATGCAGGGGGACATCACACAAAAGAGGGTAAGAAGCCCGGAAACACTCGAGAAAATGCATACGGTGTGGCGAGGCTCAATTACAGAAGATGCATTACGGCGATAACGCATAAATAGACTCAGTGACTCAGAAGGAACCAACAACAGAAGAATCGAATATAGACAAGTAGAAGACAATCTGACCTTTTCTCAAGTGATAAGAGGAAGTGAACAAATTGAAGAAACAAGATCTCAGAACATGTTATAAAAAATTATGAAGCAAATAGAGCAACAAAAAAAAACAAGAAGGGTTTAATAAAGCCATAGTTGATAGACTAGCCAAACTGGAAAACCTCTACTATTTTTTAAACGAATTCGACTCGTAAAACATCCATAGAATGCGTGAATGTTAAAACTTGCATTAACAGAGTCCGAAGAGTACAAAATTGGCGAAATGTTTCTGAAATTTTCCGGTATTTTAGCACCGTTTGTTTCCTTTGCACCACATAAATTTCAAGTTGCAACTTTTCACAGTTTAGAAAATATGGCTGTGTAAAATAAAACGTGTACTAATGCAAAAAACTGATTTAGATCCGCATTCGCAAAGCCCACAAAAAATCGGGACTAATTGTGATTCTAATGAAAATGTCTGCATTTTAAGCATGAGGCATCGGCTATAAAATGTGAAAACTCTAAGTTCCTACTCTCCCAAATTTGTAAGTCTCGATTTTTTTGAAGAGAGCGTCTATTAATCGTTTCAGCTCGAACTGAGTAACTATTCCATTTAAAAGCAGGATTTGAAGAAAATCTGTTGAAAAATTGCTTGTTGAAATAGAAATTGTTAAACAAAATCTGAATTAAGTGCGATTATAACGAAAATGTGTGTATTTTAAGTATAAAGTGCGTGAATTTAAAGTTTCTGTTTGTTCCATTTTTGAAGTTTAAAATTTTTGAAAGAGAAGAATTATTAACTTGCATCCGAGAATGTTGCACCGGTTGTCTCCTATACACCACATAAATTTCAAGTTGCTACTTGTCACAGTTTGGAAAATATGGCTTTGTAAAGTAAAACGTGTACTGATTCAAAAAACTGATTTTAGATCCGCATTCGCAAAGCCCACAAAAATCGGAACTAATTGTGATTCTAATGAAAATTTCTGCATTTAAGCATGAGGCATCGGCTACAGAATGTGAAAACTCTAAGTTCCTACTCTCCCAAATTTGAAAGTCTCGATTTTTTGAAGAGAGCGTCTATTAATCGCTTCCGCTCGAACTAAGTAACTATTCCATTTAAAAGCGGGATTTGAAGAAAATCTGTTGAGAAATTGCTTCATGAAATAGAAATTGTTAAACAAAATCTGAATTAAGTGCGATTATAACGAAAATGTGTGTATTTTAAGTATAAAGTGCGTGAATTTAAAGTTTCTGTTTGTTCCATTTTTGAAGTTTAAAATTTTTGAAAGAGAAGAATTATTAACTTGCATCCGAGAATGTTGCACCGGTTGTCTCCTATACACCACATAAATTTCAAGTTGCTACTTGTCACAGTTTGGAAAATATGGCTTTGTAAAGTAAAACGTGTACTGATACAAAAAACTGATTTTAGATCCGCATTCGCAAAGCCCACAAAAAATCGGGACTAATTGTGATTCTAATGAAAATTTCTGCATTTTAAGCATGGGGCATCGGCTACAGAATGTGAAAACTCTAAGTTCCTACTCTCCCAAATTTGGAAGACTCGATTTTTTGAAGAGAGCGTCTATTAGTCGCTTCCGCTCGAACTAAGTAACTATTCCATTTAAAAGCGGGATTTGAAGAAAATCTGTTGAGAAATTGCTTCTTGAAATAGAAATTGTTAAACAAAATCTGAATTAAGTGCGATTATAACGAAAATGTGTGTATTTTAAGTATAAAGTGCGTGAATTTAAAGTTTCTGTTTGTTCCATTTTGAAGTTTAAATTTTTGAAAGAGAAGAATTATTAACTTGCATCCGAAAATGTTGCACCGGTTGTCTCCTATACACCACATAAATTTCAAGTTGCTACTTGTCACAGTTTGGAAAATATGGCTTTGTAAAGTAAAACGTGTACTGATACAAAAAACTGATTTTAGATCCGCATTCGCAAAGCCCACAAAAAATCGGGACTAATTGTGATTCTAATGAAAATTTCTGCATTTTAAGCATGGGGCATCGGCTACAGAATGTGAAAACTCTAAGTTCCTACTCTCCCAAATTTGGAAGTCTCGATTTTTTTGAAGAGAGCGTCTATTAATCGCTTCAGCTCGAACTAAGTAACTATTCCATTTAAAAGCGGGATTCGAAGAAAATCTGTTGAGAAATTGCTTCTTGAAATAGAAATTATTAAACAAATTCTGAATTCAGTGCAATTAGAACGAAAATGTGTGTATTTTAAGTATAAAGCGCGTGAATTTAAAGTTTCTGTTTGTCCCATTTTTAAGTTTAAAATTTTTGAAAGAGAAGAATTATTAACTTGCATCCGAGAATGTTAATACTCGCATTAACAAGGTCCGGAAAAATACAAATTTTGCGGGATTTGCTGAAATGTTCGCGCCGTTCTGCATTGGTTGTCTTTGCTCAACTGCATAAATTTCAAGTTTCTACTTGAACCCGTTTAGAAAATTTTACTTTATACAAAAAACGTGCACTGGTACAAAAAGACTGGCTTTTAGAGCCGCACTTGATAGCTACCTTAATAACTGGACTCAAGCGCTAAAAAGCGAAATCCAGGACTATCAATAACTGATAGAAATAGATTTAGTTACGCCGGAAGAAGTAGCTAAAGACATGAGAACTAATATAAATGTTAAAAAAACTCCGGGTTATGATCTTATCACAGGAGACATAAAAAAGCAATTGTAAGCCAGAAAAAGCCCGTAAAAATGGCAAACCAATGGTGGCAGGCAATGGTTAAAATGTGTTAAAAACGGCAGATGTGATTATGCCATCAAAACCAGACAAACCTATAAACGAAGTAAAGTGGTATTGGCCTATTTCACTTTTTTGTAATGTCAAAATAATTCCTTAGAAGATTAAAGACAATAATTGACCAAAAAGAACTAGTTCCTAACCGCCAGTTTGGATTTCCTAATAGTCATTCTACCATTGACCAAGTGCATCGATTAACAGATGTTATAGAAAAATATATAGAAGAAGAGAAAATATGCTCAGCTGTCTTTCTGGGCGTAGCTCAGGCCTTTGACAAAGTTTAGCATGATGGTCTCAATAATAAACTAAAAGGATTCTTTTCATATCAGTATGGGCAGCTCTTGGAATCCTACCTGAGTCAACGAACTTTTCATGTGAATCAGAAGGAAACAGCATACAAATAGCCGAATTTGCTGATTCTACTGCATTTCTTGCAGTTGGAAACACAATAGAAGAAACCACTACCAATATCCAAATAGTAATAAACGCCATAAATATTTGGACCAAACAATGACGAATAGAATGAACTGAAAACAAATATGTAACAAACAAACTGTGAAAATCCCACGTAAAGAAACTGCCAAATACCTGGGTCTTAATTTGGATGCCTAGATCAAATGGATGGAAAATGTTAAAGTGAAAGCCAGACAACTAAAATATAAAAACGTGTATTGCAGTTGCCTCCAAGTATTCCAGAACCGAGTGCTCAGAGACATTATCAAAGCTCCTTGATATATTCATGACGAGAGACTCTATAAGCCTTCAAATCTGGAAGTTCTCCTGGACTATTGGACAATCAAACCACCCAGCGATGGCTTAAAGTGACCAAAATTTTTGAGCTTGTGTAAGTGAAATGTGAACAGTGAGAAAACAGAGCAGAGTGCGGTCTAGCCTCAATAGTGTAGTGTGCAAAATGTCACTCGAAAAATCTGTAGTCAAGTATTTATTTTTGAATAAATTAGGGGTCAAAGCAACAATTTGACTCCAATCTCAGTTGCTCTTCAAAATTGCTATCTACCTCTGATTAATTCCAAAGTGATTCCATCTTCAGTTGCTTCGTAGTTCAATGAGACGTGTCCGGTCGTGTCTTGCAAAAGTGCTCCAGACGCTACTTGAATGCAAGCCAAAGCAACAATACCGGCAAAGAATTCTGCAAAAATCAACCAGGCACTTAGCAGAGCCGCTTCAAGTTGCTGAAGAGTTACATACCTATTCTCGTCATGATTAACTTTCACTGAAGTTGAATGCATCAACTTTGATATATGTATGAAAATCGGGTTTTGAAGTGCAAGCTTTTATCAATTTGATTAAACAATATATTTGCCCAGGTTTATCTTGAGAGGTTTATTTACGATTGTTGTAGATCCTCCAGAAAAGGAACTGAAAAGATTCTCGTGTATCAATGTATCAGGAGGGCTTTTATCGGCCATTGAAAATGTTTCTTTTTCCCACTAAAGCCAAGCTAAGCCCAAATTATTCTCAATTAGCACTTTAAATTTGACTGTTTAAATGTAGAAGTTTTGAAGTATTTTTTGCTATAGCATATGACTTTCTTTCGGGAATTGCGATTACTAATTTTGATGCCCAGTTGTGATCAACTTAATCAATTCGTAATCGCAACGCGAATGGCAAAGGTTAAACAAACACATGTAATCGAGTTGCCGCGTAATGGGCAGCCTTCAGTACACAGAAATTGTATTAAAACTCATTAGATTTTTGATTGAAAAATGTGCAGCTTGATTAGCTGGCAAAAATGACTTCAAAAACCGCACTACTTGGGCTATTATTAACGATTTTGGTCATCAGTCACGGTCTTTTAGCGGAAAAAGTGCCTTATCACCAGTTTATCAATACGAAGCCTCAAAATCCTAATGTGATCCAGTATGGGGTTCCAGGAGGTCCATTCATCAACAACTGGCTTCACAGCCTGAATTGTCCAATGGGAACCAAGTATATACGTGGAATTTGTCGACGAGTGTTCTATGATAATATTAAAACCATAATGTGTTAATGTTTGCATTATGTAATTGAATAAAACAAAAGCTGGTAAGATAATGTTGGGTAACTGTAATTATATCCCGATAAAAAAGTAAGCAGGTAATAAAATTTATTTAAAAATTGTTAGCGTTCAATTGGGTTAATTGGAAAGACGTTGGAAATTGATCTAGAATTTGCGTTAGGTATCAAACAACAAATGTTTAAACCATTTAAACATCTGATCGAATATCAGTTTCTAAGAGCCAAATAAGACTACAAAAATTATTGTTTGCAAGCCGTGAATGCAAATTATGTTTTTTTCTTGCAACTAGAGTTCTCAGGGCCCAGGGACTCCTTGACATCAACCATTTGGATGTTGCCTTGGCGTTACTTGGAGTTCCAATAAACTCTTTGGCTTGTCTACTCCCTTCCACCTTTCTCCACATTTCTGTGGTGCCTCTAAGAGCCCAGTCATTTAGAGCGCTTGCTACCCGTCGGTTACCTAACCCTATGTGAGGTTCAGCAGTTATTGGACTCTTAAAAGATCAGAGCCTTGCTAATGCATCGACCCGCTCGTTTCCCGGGCACTCCTTGCGCACCGCAATCCACAGCAGGTTTACTTGTTTCTGTTCTGCCACTTTGTTCAGGGCGTCCCAGCAATCCTGGATCAGTCTACTGTCCATCTTAACACTTGAGAGTGCCTTGAGGACAGCCTGGCTGTCGGAGTAGATCTCGATCACTCTCTTTAGTCCATCTGTAATTTCCCTATCTGTGGCAAGCTCGAGGATTGTATATAATTCCGCCTGAAACACTGTCGTCCAGCTTCCCAGCGAAAAGGACGCTCCCCTGTTGGTGTCTTGCCGGTACACGCCTGTCCCCGACCACCACGTATTGGGCGCCCGTGAGCCATGGGTGTACCAACCTTGCACCCCCTTTCGGGCAGCCACAGACCTAACATTCCAAGTTTCTTTCCTTGGGATTTCCACCTTAAAAATCCTTTCGAACCTAAGTCCTCTGTCAGGTGGGACCACCTTTGCACCTAGGATTCTATTTGTGAAAGTTGACAAACCTGACCGGACGTAACCAGCAAGGTTTGCTAATATCAGACCATCATTGAATTTTCAAATGACTTCAAACGTTTTTCATAATTTTTGCTTCGAGTTTTC
This sequence comes from Dendroctonus valens, assembly GCA_024550625.1. Classification (NCBI taxonomy): domain Eukaryota; kingdom Metazoa; phylum Arthropoda; class Insecta; order Coleoptera; family Curculionidae; genus Dendroctonus; species Dendroctonus valens. The sequence goes on along the minus strand of JAJTJO010000484.1, from coordinate 454,279 downwards.
TTGGTTACTTGCTCCAGTTATTGTTTTTGAACTATCCGCTAGTGTATCGTTTCCCAATTCAATCGAAAAAGGAAATGCACACATAAGATTCTTTTAGCCTTTGAATTGCACAATTGATTTCCCCTTTAACCAGTTTCGCAGTTTTCATAGTTTCCGATCTCCCCATTAATTGCTCAGTCACATAATTCTTCGGCTGTTCCCCACAGCAGTGTTTTTTTCTGGAGTTCCTCTTCGATAATATCCGCATTAATTTCCCATTGGTGTGTGCGGCAACGCGCAAATTGCGCTACATCCACTGGATTCTCCGCTGCCGGTTCGATTCGCACCTTGAAACGGCACTTAATGGCATCGAATTTTTCAATACCTTGTATTTTTCGTCGAAGAAAAAACACAGTCAATCACTTATAATTTAAAACAAATCGAATTTTAAACGCCCGGGACCCAATGATGCGTTTCGGTCAGATTTGTTTTTACGTAAGTGCTAAAATACCTTTTATAAAGTGTCGCAAATTGAAAAAAACAACGGTCTTTCTCCATCAAAAATGGATCAAAATAGTCAATTGCATTGTCGGCTTACTGCCAGTCTGGCACCAGAAGCTCTTGGAGCAGCACGGCCTGAGTCCCGTAAGGCTTTCGATAGTGTTGCGCGAAATAATGCAACATGTTAATTACATATAGCCATTTCGTTGGGTTGCTCGTGTTAATTGTGGCAGTGATTAGTGCTCGTCTGAAAAATAGTGACCGTAGTACTAGAGTAGATCGGTGCTGATAAGGACGATGAGGATGTGTACGAGGATGTTGATCTCACTCTACAACCGAGGGATAAACGGACTATTGGCACTCTTTCAAGTGGCGTCGATGATCTGTTCTGTGTAACAACATTGCATCCCCTTTCGGGCAGCCACTGTCCTAGCATCCCAAGTTTCTTTGGTTGGGATTTCCACCTTAAATTTCCTTTCAAACCTAAGTCCGCTGTCAGGTGGGACCACCTTTGCACCTAGGATTGTAAGATCCCGACGCATGGCGGTCCCTATTTTTGTATGTCCCTAACGTGAGTGGTTGTCGTGGCTTGTAGAGCCGGTCATGCCTAGCGATGACCAGTCTTTGCAGACTCACCAGTTTCCGGGATATGCACGCCTTCTCCACCGACGGCCACCAGACCAGGGAACCATAACAGTTCCTCGGTCTTATAACGGCAGTGTACAACCACTTCATAACGTATGGTTTTAGGCCCCAGTTTTTCCCCAGCGCCCGTCGCTAGTGCCATATAGTGACGGTAGCCTTTTGCTTAACTTTCTCTACGTGGGGGTTCCACGTGAGTTTAGTGTCTATAGCCACGCCTAGGTACTTGACCTCTCCCAGGAGGATAAGAGGTTTTCCGTACAACATTGGTGCCCTATAATCCTCTATTTTTCTTCTCCTTGTATCTTTACAGGAGGATGCTCTTGCATGATCTCCGTTTTGATGGATTGACTGACAATCCGGCATCGGTTCACCATCTCTCTATTATTCTACATGCAGCCTGCATTCTCTCGCAGACAACGCCAAGAAACTTCCCTTAACGAGGACTAGGCCGTCGTCCGCATAGGTTTGCGAGTAGAAGCCCTCCCGGTCTAACCGCCCCAGGAGCTCGTCCATAACCAGACATATTTCTTTAGTAAATTTAAATTACTTTTTCTGATATAAATATGATATATGAAACCCAGGAAATTTTGAAATAAATTGAAGTACAGTCAGGAAAATATACACAACAATAAATATGAATGAAGAGATTTAAGAACAAAATAAAAGATAGGATGCTTCATTAGAAAAAAAGTTCTCAATCTGTTTAATTGTAATTTTTTGCGCATTTAATGCCATTACAATGATGAACTTTTTGAAGCAAATAATATCGGTTTTTACGATTAACCGCTTACTTCACTTACGATTACTTCGATTACAACGCCCTGTAGAAGGGCGAGCAAAATTCATCGTTTTTATGGGTTATTTCGGAAATTGTAGCAGATACCAAAAAACTGTCAGATGAGTTGTGATCTCAACTTTCTCATTTGTAGAGTGTAAGTAAGTGTGTTGTGTGTTTTTAAATTGAACATCCTGTATATTTGGATGCTGTTGGACAACCCTACTCTTCCCGAATTCTACCATATATTATACGTAAGTACTTTTCCAGAAATTTTTTAAACTTTCTTAAATTTGTGTTTTTATTCACCAGCTGGAATGGTATAGAAAAAATGAAAAAGCACAGTTTTCTTGGTTATTGCTACGGTTTCCGAAATAACTCGAAAAAACGATCAATTTTGCCCATTCTGACTTCCAGCTGCTGGCAACTCCCTTACCAGTAACAAATTTGGAAAAAACCAGTAAACAAAAATTCAAAAAAACAGTTTATTAACTAAAAATCTTCCATTTTTCAACAATAATTCGTCAGCATATCCGCTTGTTTCTTCGACTTCTGCAGGAAATATTCCAGCGATATACTCTGTTCGATGAAATAGTCCTCAATGCAAGCAATACCGTTTCTGTTCAAAAACTCGAATCTCGATACGTTGTTTTCAATTTCCACCAGCTTTCCTTTGAAGAACTGAAGCACGTTTTTCAGTAGAACACAGGAAAACACATTGTCCTCGAATGAGATAAATCGCATTGTGGGCACATTCAACAGAATATCATGGGCATCGAAAGTGTAAATGGCATTTCCGCTAATATCCAGCTTGGTCAAGTGCATCAAAGGCAGCAGAACGGATGGATCGAAGTTGACTAACTGATTTTGAGCCAATATCAGAAAGTTCAAGTTCTTCAGCCCGGAAAATGCTCCCTGGTGAAGCTTTCTGAACTGATTCTTTGCTAAATTCAGCCGTCTCAAACTATTCATGGATTTGAACAGGCCCAGCGGCAAGTTGCAGAGGGAATTTGAGCTCAGATCCAACTCCTCAAGTTCATCTAGCTCTTCGAACGTATCCTTGTGCAAATCCTTAAGTACGTTTCCCGATAAATCCAGATTAAGCAGACTGTTGGACCCAGCAAAGGCTTTTGCTGGTAAATTTTCCAGCCGATTGGCAGAAATGTTTACAAAGTTGCTAGAAACGCCCTTTAAGAAACCTGCTACAACAGTTTGGAGATGATTGTGTTGCAAATGCATCTCAAATAACTGGCTTAAGCCTTCAAATGCTTCGGCTGATATGTTTCGGATGCTGTTATGTTGAAAGTACAAAAACTGTAAATTGAAGAAGTTTTTAAAGCTGTTTGGACCCAAATACTGCAAACCGCTGTGGGATAGGTTAAACGCTTTCAGATTGTTCTCATAAGGAAACGAATTTTCGTCGAAGTTCTGGATCTGGCAGTCTTGGCATCGCAACTGATAATTTCCATAATACGAGTTAGGGAATTGATGGATGATTTTTTCACAAATGTATGTTTTTTGGTTGGCTGCATACTCGCAATCTTGACCCCCGCAAAACGGCGTTCCCAGAATTATAAAGAAGAATAAAATGGAAAATAGTTCTTCACTCATGATTCTAGGCGACAGCCTGAAATATGTAACAGACAAGTTTGTTGAATAATAATTGAGAGAAAATAAGCCAACTACCTTATCGTTGTCTCTGTGGCACAGTTGGACGCGATACACACCAGATTTAGCCTCTATAGACACACACGCAACGATTCCTCACTAGTTCTCGGCACATTGTGGTGGCTTTAAACCGAATTGTTACAACGTCCGTGGAAATAATTAAGGAAACCATCATTTTTTACTTGATTGGGTCAAAATGTTAATTGCCATTGTTGTTGGCATGGCGGTGAACGTTTCAGTTTATTAGAGCGAAGTTGGTGTAAATGTTTTAAACATCAGGCATGCTATATTAGAGAATAGTTATTTACAAGTTAAATGAGCTGATTATCGTCCAAAAATTCCACTAGTTCACTCATTCTTTGCTTGAATCTATCGCTGATAATTATGTCTCTGTTAGATACATCAAACAAATTTTGTCCGTCTGCGGCCATTTGCTCAAAGTCGTGGGTTTTCGACTCGCTCAAGGACTGATACAGCATTATTAAGCACATGTGAAACCCTGGAAAGGTAAATGCTTAATAAAAAGATCCTAATTAAGCCACTAATTTACCAATGGGAGCGAATTTGCGCCAGTGTTCCTGAAGAAGCTCGAACGGATAGAAAGAGCCGACGTCCAACCCAAAAGCGCTCAAATTTTGGGATAAGGAATCGTAATAAATTTCCAAATATTTTGGATACTTTTCCAGCTCGGGCTTAGCAGCGTTGATTAATAGGAAGTAGGTAAAGTCCAACATTGGATTCGTTACATGCGTTGTTTGCCAGTCTATTAGTTTAACATCAGTAGGAATGGTCGGATTTGATGTGTCCTGGAAAATTCAGTTATTTTGAAAAAGGTATTAAAATGTTTCATTTTCGCCCATTCTGATTGAGCCTGAAAACTTCATAGTTGCATACAAGTGAAGATCATTATTTTATTTTGCACACTTAATGAGGTAATATAGAGAGACATCCTGTCTTTCCCCAATAAAGGAGGGTAGTATCTCTTACTAGTACCATTACCATATAAACATTTTTTTGTTTCCGTCCGTGAAATCAGTTTCAAAATTTTTAAATTTTCTTTACGCTCACATTAACCACAAATGTGAGAAGCATTTTGGCGACTCTCAGTTCGACTTAAGAAACGTATTTGAACAAGCTAAACATTCCTCGCAATGAACATTCTCCTCCAGAAATGCCGTGGTCAGCAGTGTTGAAATGCTACTGGGAACTCAGACAGATGATAAAGGCAGACGAATAATTAAAAATCTTTACTGGAATCAAACGGCACAAGCAAAAATAAGTTATCACAAACAGACAATATTGAAATATAACGAGTAGTAAGACAGGGCTGCGTACTATCACCCTTTCAAGAGTGAAGGGATATCACGCCTTGGCATCAAAAGAATTGGAGTCACTACAATCAGATATGCGGATGATACAGTGATAGTGATGGACTACAATAGCTGAAAAATCGTCAATTCCAAGCCAATAACATGCTCAAAAACTGAACAGAAAGAACCATAATGCTTTCGCGGATTTAAATTCAATGTTTCCTTTCGACTTTTTTTTCCTTCTTCTTATGCATATTCACTAATGAATGTTTGCGACCACATGTCTCATCTGTATTCCGTCTCTGGCCGTATGTATTAGGTTTTCCACTGTTCGTAAGCCGGTCCACTTCCTTATGTTACGTAGCCACGACATCTTCTTCCCTCCCATTCCTCTCTTTCCCTCTATCTTCCTCTCGATGATCAGTTTTAAGAGCTAGTACTTCGTATTTCTCATTATGTGTGCTAGATATGCAGTTTTTATTTTCTTGATCATTAGTAACAGTTCACGTTCTTGTTTTATTCTTTGTAGGAAATTTTCGTTGGTTACTCGGGCCGTCCATGGGATTTTCAGTACTCTGCGGTATACCCACATCTCGAAGGCCTCTATTTTATTCATTGTGGTTACCTTCAATATCCAGCTCTCCACTCCATACAGTAACACCGACCAAATGTAACACTTTATGAATCTCACTTTTAGGCTTTGGTCAACGTCCGTATTTGGGAAGATGGATTTGAATTTCATGAATGTGTTGCGGGCGGTCTCTATACGACGTCTTATTTCCAGGTCAGATGTCCATTCTTCAGTGAGCCATACTCCAAGGTATTTAAATTTGTTCACCCGCTCAATTGATGATCCGTCCGATGTTAGTCCCACGTTTCTTCACATGTCTGGTTGACGAGTAACAATCATGTATTTTGTTTTATTGGCGTTTATTTTTAGGCCCATTCTGTTACTGTGCCCTCCTACTACGTTGACAAGATGTTGGAGGTCGCACATATTGTCAGCAATCAAGACCGTATCATCCGCATAGCGAATGTTATTAATCCATGTTCCATTGACTTTAATACCCTTTTCAATATTCTCAAATGCTTCATGGAAGATATTCTCGGAGTAAAAATTGAATAGCAGTGGCGAAAGCACACATCCCTGTCGGACTCCTCTGCAGATTTCAACCTTATGTGTGTGTTCTCCATCGATCTTTATGTGAGCAGATTGATTTAGATAGAGATTTTCGATGCAGCGGATATCCCTGCCCTCCATATCCATTTGCCTTCGTATTGGAGGCCCAGTACCTGCGTTGCCACTAGTGCTTCTCGAGTGTCCAGGCCTTGTCTAAATTCGAATTGTGAGTCACTGATGTTTTGTTCACACTTTCTAAATATTCTCTGATGTACTATTTTGAGGAATAGTTTTAAGGAGTGACTCATAAGACTGATAAGCCTGGGATCCTCTCATTTCCTTGCGTTATTCCTTTTTGGCAAGGGAATGAAGGTTGATGTCAGCCATTGATCGGGGTACTGGTCGGTTTCATATATTTTGTTGCAGAATTTCTGAAGAACTGCTTTGCCTCTATCATCGAGTAGTTTTATGAGCTCTGCCGGCATCTCATCGGGACCAGGTTTTTTGTTGTTTTTTAATGTGCGGATGGCCCCTTCTAGTTCTGATTTTGTTATTAACGGTCCTACTAGATCATCCTCCTTATCTTGGTTAAGAATTCTTTCATCTGAGAACAGGTTTCTAATATAGTTTTCCCATATTATCTTCCGCGTATTGATGTCACATGTGATTTCGTTTTTCTCATTTGTTATTATAGAGAAGTTTCTTTTTCGGTAGATTCCTACTGTTTCTTTCAGTTTTTTATGTAGATTGAAATTATCGTGTAGGGTCTGCAATTCCTCAATAGTTTCACATTCCTGCTTCAGCCATTCATTTTTCGCTATTCTAATCTTTGCCTGTATCAATCTTTGAACCCTCCGGTAGTTGTCCCTGTTCGATTGGTTTTTGAGTTTCCTGCGTTCATCCATCAATAAAATAATTTCGTCAGTCATTCATGACTGCTTGTGTTCTCATTTCTTATATCCTATTATTTCTTTAGCTTTGTTCATTACGATATTTTGGGTCTCTTTCCATATATAGCTTAGGTCTTCGTCTGTTTCCATTTTTGCTGTAACTGTTTCTATTCCTCGGTTTATTTCTTCACTTACAGTAACCCTAATCTGTTTTTGTTGTAGTCGCTCGCAGGCAATTCTGTTTTGCGGGGTTATTCGTTTGTGTTTTGCCATTCTAGTTTTAAGGCAAGCCAGAAGTAAGACATAGTCAGAGGGTACATCTGCTCCTGGATATGTGCAGACTCTGGTGATAGAGGTTCCAAAACGTCTGTTGATAAGGATATAGTCTATCTGGTTACGCACTATGTTGTTTGGTTTGTCTGCTGGAGACTTCCACGTGTACAGACGGCGAGGTGGTAAACAGAACCAGGTATTGGTTACTTTCATATTCTCCTCTTGACAGAATTGTAATAGTCGGTCGCCTCTCTCATTTCGATCTCCAACCAGATCCTCAGATCTGCCCTTCCCTATTTTGGGATTGAAGTCACCCATTATAATGTTCATTTCATGTCTTTTAGTGAATTTGAGCAGTTCTTTTAATCCTTCATCAAACATTTCAATCTCCTGTTCCGGTGACTATGCGGTAGGGGCATACGTTTGGATAACATTCAGGTTTACGGGTTTGGCGCTGAGTTTTAAGAGAGCTAATCTGTCGGTGAATGGGAAAAAGTCTATCTAGGAGTAGTAGAAACGGCCTTCCTAGACAGTACACATTCCGTTGTCCGGCCACCAAGTTTCTGAGACTCCCAATACATCTATGCCCAGTCTCTTGATTTCTTAAGTTAGATTTGCTAGCTTTCCCGCTTCCAATAAACTCTGTACGTTCCAAGTCCCTATATTGATATTTTTTCGGGCATTTAGTCTTTGTATCCTGGTTTCATTGGCTTCTTTCAAAACCGTTCCCCCCGGAGATCCGATCGGGGAATTTTTTATTTTACCTCCGGAACATTTTGATTTGAATGTTGTCATCTTGGGAAGTATAATGGAGGTGATTTCCCGTCGCCTTCCTCCATGGGTATGAAATAACATTTCCTTAATTTCAGTTCTAACGGCAATTCTTTCGACTTTGCTTATATAAAACATGTTTTTACGCGGGATCACTTTACAAAGCTCTATGTCTTACGAAATACTAAATCTAGAAGAGAAAGGTGATATAAACGTAATTGTTGATTGTAACGCAAACCAACGTTTCCATTGCATTTAACAAGAAATTAACTCTATGTGAAGAAGGCCAAAGAGGCCTCACTAAGATCCTATGAAGATCTACAACTTTTAAAACTTTGATGGCTCCTTTAGAGGGCAATATCCTAATTGAACGACAATTTTCTTTTTAAACTAGATGGCATAGTTGACGATTTAGGTTTGTCTATAATAATTATTTAGAATTTTCGGCAAATTCTTGAATTTTCTTAGGTGTGAAGAAATTTTTTTCCATCAAAATCCTAGTAACTACAACTAGTCACCTTTTTTCCACCTAATTCCAAATTTCGGAAATATTCTTAGTGTTAGTCATTATTATAAAATTTTGTAGACTAAGTGCTAATCACGCCTCAATTTTTTGTTACTAAAATATTGCTTTTGGTATATTTAATGTGGACACAAAAAAATTACTCAGTTTAAAGGTTGAAAAGGCCCTACAATTGTATTAATTTATCAGTTTTATTAATATAACGAGTCCCCCGATTATAATCGTTTCCAAAATATTTTTTTATTCTTTGAGATTTTTAAGATAATTTGAAATTGGTATTTACGAAAATAGAGCTGTTGCGACGCTGAATAGAATAGAATGGAAGCAATATGAAGAATTTCCAGGTTGGTGTTCTCTTAAACAATGCAAGCCCTACCAAGTAGGGCTTGGATTTTTCCAAAAATTGTTTCCTCGGTTATCAAAATAATTTCATCTCCAAGTAAAGGTACTTCTTTAAAAAGTATTTTAAATTTTCGTACAAAAACTTCGTCTTAATGATAAAGCTGGTAAATCGCCTTTTGTGTAAGGAACAATTACATGTTTGGCAGTGTGAAAAGTTGTTTCTGAACATAGAAAATTTCATATTCTCCTGAATCATTCCTAAATATCATGGCATAGTTTCGTGCCTCAATATCAATCTTCGATTTTCATCAATAAACTTTAAACACTTTTACAACAATTTTCTAAATTTTGATCGTAGAATTTAGTGTAAAAAATCGAAAAATATCAAGGATCAGCATGTATATGTATGCAATATGTATGTGCAAAATATGTATACTAAGGATTAGTTTAACAATATGTAGTTAACAGATAAAATAATATAATTTAAAATTAAATATAAAGAAACTCAAAGACTGATGTTAACGATTTTTTGTAATAAATTGGTACAGTTGAAAAGCGCAATTTCGATTTTTTTTTTCAGTTTACTAATTAAACCCTGTTACGTTATGCAATAAATACATCTAAATTTTAACTCAAACACAGCGCATCGCTTCAAAACAAAACAGGAGAATTAAAATTGAACGGACAAGAAAAATCAGTGGCGACTTGCAGTTTTGTTTCAAATTATCCAGAAATATGCCTGTTCTCGCGCCACTAACTAAACGAAAAAACAAAAATGTTATCAAAAAACATATATGATTGTTAACTCATAGCCTGTAAAATTTCATTTGAGTAATCCGAACTTTTTTCGCCAAATTAATAAATGTTCTTCGTTTACTTAAAATTTTAGCATTTTTAGCACCTTTAGGAATGAATGCATACAGTTAGCAAAAACCCTCTATTTGTACATATATTGTAATTTTGGAAAATATTTTTATTTCGGTCACAGCGAACCTTTTTTAATAATGGTTTTTATGGTTTTTGCAAATCGGACAAGCGTCTAGTATAGTCGAAAGAGGAAGAACAGGGGAAAGGATTAGCTTAAACCTGGGCAAAATCACGACCGCTTTTCAAGCCAGTATACTAGCGATAACAAACTGCGCCCGGACAATGAGGGAAAGAGCCTACACACGTGAGCATATTACCATCATAACCGGAGATGAAGCCACAATAAAGGTACTTGAATCTTTCACAATCTGTGATAGATTGTGTAAAAGAACTTACAACCTTGGCTGGGAACTCAAACAGAGTAAAACTCACTTGGACAAATGGGACAAACAGGAGCAAATGAAACGAGATTGCTGCGGAACTTGGTAAGGCAGGGGCCGAGCAACAACTGACCAACCAAGAACCTGCTTGTGGTATATCTTATGCCCAAGTTAGGGCGGGAGTTGGGCAATGGATCTTGGAAGAACATAGAAAGTACTGGGAGGAGACACCGCGACTCCTTACCGCAAGGCAGTTGGTGGGACCTCCACAACCAGTGCGTAAAAACGAACTGCTAGATCTCAGCAGGCAAAAAATAAGGAGGATAGTGGAATTTTTAACAGGACACGCCCCCTGCAAAAAACACCTTATCAGGACGGGACTGAGCGATCAACCGACCTGCAGGGGGTGCGAATTGGACGACTAAACTACTCTACATATTATGTGTCACTGCACGTCATATGCAACAGGTAGACGAAGACTCCTGGGAGGAGATGAAGTTCTACCAGACCAGGTCATGCGTACCACCTTCACGATTCTTCTGGAATTCATTGAATACACAGGGATAATGAGCGAGAAAAATACGAAGGCACAATAGGACAGAAATGACCGCGGTACGTCCTACGCAGCCCAGAGCGCCAGAATATCAGCTCTGGGTGTTCTTAAGATAGCATTTCCCAAACCTCATCGAAAAAAATGGTTTTTGCAATGGTAGAAGTGTTTCTGCAGTAGAAGAATATCGACGTGGTCATCCACATTGAAAAGTTCCCAACAATGAATCGTTTCAAACTGTTCATAGACGTACTAGCTTTTCAAAAGTTTATCAGGAATAAATTCAAATTCTTTATAAATATTCCATTCGTTTTGCAATGTTTAAATTGCAACCATTCCAATCTGAAACATCAAAATCGGAATTTTTCATCAACTACTTGCTCTTTCCTGGATCACCCTGTCCATAAATATTCACGCTCTTTAGCAATTTTTCAAATAAAATCCCTCACCTGATATTTAAACATAAGATTGGTGCTCCAACAATCAGCATGTGCCAAAACAGTGAATTCCTCATCGGTCGGGTGAATCATTTCTTTAAAAATATTCTGAAACACATTTTCTTTAGCCCTTTCAATGGCCGCAGTCAGTTTCTCATTGTCCTTAACGGTAGCTAGAGCCGGCAGGAAAAATCCATCTAACATTTTGGTATCCTGCGGAGGATTCGCCATATCGCTACCAGCAAAATCCAGCATAATATGAGTCCTAAACCAACATCATTTAAGCCGGATTGGTCTGAATTAAATCAGTTTTCCTCACTTGATATTTGCGGTCGTTTTCTTAAATGTTTCGGGCTCCAAACGCCTCATGGCAAGCGTAGTTGCGTGTAGTTTTGCGTAAGTGGTCAAGCCCAAAGTCAGATGATGAGAGTCCATGGGTTCTCTTCGGTCGCATGTGCTGTATCCATCTAATTTCAAGTTTTCCAGAAGCAACACTTCTTTAAACTCGTCTTCAACAAATCCGTACATTCTAGCCACATTGTTGAACGGATTGGAAATGTTGTGCCTCTTTTCGAATAACTTTAGTGCTACAAGGGAGCGATTGAGCCGAATGGTAATAAATGAAATTCTGGAGTATTAAATACCTGGGACGACTTCATGGTAGAAGTAAATCTCCCTTACGAAAAGCGTCCTGGTTGGGAACTGTTTCCTCAAAGCTTCGTTAGCAGGCGCTCTTTTTATTACCAAACTTAATTGATTGCCGCTGTCTTTATCAGCTATATTCAAAGATTCCAGTATACCCATATAGCCCTCTCCTTCTTTGGCAACTTTATTGGAAATTTCCTCTGTATAATTTACCATTTCATTCTCTTTTGCAATTTGGGCAATTAGTTTGCGCAATTCAGGAGAGAGAGTGTCCATGTTGCACGTCAATATTTATAGTTAAAATGTATATAAATATTGACGCGAGTTAATTGCAAAGATACTAATTCACAGAGATAACATCACCGCGAACTGATGACTTTCAAATTGTTGCCAAACTGATATTCGACTTGTATACAGTTCAATCATATCACTCCAACTAACGAATTCATCTCGTCGTAGCTGTTTTATACTTAAAACCAGTAGTTAGAAAACCTTGGAACGGTCCTTATAAATATAATTACAGCGTCACTATGAGGCTTTGATGCCACTAGTGAAAACAGATAAGTGTGCTTAATGCGTGACTTGCCTACATTTGCCCACATTTAGTTATCGCAGTTGCAAAGTCATCTAAACCTGAGATTTTCACCTGAATTCACTCAAGCTTCCCCAAAATACTTTTCATATGCAATGAATATGTGCAGCATTTTGAAGATCAATCATCCAAACTGGTTTTAAAACGTTTCATGGTCAAGCGACTGAGCGGTGATGTTTAAAGAATATGTGTTTTTTTGTATGTATGTACATATAAAACGTTTATTTCAAAATTATAAAAGAAAACATTGGGAAGCCAAGCAAAGTATTTCCCGCCCTGAAGCATCCTTTGTCCACTAATCGGTCTGGATAGCTCATTTTCCATGCATTAACTGTTACACAAACTATATTTCTTAAGAGCGTACTTCTTCTTCTCAAGAGAGTATGGCTCCGCGTGAGATAAGTAAGCTGGCTTTAAGGGGCTATAAGATATTTCAAGGAACATTCACTGAAGGAAAAAAGCATCCAGAAGTCTGTCTCTCTCAAACCTTTAAGCTAGATTTGCATAACCACTCGATAATTTTGATTTAACTTAACTAAACCAGGGATAAGATACAAATCATATACAAAAAAAAAGTTTGTATCTTATCGCTGACTAAACCCTGTCCCTCAATTCTGATTGATGCATCCAACGCTCGCAAGCCTGCACCAATCAGACCATAGTCCCACGGCCTCAGTTAATCACGTTTTAATAAAATTGAGATTTTGGCTTGCCAGAAGCCGTGCTTCTCGATCTTGAAAAAAATGAAAGATTTTGAACTTGGGCGGTCCTATAAAATTTCAGATTTTCCCCCCTAATTTAAGATAATTTTTAAGGCTGATGATTAGATTCCTAAGGAAAGTAAGGATTATAATCCCTATAATCCTTCCTAATTCCTAATAAAGCTCTGTTTTCCCAGCTCAGTTTCCAAGTCCAATTTACTGGGACAGTAAAAGCAGATCAAATAGGTATTATTCTATCTTTAATTCTGCTTTTATTTTCGGGGATAAAAAAACATTTACTTGGATTCTTTTAATAGAATCGTTGCTCCCATAAAAAGTCGAGGACTATCGAAGGAAAATAGGTGGATTAGATGATCAAAAACAGACAACTGCATTTATGTAAAAGGACATTTATTAATAATATATTACCTAAATATACAACAACGTTTCATAAAACCTTCTTTAAGTACGACTGTTTATTGGCTAGTTTTTACAAGTAAAATTTACCCTAATAACCATCAGAAAATAGAGAAGAAAAGACTCAGTCGAATGTTTCCTGGTTATAGAAACACAATAATTAGAATATTTAGTGAATTTTATTGAGCAATACTGATTCCTTTCTTTGTTAATGAACAATGAATAAAACTGTGGCCTTCCTGTAAACTGAAATAATCTTATCACAATAACAAAAAGTAAGTAGTAAATGTTTTCCTTTTTCCTTTACAGTTCATATGAATGACTGAAATTTTCAAAAAATTGCGGGAAAATAAACCGAAACTCCAATCAAAGACTAGATAATGTGAGAGGAAGTTAGCAAAAAGGCACAAAGGCTTGTTGAACCGTTAAACTTTAGTCTTCACATTGCATGTTTAGAATAATCATTGATTGATTAAGTTAAACGCTACGAATAAATACTTTCCTATGTTAATATTAATGATTGTAGTCATTGCCTGTTCCTTATTAGTAATTGTATCTTATTTAACGAAAGATATTTACATATATCCCTTAGACTTCCAACTAACTCATTCAAAGTCAACCGACTATCTAGCTGCAGCTTTAGACAAATATTAATACAAATTTAAAACAATTTCTTATAAAACGAATACCACTCCGATTTAATAACAAAAATAAGTATTATGTACATTCAACCAAGGCATCTTTATGACACAAATCCCAACTGAAGAATCGTCTTTCAAAAGTATATAAAAAAGAAAAAATGGAATGAGCAACGGAAATTTGGCACCCAGTTACCACTTGGGTGTCAACGGACTGAACAGCCACTGCTGATATGCATTGTTGATGTCGCAAGGCATTAGAGACAAATGAGAAGTCTGCGGATGCAAAGCCACGCATTTCTTATGCACTTTATGCATTAGAGTATGCGTGTCTTCGTCGTACAGCCACGGACCATCCACTGTTCCCAGCCTAAAATTGATAAACGCCAAAACCATTAGTTGCAGCTCAGAAACAACACATAAATAGCTTACCTGCAAAACGCTAATTTTATTCCTTGGGCATCAGCTTCGATGCACCGTTCACCAACTCCCAGCTGTCCTTTAGCGTTCAATCGCATTAACTGATTGTTTCCGAAGCCGTGACAGTGTTGAACAGCCATCAAGGAGGGCGGTCCATGACCAAGAGTGTCCAGGCATTTACGCACAGCCACTGATCTGAAAAGATAAATAGTACAAAAAAATAAAATCAAGTATCTGAAGACACTACAATAAAGAATATTCACTGTGAAGGTTTGGCCAGTTTATGAAGAGTCTTAGCTGGGTTCAAGTCAAATAACAGGAAAAGAAAGAAGCCATATACAGGGTGAGCCAGTTTATACTAGCAGGACTCGATAGAGCACCGTCTGTTTTAAGTGTGCGAGTCGTTTTTCCTACAGTTTTAGTGGTATTTGATTCAAAGGTTTACGCCAGATTATCTATGATAGTGGTCAAAACTGTTTTTTTATAGACCGCTTAACATTTGGATTTCACGTTCAATTCGGCAACTTTTTAGTCTTTTACATTAATTTTCGTAGCTACACGTTCTAAGGTAATTGGAAAATCGGCGTTTTAGATACAAGGGCAAGATATTTCGTTTTTCGAACGATGGCAGGCTCCACCAACACATTAGGAGTATTCAACACTTCTACAATCCACCCGTACTCCGTTTATTATCGTTTTTAGCAAAAAAAAAGTTATATTTGAACCTGTTGTCATTGTCAACTCAACAATTGATCGATTCCTATGTCTGAAAGATCGCTAAATCCTTCAGATCCGCAGGATCTCCAACCAACTCAGCAGAGTTACGACCCAGGGGAAGGAGCGGCAAACAAGAACAACGTAATTTCCATAGCCAGCAAACAGATCAGCGATGTTATCCAGTTCCAAGAGCCGAACACTTCAAAGAACTTCTCTTTTACAACCGAGATTCGCATTAATATTTTGGGAGAACCCAATTTAAGCAAACAGTCCTTTGATGCTGATTCAGTCAGTTTAAGCTTTGTTAATGAAAATGGCTCTCAGGGAAAGAAAGGTAAGTAAATTAATCCGAATTTATTTTAAATCATTCTGTAACTGAAGGAGTGTGTAAAAGAATCTTCCTGTCTACCTTTTAGCTATACTGGAAAGTTAGATGCTCGACAATATCGCATTTTTATCATTCACAGACATTTTCATCAGCAATCCGATAAATAAAATAGTTCAGTTCAATTTCTCATGTTAGAAAACATTGTTTTTAAGCAAACAGTCCTTTGAGACTGATGATTTTCTTTTAAATCACACTGTGACTGGAATAATGTGTAAAATGATTCTACCTTTTAGCTACTTTGGAAAGTTTGCCGCTCGACGATGCCGCTTTTTTATCATTCACAGAAATTTTCAGCACCAAACCGATAAATAAAATCGAAAAGGAGTAGAACAACAATATTGAATATTACAAAAAAATATTCAAATTCTTAGGCAAACGTGCTCTTATAAATGAAACCGCGTATAGGTTGCAACTGCAATAATTTCCAATTTTATGCTTTAGATGTGCGCTAGGGAACATCTTTTACCGTTTTCCAAAGTAATTTCAACGTTTTATAAGTTTTACATGTCCCAAACCTAACAGAACAACAAATATCAAAAAACAACTAACAGAAATAGTAAAAAGAATACTGAGAGCGCCTGAACCATATAACCGAACTAACCCGTGACGCAATATGCAATAAATTGTTTGACGATGATTAAAACAAAAAGAACTACAAATCAATAAAAATATAGAAACTTGTTCTATTCTTCTGTTCTATTGAAACAATAGAAAAACGGCAGACTGTTTTCAAGATATCGTACCAGCATTAAACTGCCCTCAAAACCACGTTTAGTGAATTGATATGAAAGAAAGTTGTTCAAAGCTGAAAGAATTATTCAAGAAAATAATAAATGAATCTCCATTAATAGAAAATAATGGTACTTGAACTATTTCAACAGCTCACCAAACTATACATACAAACTGATCACAGACACAGAGTACGATGAAGCTCTAGCGCATATCAAAAACACAGAACCGGGAAAATATAAAATAAAGGCAAAACTCCTGAAAAGCCTAACTCAAGAAACACACAAACTGATCCTAACTGAATTGAACAACTGCATCAGAAATAACATAATTCCAAAAACATGGAAAAACGGCTTAATAATCCCTATACCCAAAAATGGACTGGACAATACACAACTGAGCAATTACAGACCAATTACACTGCTACCAGTACTTAGCAAGGTTTTTGAGTACATAATAGGGCAGCGACTGGGAAAACTGGTCGGAAAGTACATACCATCGTATCAATTCGGATTCAAACATCAGCACTCGACTATTCACCCACTCTTCACTCTGACTAACAATATACAAACTACCCACCTAACTGACAGAAAGACAGCTTGCCTGTTTATGGACATTAACAAAGCTTTTGATAGTGTCTGGCATAGAGGCTTACTACACAAACTATACAAACTACACACACCAACATATCTACTACACACCATAAAGAACTTACTAGAAAACAGACAACTACAAGTACGAATTGACAAAACACTGTCATTTTCTTTTTCCCCTGACCAAGGTCTCCCTCAAGGATCCCCGCTCTCACAGTTTCTCTACAATATATACTGCCATGCCATATACAACTACAACTTACCAGACAAAAATCAAATCGACAGATCGACATACATATTACAATACGCAGACGACACAGCACTTATTGTACATGACAAAACTACTGAGAGAGCCGCTCAAAGACTCCAAACACTAACAAACTACACAATGACATGGTTTTATAAATGGAGACTAACACCAAACGCGTCAAAAAAACAACTTCTGCTCACAAACCACAGACTCAACGCTGACTCCCCTACAATAACTGCAGACGGCCAAACAACACAACCAAAAACGACGTAAAATACCTTGGAATCACAATTGACCACAAACTTAAATTCACAAAACACATACGAAACATCAGGGCAGAAACAATAAAGAGAACAAAACACTTCCGATGACTAACGTACAAAGACAGAGGAATTAGCACAAACACCGCCACCAAAATATATAAAGCTATTTGTAGACCCTTGCTAGACTATGGACATATAGTCATGACCAACGGAACAGAAAGGACAAAACGTTATATACAAACAACAGAACAAATTGCACTAAGACTAATAACACGAATAAGACACCCCCAAAACCCACTATACAACCCATCCACCCAACTACTATACGAACGCATAAACATGACAAAGATTTCGGATAGACTCATACATCTACAGACAAAATGGACAAACAACCCCTACAACTGGACCATACTGAATCCCCTTTGTCTTACAAGACCAACCAGACAATCCCGCTTCCGTTTCCCTCCATCAACGCTACTCGAACACTTACAAACGCAACTGACTAGTGGACAATAAAATAATTTTTTCTTGTCATTGGAATTTTATTTAATAATATTGTTAACCTAGAATAAGAGAACTTTCATATTTGTTTTTTATTTAGATTAAGACTACGTGTATTAAACAAAGGCAGAAAGACCGATAGGTCGATAGCCTTTTTAGAAATAAAGATGTTTACTACTACAAGTAAATAATTGTCAACTCTAACCAGAGATTGTTGAAACTGCACAGTAGCAAAGAAAATTAGAAATGTTATTAAAACTTTTAAATTACGATGCTGAAAAAAGCCGATTTGGAATCCGCAGCAAGTGTATCTTACTCTCGGAAAAAACCGCTGCTCAACAAAGACTTGACTTTATAGAACTTACTGTTTTATTTATTTCTTGTATTTAAGATGCGATTCAGCTGGAAGAAAGCTACGCCACAATCGAATCCTGCCTGAAAGAGAAAACGACCAACACCCAGGAAGTGACAATGTTTAGCAGAAGCGACCGCACTCAAAGGGTAAGTTGTTGGTTTAATTCCGGTGAATTTAACTATTTTGGCATTTATAGGCAATAGTGATGAACAGTGAAGCGCCTCCGCCTTACAACAGTCACCCACCGCCTGCCTACTCAACAGCCACTGGGCAGCTAACTCACCAAACCCAACGCTATCAAATCAACCCTAATCCAGAAGGTGGTCTCTATCCTTATGGACTGTCGTCTCCCAGTTTAATGGACCAACGAATACGGCATTACTTTATTCAAAAGGTTTTCCTGATTTTATGCGTGCAGCTTTTGATCACAACCGGGCTTATTCTGCTAGTGATGTTACACAAGCCGACCAAGAAATTCGTAGCCACAAATATTCCGATGTTTTGGGTGATGGCTGCTTTGGAAATGATCCTCTACATCACTCTGATGTGCTATCAAGTTACCAGGCGAATATTTCCTTTAAATTTCGTCTTGCTGCTTCTTTTCACCCTGGCGCTTTCGTACATTTGTGCCGCAGCAACAATTTTTTACTCAACCAAAGTGCTATTACTAACTACTGCCAGCACAGCTCTCATCTGCCTACTGGTTTCACTGCTAGCATTCCAAACCTGGTTCGATATCACCAAGTATACTTTCATTATGCAGTAGCTTCGATGGTATTCATGGTTTTCGGCTTAATTGTGATGATTGTTTCTTTAGTCACTTATACGCCAGTGCTTTGGCTCGTTTATTCTGGCATTGCCACGCTCATTTTCACCGTGTTTCTTCTCTACGACATGCAGAGCATTTTAGGAGGCCGCAGACATGAAATATCCCCTGAAGAGTATATTTATGCCGCACTTACACTTTATGTGGATATTGTGATGATCTTTATGTATATGCTAGAGCTGATAAATGCATGTACTACTTAAATAATAAAAGAATAATTTGCCCAGATTTCGACTTGATTCTACACAGGGTGATGCAGAATTGGCCTTATTCCTTTGGACGCGTTGTCTGAGCGCATGCAGACAATTAGCAGGAAACTAGAAGCCCTTTTCTGAACAGCGTAAATGGAAAAACAGTTTTTAAGTTAATCTGCTATTTCTATCGATCTGCATATCAAAACACGCAACGAAAATCTGCATTTTGTATGTTTTTTAATGCTTCCATGCATGCAGAGGATTTAATAAATAGATTTCGCACTAAAAACCAACAACGTGTTTTTTTAAATTCCACAGTGACTGTTTCAGATTTTATCTTTTTTTGCATCGTCAGTTTTGTGCGTATGTTTAATGATCGGCACAATTTATTATCAGCCAATTTCTTCGATTAAAAATTTCCCCCCCGGAACGTATTTTTTTGCGATTTTTTAATAGAAATTAGCAAAAACTCACCTCATTTCGCCAAAATGAATATTTGGAGGAAGTTCCGGAAACTTGTCAAGCACATCATACGCGACGTTCTCCATGTACCACTGGAAACTCTTACAGCCAAGCCTGGAAAAAATGAAAAATGTTTCAGTAAGATTAATTTCTAGGAAAAACCTTTTCCTAAATTTCCTCGCGCTAAATAATTACAATAGTTTAAAACCCACTTAATGAAAAATCAGTTAATTAAATAGTTAATCGTAATCTACCTGTCTTTCAAAGTAAGCTGCTCACTAATATCGCCCATATCCAAAAATCTCGCCATTGGCTCCCTGGTGTAGAAGTATTCCTTGTACTTTGCATCAAACCATGTTTCAATGACGCGCTTATAGTTGATTGTTATAAGAGAGCCCTTTTTCTTTTGAGCCAGCTTTCCGAAATTGTAGGGCATGAAACTGCGGTACACGTGCCCTGAAAAGAAATATTAAAATTAACTGTTAAAATTCAAACTTTTGAAAAAAATCGGTGTAACAATTAATCAGAATCTTAACAGTACTTGCCTACTCTGGAGCATGGTACCCACTCAATGCTGCCTCCACATTGCCAAATTTTGAAGCTCAATTCGAAATTTTCTCCGCCCCAAACCAGCAGGCCCGGATCATACGTCCCTATTTCCAAAAAATACTTCCTATCAATGGCAAACAAGCCGCCA
The DNA here is from genome assembly GCA_024550625.1 of Dendroctonus valens. Classification (NCBI taxonomy): domain Eukaryota; kingdom Metazoa; phylum Arthropoda; class Insecta; order Coleoptera; family Curculionidae; genus Dendroctonus; species Dendroctonus valens. Next base: position 433,860 of record JAJTJO010000484.1, on the reverse strand, counting down.
GCATGAGTGGGGCTTTTATATGGTTGACTGTTGTGCTTCCTAGTACGGAGCTCCCTTTGCGGCACCTCATTTTCCTTGTATAGCATGCCCCATTCGAAAATGCCTTAAAAACCCTTTCTTTATTAACTAAGAAACTTAAAGACCTTTAAGGCTAATCACCTCGGAAATGTCTGTCTTCTCCATAAACCGGGCGATATTCAAAAGACTTGTGGTCAATTCCGTCAATTATAGGAACAGTCATTGTCGATCTATCCCGGTAAATTGGGGCCAGCAGTGGTGGCAACCAGTTAGTGTTGACTTCGCAGTGAGCATCTATTTATTACCGAAAACGGGTTTTATTATAACATAAGTTTAGAATAAGCAACAAAGCTCTTACCTAAAAACACAATGACTTCCCCTTTAGCCTCAACAGCTCCTCTACTTCGCGTCCTAATTAAGCCTTCACGCTGTGAATTCCTGATCAGCCGCACTTTACCATTAAACTGTTCTATATAGTTATCCAAATCATATTTCAGATTCTCCTTATCCGAATAATCATCAACCAACAGGATTTCCTTGAGGAATTGCTTGGGCGTGCGATTAAGCACACTGTGAACAGTTCTCAATAGAACCGACCAACCTTCATTGTGAAACACTATTATCACACTGGTCGAGGGAAGATCAGGTGGGTAATCCCAATGCTTGCATTCCTCAAGTCTGGTATCCAATATTGAACGATCTGGAAAAATATGAGATTTTTATATTATAAGAACCAGACATGCTTTGAGTTAAACACTACAATCTAGAACTGTTGGCATGCTCGAAATGTTACAAACTAGAGTTTTATTAAGTTTAAGCGTCGAAGTATTTAAAAATAGTATTCTTGTGGATTTATCAAACAGGGTGTTAAAAATATGAGCATTAATGTGCACAAGCCTGGAGGAGCCTTAGATCTAGAGTTATTTTAGGAAACTAAATGGAAATTTCCAGCAACCTCCAAGCTCAGACGCTTAAAAAACATTCCCTCCAGTCGCTCGAAATGGCAATGGAGGGAAAATCCGGAGATTCCTTCTCGAAATGAGCATTACCACTTCGTAATGGACTGATTGGTGAATGCGCAAAAGAAAAAGTGTATCGAATAAAAGGGATGCCACGCACTATTTTAGGGTAGTACGATCCTGAAATAATTAACACTAGTTCTACCTACAGATCTCTCAATTAGAACATGTTAATGTTAAATTATTGAAAACAAATAGAGGTAATATCTGGAGCGGCACCATTCATTACACAAAGTGGACACCCAGTAGACACAAATGAAATAAAATGTTACCCACCCAGAGAAATTTCGTCAGAGCAAGCAATGTTCATGCCATAATCTGACTCTGACTGATCGGCATCGTTTTGCTGATTGGGTTGTAAGTGATGGGGAGCCCCTTTTTCGCCAGGCCCACTTCTGTCCTCAATTTCATGGGCTCAAAATTGCCCAGTTCTGACACCAGTTTCGGAACTGCCCTTTCCACTATCTTGCCCTAAAAACGGCCAGCTTTTTGTTACATTGCATATAGCTTAAAGCCGCTATAAATGCTTGCCTGTCTTAATCTGCTGGCAATTCCGAAGGTATTGCTAGACTCTTTATCATAAGTGGCTAGCAGGTATATAATAAAAATTAAGACAGCTGCAAATGCCAGCAACCTGAGGGTGCGAGTTCTTCTACTCAGATATATTACTAACGACATATTTTCAGCTAAATGCTCATTCTAAATAACAGAAACCTGGAAGTTTTCTATAGGACCTGGAACAGACAACTTGTTTTAAAGGCTTTTAAGGAATTATATGCGTGTTACAATGTCAAATTATGTGAGCCTCAGATACCTGTGATAAAGAAGTATCTTTCTGATGACACATTTATAAATTAGGCCATGAAATAGGATTAAAAATTGAAGAAAATATAATCCTTTCAATGCGATTTGCACACGTAAACAAACCGGGTTATTGACAACTAATTCTGACGTCTGCTGTCTGCTCTTTCTCTTTAGGGTTAGATAGACAGATTATAGAGCGTAACCTCTATAATCAGAAGTGATAAGACAGAAAAATGTAAATAAACAAAGAAAAATATGTAAAATTTAAGAATAAAATGTCTAAAAAACGTCTTCTAATTGAGTACAAACGCAGTATAAAAAGCATTATAAAATGTGCCAAGAACACCGGTTTAACAGAGGAACAAATTGATGGAATCGTTCGAGAATCCTTTTCAGAATTCAAAGCCAAAAACCACCAAAATGTGTTCAAATCATCAATATTGAAAATATCCATCGTCGTCCTTTTATCTTTAGGTGTTTTTATGTATGTTTTACTCAACGTTCACACCCCGACATCCAGTATAGTTTTGAGGAATGTCCAGGGCCTCACCTATCCAGCCCTAAAGTTTATTAGAATTTTAGCTGTGCCCATCATCAAACTTTTCCCATCTGTAACAGGTATATTGAATCCCAACATGCCTAAGAGTGTTTTGATGTTGTGGTTTCAGATCTTCATGACGAAAGCTGCCTTATAGAAAATCCATACTTTTACTTGTCTGACTTGGATTGTTCCCCTTGTGAAAATGTCCACAATGTAATAGATTTGACTGGAGTAGAAGGTATTAATGCCTATAAGAAGGTGTTTGAAGGAGTCCCATTTATAATCAAGGCTAGTGCAAGTGAACACATGAATATATTAATGTATAATTAAATGTTAAGAAACGAGTTTTTTTGAAATTATTTAATTTATAGACTAATCAATCAGAAGTATCGTTCAAAGATCTTCAACAGCTCTACAAAAATTACACTGCCGAGTTAGCAAGTGATTCTTCAAGACTGCAAACTAGCAACTTAGACGTGAAAACCATAAAAGACGTTCTCAGTTTAGATGAGCACGCCCTGTCTTCCAATGTGCATATCCAGTGGAGAATCAATAAAATGACTGCTGCTAGAATTATCAGAAAAGTGTTTCCACGGCCCCATTTTTTCCCTGAGAGGTTCGTGATGAAATTAGACCAACGCTGCATGTTTTTATCTGTTCGCTTCAACAGGACTGGTCAAGCTGTGGAGCGATTTTTACATGTGGACGGAGCCATTGCTGAGCCATATGCTCTACCGAATCCCGAATGTAGTTATGTGTTTATTATCCAAGGGTCAGGAGAGCGCACTATTGCCCTAAAACCCCCAAAAGAATGTGCGAAGCACTGTAAAGCCATCTCTGTACATATGGAGCCTGGACATGTTTGTAAGTATATATTGGATAATCATTGATTAATTAAGTGACGATATCCGCCCTGAAACAACGATATAATGCCGCTTTCACGAACTTGTAAGTAGTAGATTTTCCTGAAATGTGAGCATAAAAAAAATCAAGCAAATCTTTGAAATTTTTATCGCAAATAAGGTCGATATTCGAAGCGCAAGTGACGAATATTTTAAGGTCAAGTCACCGAAACACTTTGAAAAAGTTTTGAAATTTGTTTCTCCACTTAAATTAAGAAGGAAAAATACAGGTTATTGGGTCCCCAAAAGTGTAAAAATTTGTACATAATTTTTTCTAGTGCTTTACAATTGGTGGTATTGGCGTCCCGTGAGTCTTCCCGGTAGTGTCTACCCAAATTTATCCATATCGTACATGAATTCGTACTGCTGATTGCCACATTATTATTAAATTTTATGTGCTGTTAAAACCTTTGTGATTGTGTACTGTAGTTCATATCTATATGAAATTTTGTAATAGACAAAAAATAAAACCCATATCAGAAAATAAAACTTCTTATATTATTTTTAAACATTAACACATAACTTTGCTAGTTCTGCCACAGTCTGAGCACCTTGTCCTTGCCTCCTGAGGCCACTTTTAAGCCATCCGTGCTCCAATCCACTGCATAGACTTCATCAGCATGTCCAGGCAAATCATACTCCAACTTTTTCGTCACTAGATTCCACAGCTTCAGGGTGGAATCCGCACTTCCGCTGGCCATAAACCGTGAATCTGCACTGAATGAAATCATGTAGACAGCCTGAACATGGCCTCTAAGGGTGGCAATGAATTTGCCAGTTTTTGCATTCCACAGTCGAATTGATTTGTCGAATGATGCTGAAGCTAAAATTCGCCCATCCGGAGAGAACTTTACATCGTTTACTAGTTGCTGATGGCCAGTCAGTCGAGCCAATGGCTTTTTGTCCTTTTCAGGATCCCAGAGAAATAGCGTGAAGTCATCGGATCCTGAAACCAGCCGTTCCCCAACAGCCTCAGTCACTTTCTTGAATCTGGCCAAAGCGAACTCTTGGGACTTCTTTTTGTCTGGTATAAAGGTGTCTTTGTTGGCATCTTTCACTGGATCAAAAGCACCAATTTTCAAAACATAGTCCGTGTTCAAAGCCAATGTGTTAACCCAGTGAGCGTGGCCCTCAAGAGTTCTACACATTACCCCATCAGTGGCTCTCCATACTTTTATGGTCCGATCTTGAGATGCGGTGTAAATTAGTCCCGTACCGCCCCATTTCACAACAGTAACACCCTTCATATGTCCTGAGATGGTCAAAACCGTATGACACAACACGGAGTCCCATATTCTTACATCATTGTCTTTTGAAGAGCTTGCAAACAACCGACAATCAGTGTTCTTGTGATAGGGCTCCCAGCTGAGAGACGTTATCCACTGCTTGTGCCCCAGCAGGGTTTTGCCCACTTGGGTTCCAGTCTTTGGATCCCAGATGATTATCTTGCCATCTTTGCAGCCGGACACCAACTTGCTGCTGTCTGGGGACCAGGCAATGCAAAGCACCCAATTTTTGTGCCAGTGCCAGTAAATCTGGGCGTTTGGGTGTCGACATCCCAAAACCGAACAGTCGTATCTCCAGATCCACTTGCTAAATACTTTCCATCCGGCGAAAAAGTCACGGAAATCACTGCTTCTGCATGGCCCGGCATCGATGCGGTACATCGTGTAACTGGCCTGACCCGAAAAACTGCTTGCTGCTGATAAATAATGTCCACTATTTTCTCAGATATCAGCGGCCCGGACAGTTCGACGGCTTTCTCTAACGTGCTGGTTACTTCATGCTCATGAATGAAGAACTTGTAAGGCACAGGATCTTCTTGTTTCAAGATGCCGTTGCATATTAGTGTTAGCTGGGCCAGAGTACAATTCGCAGGCAAATCCAGCCTGTCGCTCTCGAACTCGCCGGCTTCGGATACGAAACGGCATAGGACTGGCGAGGCTTTGTCCCCAGGCATATTGAAATGTTGCTATTAAGTGATTCAACGTCGAAAATGCATCCACTGGAACACTTGTACTTATGCTGCGCGTTGGAGCACTTTGCAGCCCCCAATTGGCGCCTTAAATACTTTTAGTATTAATTTTAAATACTAAAGCAGCCTTCTACATGTGCAGTGACTTACATTCGAGGTTATGGACGTTTGAGGATTTTGTAGGGTTAGGCGGGGACTTATGTTCACTTCAATCTCTTTTAAGAGGCGCGGCTGCCAGTTAATGCACTTGCATGAGTGTACTTAACAAGTTTTCGGTATATTTTCGGCTTAAAAAGAATTCCTACTGCACAGAGAAGTACTTTCGAAAATTACCAACTATAAATTTTACGGTTTAGTAGACAAAAAGTTCTAAATTTTGAGCTTTTTTAACCCCAGCCGACAACAGACGGAGAGAAGTTGCTGCTTCGAAGCATAACCTCAAAAACTTTTGAGTATGTTGTAAACTTTGTTGTTGTTTTTTTTATAGTTTATTTTTGCCTTATAATTAGGAGATGTTGAATGCAGATTTTACAAGCATACCGTGAGTTGCTTCTGCTTTTTGTCATGTTGGCAAAAGAGTCATCAGGCTTATTTTTAATATGCAGTTATTTAGTGATAGCGTGTCTTTAACTGGTACCCCTTTCCAGCCTTGCTAAGTTGGAGCCTGAAAATGTGTATTCCCCAAACTACGGAAATGATCAGTTCAGGCCTGACGCGGTTGCTTGGAGCCTTCTTTGAAAGATACCAAACAACAGCTGTGCGAATTAGTGTAAGTAATTATAAGAACAATCTACCATCTACTCCCTGCTTGTTTAAGACAACGCCAAATGCAAAGCAACCTTTGTAGTGTGTGCAGGACAACGGAAAACTTTAACTTCTCATGCTTTCTTGCAGAAACCAAGCAAAGCGAACTGGTTGCAAAACTACACAATGAAAACATGAGCATATCAGAAGTTCAACATTCCACAGAGATACCGGATGTGTTCGCTGAAATGAAGCAGTACCATGCGAAGCTGCTAACCATTAAAAGAGACATGAGATTGTTGCATAGCAGATGCCAGAAGCTGAAGGTAACTTTGTAGTTTGTGAGTTTGCACCAATTATTGGGTGACTTTTCAGAAGCGAGCCCTAAAGTTGAAAGATTCCAAACCGGTTGAAGAAATAATCATCAGCAAGCCTGTGCAGCTGACTAATCATGGATCCTCACAGTCTTCTAGCAGTTAAACTAGTTTTATTGGAATGGGATGTAAATATAGGAGTGATTGAACTGTTAGGAATTTGCTAAGAAGAGTTTCTAAGTGTTATTTATTTGCTGAAGAAAAATAAAGAAAGCAGAGTAATCAGTGATAAATTACTATTAAAGGTGAATTGATAACACTTTAGACAAAGTGTGGTTATGTGAAAGTTATTTTTATTAACAACCAATATTTACTTAGTCGTATCGAGGTCTTTATAAGTTAGTTGATTTACGTACAGCTATTACAATACACAATGTCAGACGTGCAAAAAGTGCTTAAAGAGGCGGCAATTCAAATTGGATCTGGAGGTTCAGCAGGTAGGGCTTCTATCGTCCCTGTAAGGCCAGATTGTATAGAACAGCGGCTTTTCCATCAGGATTTATCGAGGTATGCATAATGCATCCCCTCGACCTGGTGAAAACCAGATTGCAAATTCAGCCAGGTAAAGCTGTGGCTAGAGATGATCCAAAGTACTATTCAGGAGTATTTGATTGTCTCAGGAAAATGTACAGGCATGAAGGTATCACATCCTATTGGAAAGGGATTGTTCCTCCAATCCTAGCAGAAACACCTAAACGTGCAGTCAAAGTAATGAAACCACACTAGTTGTGGCTTAAGCAAATTCATACCAATTTTTCTATTGCAGTTCTTTACTTTTGAGCAATACAAGCAGTTATTTTTGTTCGGATCACCAACTCCCACACCTGTAGTGAGTATATCCCTGTTGAAGTGCCTCAATTTGCTTTGATCCTAAGCGTTAAATAACAATATTTGTTGGCGTTAACGAAACATTTACATCAGGTACCATTGATTTTAGACCTTTTCTTTGGCTGGTCTCGGAGCAGGAATAACCGAAGCCATCCTGGTAAACCCATTTGAGGTGGTCAAAGTGACTCTACAGGCAAACCGAGCCGTTGGAAAAGAATTGCCCAGTACATGGTAATAATAATTGTGAAACCCGCAATTCACAATTGATTAGAGCATGCCAGCAATTTATGTAAAATCTGTTTAGGGCAGTAACTAAAGATATTGTCTCGAAACATGGTTTTGGGCCTCAAGGCTTGTTTAAAGGAGTGAGTGCCACTATATGGAGGAATGGTGTTTTTAATATGGTTTATTTTGGTTTTTACCATTCAGTTAAAGGATGGTTGCCTGAGTACAAGGTAAACCTAAGGTGCATTGAAAAATGAATTGGTTCTTTTAATTGGTACCTACCATTGCTCAAAGGCATTTTAACTAACTGCATCCCGTTTTTCCGCCTTGTGTTATCAGAGGAAATAATTTAGCGTTTTCGGTGGCATGTTTGCGCGAGATAAGACCTGAGTTTATTAGCTTTATTTAACATTTTCATAACAAGTTTTGTTAAATTAATTCCAATCTAAACACCTTAATAGCATGCAGCCAATGTTACTTTCGGTCTAATTTAACATTATAAAACCAAGGTTCAACTTTTAAACAAATATGCACTTTTAACTGTCTAGTTGAATGAACTCTAATTTTATTTATTATTTTCCACATAAAAAAGCCAGTGTATGTTGACATGGTGAATTCGATTTGATAAGGTGTTTTTTATTGACCGTAAAAATTCCAAGTCGCCACTTGCTCCAGATTAGCAGATATGAACTTTATTCGAAAGCTTGTGTAATAATAGCGTGAAAACGTTTATTTTTATGCCATTTAACATTAACGCACGCAAAAATTTGGGTTTTTGTGCGATTTGAATAGAATTTCGCACGCTTTTAAAATCCAATGTCCCCTAGTGATTATGGAAATTCCAATTCGCTACTTTATCTACATTTAAAAATAGACACTTTTATTCGAGAGCCTGGAGCTGCGTGAAAATATTCATTTGTTGACCAACGTTTACATAACGCGCAAAAATTACGTTTTTTTGTGATTTGAATGATTTTTTCCAGATCTTTAAAATCAAGTGTCTTCGATAGACTGTAAAAATGGCAATTCGCTACTTGCTCTTCATTATAAATTACGGCGTTTTTACTGGGGTGCCTACAGTTGCCTGAAAACATTCACTTATAGACCAACGTTTACAAAGCGGGCAAAAGTTATGATGTCATGCGATTTGAATGATTTTTTTTCAGATCTTTAGACTCAGGTGTCTTCTATAGACTGTAAGAATTGCTAATCGATACTTGCTTTATATTAGGAGTTACAATTTTTTTTACTGGAGAGCCTGCAGTTGCTTACAAACATTAACTTGTTGACCAATGTTAATAGCTCGATTAAAAATCAGGAATTGGTGGGCGATGAATGATTTTTTCGGGATCTTCAACCTCAACTGTTTTATAAAGACCGTAAAATTTTCAATGTGTTACTTGCTCTACATTAGAAGTTATAATTTGCTTCTGAGAATCTGCATTTGTGTGAAAACATTCATTTGTTGAATAACGTTTACAAAGCGCGCAAAAATAAGAATTAGGTGGTCTTCGGACTAAACTGTTCTCTATGATCGATCAAAAATCCAAGTCGCTACTTGCTTTATTCTAGAAGTTAGGATTTTTTACTGGAGGACCTGTGATAACGCGAAAACGAAAATTTGAACGTCACGTTTACAGAGCGCTTAAAAATCAGGATTTAGTGCGATTTGAATGAGTTTTTCAAAGTCCTCAGACCCAAGTCTCTTCTATGGACAGTAGAAATTTCAATGCGCCTCTTGCTCTACAATAGAAATTACAATTTTTGGTGGAGATTCTGCAGTTGCGTAAAAAAATAATTTGTAGCCCAACATTTACAGAACGGAAAAAAAATCAGTATGTTATGCGATTTCAATGAATTATTCGGGATCTTCAGACTCAGGTGTCTTCTATAGGCTGTAAAAATTGCAAATTGCTACTTGCTCTATATTAGAAGTTTCGAGTATTTTACTGGAGAGCCTGCAGTAGCTTGAAAACATTTATGTACTAGTAAACCAACGTTTATTACAGAGTGCTCAAAAATCACGATTTGGTGCGATTTGAATGAGTTTTTCGATATCTTCAGGCTCAAATTTCGTCTATATGTGTCTTCTTCTTCTTGTCTTCTGTCTGTGAAAATTCCAATTCGGTACTTTCTATATGCTAGAAGTTACGATTTTTTTCTTGAGAGTGCATTTGCGTGTCAAAATTAATTTGTAGAATAACGTTTACAAAGCGCCCATATATCAGAATTTTGTGAAATTTTAATGCATTTTTCGGGATCTTCGTACTCGAATGTTCTCCATAATTATCAAGTCTCTACTATAGAAGTTACGATGTTTTACTGTAGAACCTGCAGTTGCTTGAAAACATTTGTACTTGTAAACCAACGTTTATTACAAAGCCCCCAAAAATCACGACCGCCTGAAAGCATTCACATTCACAATGTTAACAGAGCGATCAAAAATGAGGATTTATCTCTTTTCTATAGTCTTTTCTATAGACTAAAAATTTCAATATGCTTTTGGATCTACGTTAAAAGTAATTTTTTTTCTTGAGAGTACATTTGCGTGAAAACATTGATTTGTAGAATAACGTATACAAAGCGCGCAAAATCAGAAATTAGCGCAATTTCAATGAGTTTTTCTGGACCTTTGCACTCAAGTCCTTTTTATACACTGTCAAAATTCCAAGGCCTTACTTGGTGTATATTACAAGTTACGATTTTTCGCTGGAGGGTCTTCGATAGCGTGAAAACCTTCATTTTTAAGCCAGCATTTACAGATCGGGCAAAAATCAGGATTTCATGTGATTTGAATGAATTTTTAGGAATCTTCAGACTCAAGTGTCTTCTATAGACTGTAGAAATTTCAATTCGCTACTTGCTCTCCATTATAAATTACGGCGTTTTTACTGGAGTGCCTACAGTTGCCTGAAAACATTCATTTATAGGCCAACGTTTTCAAAGCGGGCAAAAGTTATGATCTCATGCGATTTGAATGATTTTTTTCAGATCTTTAGACTCAGGTGTCTTCTATAGACTGTAAGAATTGCTAATCGATACTTGCTTTATATTAGAAGTTACGATTTTTTTTACTGGAGAGCCTGCAGTTGCTTACAAACATTAACTTGTTGACCAATGTTAATAGCGCGATTAAAAATCAGGATTTTGGGGCGATTGAATGATTTTTTCGGGATCTTCAGACTCAACTGTTTTATAAAAATCGTAAAATTTTCAATGTGTTTCAATTGCTCTACATTAGAAGTTATAATTTCTTCTAGAATCTGCATTTGCGTGAAAACATTCATTTGTTGAATAACGTTTACAAAGCGCGCAAAAAACAGAATTAGGTGGACTTTGGACTAAACTGCCTCTATGAACTATCATAATTCCAAGTCGCTACTTGCTTTATTCTAGAAGTTAGGATTTTTACTGGAGGACCTGTGATAACGCGAAAACGAAAATTTGAACGTCACGTTTACAGAGCGCTTAAAAATCAGGATTCAGTGCGATTTGAATGAGTTTTTCAAAGTCCTCAGACCCAAGTCTCTTCTATGGACAGTAGCAATTTCAATGCGCCACTTGCTCTACAATAGAAATTACAATTTCTTGGTGGAGATTCTGCAGTTGCGTAAAAAAATCATTTGTCGCCCAACATTTACAGAACGGAAAAAAATCAGTATGTAATGCGATTTCAATGAATTATTCGGGATCTTCAGACAACAGTGTCTTCTATAGGCTGTAAAAATTGCAAATTGCTACTTGCTCTATATTAGAAGTTTCGAGTATTTTACTGGAGAACCTGTAGTAGCTTGAAAACATTTATGTACTTGTGAACCAACGTTTATTACAGAGCGCTCAAAAATCACGATTTGGTGCGATTTGAATGAGTTTTTCGATATCTTCCGGCTCAAATGTCTTATATATGTGTCTTCTTCTTCTGTCTGTGAAAATTCCAAGTCGGTACTTTCTATATCCTAGAAGTTACGATTTTTTTCTTGATAGTGCATTTGTCTCTCAAAATTAATGTGTAGAATAACGTTTACAAAGCGCCCACATATCAGAATTTTGTGAAATTTTTATGAATTTTTCGGGATCTTCGTACTCGAATGTTCTCCATTAATTATCAAGGATCTACTTGCTGTATATTAGAAGTTTCGATTTTACCGAAGGACATGCCATAGCGTGAAAACTTTCAATTTTAAGCCAACATTTACAAAACCCGCAATAATCAGGTTTTCGTGCGATTTGAATAGAATTTCGAAGGCTTTTAAAATCCAGTGTCCTCTAGTGATAATGGAAATTCCAAATCGCCACTTTATTCTTTAATGCCTTTTTTTAGGTGATCTTACCACGTTACTACCGCCAAGTTTTTGTGATTAATGATTCTCAAACATGTCTCAACGTCTCTACTTGCTTTATATTAGAAGTTACGATTTTTTTACTGTAGAGCCTGCAGTTGTTTGAAAAATTATACTTGTAAACGCATCGTTTATTACAAAGCCCCCAAAATCACGATCGCCTGAAACATTCACATTCACAATGTTAACAGAGCGATCAAAAATGAGTATTTAGAGCGATTTGAATTCAATTTTATAAGATGTTTACACTCAAGTCTTTTCTATAGACTAAAAATTTCAAATATGCTTTTTGGATCTACGTTAAAAGTAATTTTTTTTCTTGAAGTACATTTGCGTAAAACATTGATTGTAGAATAACGAATACAAAGCGCGCAAAATCAGAAATTAGCGCAATTTCAATGAGTTTTTCTGGACCTTTGCACTCAAGTCCTTTTTATACACTGTCAAAATTCCAAGGCCTTACTTGGTGTATATTACAAGTTACGATTTTTTGCTGGAGGGCCTTCGATAGCGTGAAAACGTTCATTTTTAAGCCAACATTTACAGATCGGGCAAAAATCAGGATTTCATGTGATTTGAATGAATTTTTATGAATCTTCAGACTCAAGTGTCTTCTATAGACTGTAGAAATTCCAATTCGCTACTTGCTCTCCATTATAAATTACGGCGTTTTTACTGGGGTGCCTACAGTTGCCTGAAAACATTCATTTATAGACCAACGTTTACAAAACGGGCAAAAGTTATGATGTCATACGATTTGAATGATTTTTTTTCAGATTTTTAGACTCAGGTGTCTTCTATAGACTGTAAGAATTGCTAATCGATACTTGCTTTATATTAGAAGTTACGATTTTTTTTACTGGAGAGCCTGCAGTTGCTTACAAACATTAACTTGTTGACCAATGTTAATAGCGCGATTAAAAATCAGGATTTGGTGGGAGTTGAATGATTTTTTCGGGATCTTCAGCCTCAACTGTTTTATAAAGACCGTAAAATTTTCAATGTGTTACTTGCTCTACATTAGAAGTTATAATTTGCTTCTGAGAATCTGCATTTGTGTGAAAACATTCATTTGTAGAATAACGTTTACAAAGCGCGCAAAAATAAGAATTAGGTGGTCTTCGGACTAAACTGTTCTCTATGAACGATCAAAAATCCAAGTCGCTACTTGCTTTATTCTAGAAGAAATGATTTTTTACTGGAGGACCTGTGATAACGAGAATTTGAACGTCACGTTTACAGAGCGCTTAAAAATCAGGATTTAGTGCGATTTGAATGAGTTTTTCAAAGTCCTCGGACCCAAGTCTCTTCTATGGGCAGTAGAAATTTCAACGCGCCACTTGCTCTACAATAGAAATTACAATTTTTTGGTGGAGATTCTGCAGTTGCGTAAAAAAATAATTTGTAGCCCAACATTTACAGAACGGAAAAAAAGCAGTATCTTATGCGATTTCAATGAATTATTCGGGATCTTCAGACGCAAGTGTCTTCTATAGGCTGTAAAAATTGCAAATTGCTACTTGCTCTATATTAGAAGTTTCGAGTATTTTAGTGGAGAGCCTGCAGTAGCTTGAAAACATTTATGTACTTGTAAACCAACGTTTATTACAGAGCGCTCAAAAATCACAATTTGGTGCGATTTGAATGAGTTTTTCGATATCTTCAGGCTCAAATTTCTTCTATATGTGTCTTCTTCTTCTTGTCTTCTGACTGTGAAAATTCCAAGTTGGTACTTTCTATATGCTAGAAGTTACGATTTTTTTCTTGAGAGTGCATTTGCGTGTCAAAATTAATTTGTAGAATAACGTTTAAAAAGCGCCCACATATCAGAATTTGGTGAAAATTTAATGCATTTTTCGGGATCTTCGTACTCGAATGTTCTCCATAAATTATCAAGTCTCTACTTGCTTTATATTAGAAGTTACGATGTTTTTACTGAAAAGCCTGCAGTTGCTTGAAAGCATTTGTACTTGTAAACCATCGTTTATTACAAAGCCCCCAAAAATCACGATCGCCTGAAAGCATTCACATTCACAATGTTAACAGAGCGATCAAAAATGAGGATTTAGAGCGCTTTAAATTCAATTTTATAAGATGTTTACACTCAAGTCTTTTCTATAGATTAAAAATTTCAATGTGCTTTTGGATCTACGTTAAAAGTAATTTTTTTTTCTTGAGAGTCATCATTTGCGTGAGAACATTGATTTGTAGAATAACGTATACAAAGCGCGCAAAATCAGAAATTAGCGCAATTTCAATGAGTTTGTCTGGACCTTTGCACTCAAGTCCTTTTTATGCACTGCCAAAATTCCAAGGACTTATTTGGTGTATATTACAAGTTACGATTTTTTGCTGGAGGGCCTTCGATAGCGTGAAAACGTTCATTTTTAAGCCAACATTTACAGATCGGGCAAAAATCAGGATTTCATGTGATTTGAATGAATTTTTAGGAATCTTCAGACTCAAGTGTCTTCTATAGACTGTAGAAAATTCAATTCGCTACTTGCTCTCGATTATAAATTACGGCGTTTTTACTGGGGTGCCTACAGTTGCCTGAAAACATTCATTTATAGACCAACGTTTACAAAACGGGCAAAAGTTATGATCTCATACGATTTGAATGATTTTTTTCCCAGATTTTTAGACTCACGTGTCTTCTATAGACTGAAAGAATGGCTAATCGATACTTGCTTTATATTAGAAGTTACGATTTTTTTTACTGGAGAGCCTGCAGTTGCTTACAAACATTAACTTGTTGACCAATGTTAATAGCGCGATTAAAAATCAGGATTTGGTGGGAGTTGAATGATTTTTTCGGGATCTTCAGCCTCAACTGTTTTATAAAGACCGTAAAATTTTCAATGTGTTACTTGCTCTACATTAGAAGTTATAATTTGCTTCTGAGAATCTGCATTTGTGTGAAAACATTCATTTGTAGAATAACGTTTACAAAGCGCGCAAAAATAAGAATTAGGTGGTCTTCGGACTAAACTGTTCTCTATGAACGATCAAAAATCCAAGTCGCTACTTGCTTCATTCTAGAAGAAATTATTTTTTACTGGAGGACCTGTGATAACGAGAATTTGAACGTCACGTTTACAGAGCGCTTAAAAATCAGGATTTAGTGCGATTTGAATGAGTTTTTCAAAGTCCTCGGACCCAAGTCTCTTCTATGGGCAGTAGAAATTTCAACGCGCCACTTGCTCTACAATAGAAATTACAATTTTTTGGTGGAGATTCTGCAGTTGCGTAAAAAAATAATTTGTAGCCCAACATTTACAGAACGGAAAAAAATCAGTATGTTATGCGATTTCAATGAATTATTCGGGATCTTCAGACGCAAGTGTCTTCTATAGGCTGTAAAAATTGCAAATTGCTACTTGCTCTATATTAGAAGTTTCGAGTATTTTACTGGAGAGCCTGCAGTAGCTTGAAAACATTTATGTACTTGTAAACCAACGTTTATTACAGAGTGCTCAAAAATCACGATTTGGTGCGATTTGAATGAGTTTTTCGATATCTTCAGGCTCAAATTTCGTCTATATGTGTCTTCTTCTTCTTGTCTTCTGTCTGTGAAAATTCCAATTCGGTACTTTCTATATGCTAGAAGTTACGATTTTTTTCTTGAGAGTGCATTTGCGTGTCAAAATTAATTTGTAGAATAACGTTTAAAAAGCGCCCACATATCAGAATTTTGTGAAATTTTAATGCATTTTTCGGGATCTTCGTACTCGAATGTTCTCCATAAATTATCAAGTCTCTACTTGCTTTATATTAGAAGTTACGATGTTTTTACTGTAGAGCCTGCAGTTGCTTGAAAACATTTGTACTTGTAAACCATCGTTTATTACAAAGCCCCCAAAAATCACGATCGCCTGAAAGCATTCACATTCACAATGTTAACAGAGCGATCAAAAATGAGGATTTAGAGCGCTTTAAATTCAATTTTATAAGATGTTTACACTCAAGTCTTTTCTATAGATTAAAAATTTCAATGTGCTTTTGGATCTACGTTAAAAGTAATTTTTTTTTCTTGAGAGTCTACATTTGCGTGAAAACATTGATTTGTAGAATAACGTATACAAAGCGCGCAAAATCAGAAATTAGCGCAATTTCAATGAGTTTTTCTGGACCTTTGCACTCAAGTCCTTTTTATACACTGCCAAAATTCCAAGGCCTTATTTGGTGTATATTACAAGTTACGATTTTTTGCTGGAGGGCCTTCGATAGCGTGAAAACGTTCATTTTTAAGCCAACATTTACAGATCGGGCAAAAATCAGGGATTTCATGTGATTTGAATGAATTTTATGAATCTTCAGACTCAAGTGTCTTCTATAGACTGTAGAAATTCCAATTCGCTACTTGCTCTCCATTATAAATTACGGCGTTTTTACTGGGGTGCCTACAGTTGCCTGAAAACATTCATTTATAGACCAACGTTTACAAAACGGGCAAAAGTTATGATGTCATACGATTTGAATGATTTTTTTTCAGATTTTTAGACTCAGGTGTCTTCTATAGACTGTAAGAATTGCTAATCGATACTTGCTTTATATTAGAAGTTACGATTTTTTTTACTGGAGAGCCTGCAGTTGTTTACAAACATTAACTTGTTGACCAATGTTAATAGCGCGATTAAAAATCAGGATTTGGTGGAAGTTGAATGATTTTTTCGGGATCTTCAGACTCAACTGTTTTATAAAGACCGTAAAATTTTCAATGTGTTACTTGCTCTACATTAGAAGTTATAATTTGCTTCTGAGAATCTGCATTTGTGTGAAAACATTCATTTGTTGAATAACGTTTACAAAGCGCGCAAAAATAAGAATTAGGTGGTCTTCGGACTAAACTGTTCTCTATGAACGATCAAAAATCCAAGTCGCTACTTGCTTTATTCTAGAAGAAATGATTTTTTACTGGAGGACCTGTGATAACGCGAAAACGAGAATTTGAACGTCACGTTTACAGAGCGCTTAAAAATCAGGATTTAGTGCGATTTGAATGAGTTTTTCAAAGTCCTCAGACCCAAGTCTCTTCTATGGACAGTAGAAATTTCAATGCGCCTCTTGCTCTACAATAGAAATTACAATTTTTTGGTGGAGATTCTGCAGTTGCGTAAAAAAATAATTTGTAGCCCAACATTTACAGAACGGAAAAAATCAGTATGTTATGCGATTTCAATGAATTATTCGGGATCTTCAGACTCAAGTGTCTTCTATAGGCTGTAAAAATTGCAAATTGCTACTTGCTCTATATTAGAAGTTTCGAGTATTTTACTGGAGAACCTGTAGTAGCTTGAAAACATTTATGTACTTGTGAACCAACGTTTATTACAGAGCGCTCAAAAATCACGATTTGGTGCGATTTGAATGAATTTTTCGATATCTTCAGGCTCAAATCTCTTCTATATACTGTGAAAATTCCAAGTCGGTACTTTCTATATGCTAGAAGTTACGATTTTTTTCTTGAGATTGCATTTGCGTGTTAACATTAATTTGTAGAATAACGTTTACAAAGCGCCTACAAATCAGAATTTTGTGAAATTTTTATGAATTTTTCGGGATCTTCATCCTCGAATTTCTCCATAAATTGTTTACGTCTCTACTTGCTGTATATTAGAAGTATCGATTTTTTACCGGAGGACTTGCCATGGTGTGAGAACTTTCAATTTTAAGCCAACATTTTCAAAACCCGCAATAATAAGGTTTTCGTGCGATTTGAATAAATTTTTTGCGGTCTTCAGACTCAAGTTTTTTGTATAGACTGTAAAAATTCCAATGTTATTCTTGATCTGCATTAGAAGTTACAATTTTTTCTTCAGAGTCTGCATTTGCCTGAAAGCATACATTTGTGGAATAACGTTTACAAAGCGCGCAAAAATAGGAATTTAGAGCTTTCGGGGTCTTTGGACTCAAGTATCCTTTATAAACTAATAAAATTTCAAGCCGCTACTTGCTCCATTATAGAAGTAACGATTTTTTTACTATGGGGCCTGCGATATCGTGAAACGTTCATTTTCAAGCCCAATTTTTTAGCTCAGGATATGGTGCGATTTGGAGGAATTTTTCAAGATCTTCAGACCCAAGTGCTTTGTATAGACCGTAAAAAAAATATTTTTTTTACTGGACATCTTGCAGATGCGAGAAAAAAAATTTGTAGCTCAACGCTTACAGAGCGCGCAAAAGTCAAGATATGGTGCGATTTCAAACTGCTTCTCGACAACTCGACGGCTTCAGATTCAAGTATCTTCTATAGTATGTAAAAATCGCAAATCGCAACTTGCGAAATCTTAGAAGTGACGATTTTCTTGAGAGTATACATTTGCGTGAAAACATTCATTTATAAACTAACCTTTACAAAGCGCGCAAAAATCAAAACTTGGTGCGATTTTATTGAGTTTTGAATCGTAGAACCCGCATTTTTTCAGGATCCGCTTGAGGAATTCTTCCGGAAAGTTGCCATTGGATTCGTATCTGGGACATTAGCTTCTTGCATCAACATACCGTTTGATGTTGCCAAGTCAAGAATTCAAGGGCCACAACCTGTTGCTGGCGTAATCAAATATCGAGGAACTCTTCGCAGTTTGGGTATTGTGTATAAGGAAGAAGGGTAAGTCAAGATTCAAAGCGATTTTTTTTGCAAACCAGTGAAAAAGTCCAGGTTTGTATTAAAGTTCCTTAAAAAATTGCTACAAATGTATTCAAAAAAACATCATTGTTTGTTGTGTTATTAACTTTGTCTTGGACAAAGATAACACTGAGAATTTCAGTAATTAAGTGGGAGTTTTTATGCTTCTCGCTATATACACTGTGTTTTCATTGTAGTTTCCATTTCAGATATTTGGCCTTATACAAAGGTCTAGTGCCAAAAGTAATGAGACTAGGACCAGGAGGTGCTATAATGTTGGTCGTTTATGACTATGCCCACTCGTATCTAACTGCTCGTTTTAAGTAGCCAATAATCACACAAATGATGTTCAAATAACCCAAAAAAATCTTCACCAAGTGCCAATTTATTGTGCAATTTTAGCTGCTATTAAGATTTATAAATTTATTAACAAGTTTTGAAGCAAATTTTCGAAAATTCTTTACATTTTTTGCATTATACAACACACGATATTGCTAAATATATTTGGTTTGCAAGCAGTTTGTTGTTTATTTTCTCACAATTTTATTTGCTGCTTTTCATATGAGTGTGTAGTTCCTCCAGTTCCTTTTTCAGACGTTCAAATATCCCACTGATACTAAAACAACATTGAAAGGTATTTTGGTTTAATAGTTTGCGCTGTACTTGACTTCTTTGATACGCTTTATCCAGTTGCTCATTGGGTGTTTGAGTGCAAATTTCCTATTTTTCCGTTCAAGACCCACTTGGATGCCAACGGATTTTGTTTTCTGCAAATAAAATTGAAATAGTTAAACTGCAAATGAATTCAAATTGCGGCTAGTTCTAGATTAGAAGTTATGAATTTTATTCGAACGGCTGCAGTTGCGTAAAAACATTCAATTGTAGAATCAACGTTTACAAGCGCGCAAAAATCAGAATGCGTGCGATTTTAAAAGTTTTTCAGCATCTTCAGACTCAAATGTTTCTATCGACTGTAAAAATTTCAACCCGCTACTGTCTTCTCTATTAGAAGGTACGATTTTTTAATGGAGTGGAGCCAATTTTCCTTTTGGGTAAACATTTTCAATTTTGGCAAAAGCGGGCAAAAATCAGGATTGAGCGTGATTTGGAAACTTTTCCGAATCTTTAGACTCAACTGTCTTCTATAGACTGTAAAATTTCCAACATCGCTACTGCCACTTTTATACAAGGGTGTTTGTTTGAAAAATTGTCTAGTACAATGATTTGATCATTTCCATTTAAACTTGTTGAAAGAAACAGGCCCAATTTGTCCTCTAAACTATTGGAAATGTTTCGAAATCGAAATCGAAATACAACTGCCAAACGGAAATTTTAAATATGGTGTTAATCAGCCGATTTATTGAAAAATTTTTATGTCCGACACTTTTCTTCACCTGTGCTTTTTCATATTTTCTGAGTTAAGGACCCCGAAGTTTCATTTTAAACCAGCTAAAAAAAATCAAAATAATGTATTAAATTGCCAAGATTTATCATAAACAAACTGTCGACTTATGATATTTTATTATTTTTTTAATTTAAATACTCATAATTCGAAATAGAAGTACAGATCTTAAATTATGCTAACGGCAGGCCCCCAAGGATCTTTTGCTTTTTGTCTATTAGCTCTATTTGTTCTCATCAGCTAGCTTTAGTCTTAAATCAACACTTTAGAAAGCTGTTTTACTGTTGACCAAAAATTTAGTCACAGAAAGAAGAAAAAAAATAGTTGAAAAACGGAAAGGAACAGGAAAAGCAGCGAGCAAACTGTTTAATAAAATAATCAGTATTAATGGTTATAATGGAAGTATAAGATACTCCCGTAATGCAATTGAAGCAACGCTTTATAAGATAACAGATAACAATGAAAAACATTAAAGAAACCTTCACGAAAAGAAACAAGAACGGGACGAGAAGAATTACAGCAAACGTTTAAAAAAGAAAGACAATTAGAAGGAAAATGACAGTGCTTGAAAAGGGAAGATACACAAGAAAAGCATCCAGTAAATCTTGAGTGAAAAAATAAGCAGCAAAATTTGTTCAAAATATTAGAAAGCAACTGGATGACAACCACTAGGCAAACAACAGAAACACTAAAGAAAGCTCTTCGCAAAGAAACAAGAACCAGAAGAAACGAGCAAAAACCGTAGAAGTTTAAAAGAAAAGCACATAAAAAGTATTTTATTTCAAATGATACGACTTCAAGTGGCGACTGAGCAAAAGCCTTAAGTCTAGAAAGTTGGGAAAAAAGAGACAGAGAACAGACAAGCAAAGGAAAGTACTCAAAAAAGGCGCGAGAAGAACGAGAAAAGACGAACAAAAACAAGCTCGGAAATAGGAAAAGGAACTAAAGAGAACATAGTCCACAGTTGAAGCTACAGCGCCACAAGCATAAACAAGAAAGAGTGAAGCAACATTATCATCAAACAAGATGAAAAGTGAGCACAGCGGACAAAAATGGAAAATATGTACAATTTATATAAAAATTGTATAAAATTGATGTAATGCAATGAGGATATTAGCGAGACTAGCCACAAGAACTTTTAAATATTCTTAGACCAAAGCTTTTAGCTTTGTCACTGAGCTCGCAAAGGTCAAGATTTAGTGCGATTTAAATAAAATTTTCATAATCTTCAGCCACGAGTAAAATTTCAATTTACTGGTTGATTTATATTAGAAGTTACATTTTTTTACTAGAGAGACTACATTTGTAAACTGACATTTATACAGCTCCCGAAAATAGGGATTTTGTGCACTTTGCTAAGGTTTCTGCTTCTGCTAATCCTAATACAAAAGTCACAAATGAGAAGACTATTTGAAAAGAAAAAGTATCAAGCAGCAACAGCCATTTGTGCAGAAGAGCAAAAATGGTTTTCAAACAGTTTTAAATGAAGAATATGCTCAAAGAAACTTCAGAAACAGGAGAAGAGATAAACACTTTTATCCTTTCAGTTCAATGAGTTTTGAAATAAAAACTTTCCTAAAAAGTAACGTTGTACGTCTATGACCAAATCATTTTTATAAAATTTCTACTTATAATATAATTATACGCGACATACAGTAATGTATATCAAGTTTGAAAAAGAAACTTACAAAATGTTCTTTTTTTGAAAATGTTAAAAAGTAATTGAAAAATTACAGTAAGAGCACAAGTTGACCAGCTGCTGAAAATATTGTCGGATTCCATACAGCTTTTTTAGTAACTAATTACAATATTAAATAGCATTTTGAAAAGTTTCATAGAGAGAGGCCGCAAACTTAAATATAAAATAACTCAAAAAAGACATTTTTTCATAAAAAATGTGTACAAACACAAATCTGGTCAAACCGAAGAACTGTAACTGAGTGATAAAAAACGCCCTTTGAAAGACGATTTACATATGACTGATGGACTGATAGGGTCCGTTTCAATACTGTATAGAAAATGTCAACGGATTCTATTTCCTCGCCCTAAAAACCCCGAAATATGAACTTTCGATCAGATATTATAATTATTTAGAAAAATATATTTTTTATTTGCTTATAATTAAACCGTTCACATTTTGAAATGATTGAATCATCATGTTTTCATCCCAGGAATCGCTGGTTAGGATTTGGTGTACACATTGTAAAAACACCCTGTGTATTATCTGATTAAAAAATCGAAATATTATCTTTTTTATTATAATAAAAAAGCCCTAAAATGGGGCTTTACCTTTGGCGCAAAAATGGCGTGTTTCCCACTTGGAGGTTTCTAAAATATTCCAGCCGAACAATAACATGAAAAACCGACAATAATTTCGCCAAGTATAGAAATTTCGTGCAATTTTGAACTCGCTCAAATAAAACCATACACAAATATGTAAGAATATTTAATAAACAAATACATTAATATTATGAGAGAAAAAAAACATTGTAAACCGCTCAAAATAAAACATAACGCTTTTATAACAATTTTCCCAACGCAACAAAAACAAATCAATTTTTTCACAGTCTAAAACAAATTAACAAATAACAAAATCGTGTTGCTAATCACAACCGTGTCGTATCGACTCTTTTTGGTAATCGAACAATGCATATTATGCACAAGGCCTGTTGCCACACTAGTTTCTACACTACCGATATTTCGAATATAACAAAAAGAAAACATAATAAATAGTACACAGAAGGATAAAAAAAAACCGTCGAGATTAACAAATCTTGGCTTTCGCACTAAAAACTACATAACAGTTAGACATGATTTCAGTAATTATACCATAAAGCCCGTTCGTAATGACTAAGGCCGTTAACAATTGCAATGACATGACTAACTACTACTTTCAGTTAATATTTTCCAAGTGTCGACATTGGGTATTTAGTCTTTTATCGTTTAAAAGTGGCGTCGTCTTCAGTTGAAATGTACAGTTTATATGCAAAAGGAAAAAACACCATCGCAACACTAAAAAAATACCAAAAACATGCATACCAATAACTCTGTACATCAAGCTCTTATCCATACATCTGCTGTTGCTTTTGCTTCACTCTAATATACGTTTTCTTCCTGCCGCTTTCGTTTTCGAAGACCACAGCTTTGGGCCCCAGGGGCTCATCTCTTTTTTTAATCAAAGGAATTGCTTCAATTTGAGGCTCAGGAGTTTGATAGTTAAAATTTGGATTAGGATCGTAAGACTCTGGACTGTAGGAGCCCGGTTGGTAGCTATGCGGCTCGTAGCTCCAATCGGCGTTTCTTTTCACTCTATCAGCATTGCTATCCGTAGCTGGAGTAGTAGCAACCACCAGTTTCTTATCGCTGCTACTGTAATCGTAATCATACGGCACAGTTACGACTTTTTCAGCATTTTCCAGGACTTCCACACCACCATGCTTAAAACCCCCTGTATGAAGATTAGGGTGCACCACTTGATGAGTGTTGCTGTCTTGGGGTTCTGGATTAATCAGCTTCTTATGGAAATCTGAATAAATTTTTGGAAACTTTTGCTCATGGGGATACTTCAATGTTTCAGGGGCTTGTTTGGATTGCTCTTCTTTTGGTTGTTTATTTTCCTCCGTTCCCTCACTGCCAACAGTTTCGGACGAAGGTATCCTTTTAAGGTCTTGTTTAATACTTTTCTCAATGCGATCAAATTCCGGATCCCTACATGGCACATCCGCAGTGTTTTCGGCCTTTTCATCTTCATCCTCTTCATCAGCTTCTTCGTCAAACTCCTCATCATCCTCTGACTCTGGTTCATCATCTGACTCCTCATCGTCATCCTCCAGCTGTTTAGGGATGACAGTTTCTTCCACTTGATTATTAGCTTTTTCAAGCTTCTTCAAATTCTCGTTGAAGTTTTTGTTGGCAAAGCCGTGGATGTTTTTATAGTTGAAGTCATTTGGCGTGAAAACGTCGAAACTTTCAGTTGGGGTTCTCACATTTTCGACTATCTGCTTGTAGCGCTCAGTATCTTTGACTGCTTTGGGAACTGGCTGTCCATTGATTATATCAACTTCAAAATGTTCGTTGATATATTCGCGAAGTGCTTTTTCGTTTTCTGCCTGCTTTTTCAGCTTTTCTTCCTCCTCACGCTGTTTTGCAGCGTCTTCTTCAGATGGTTCGTTTTCTGCGTCTTCCTCCTCATTTTCCTCTTCTTCGGCGTCATCACTTTCTTCTTCAGCTTTTTCTGCTGAACCCTGCAACTGTGGTTCGACCGATCGCTCGTCATCGTCGTCCTTTTTCGAGGTGTGCTCGTCTTGGGTTGGTTGACTCGACTCCTTTTCACTTGATTCGGATTTTTTTACATCTGAATATTTAAATAAATTAGCTTCTTCCGGCGTCTTTGCCGGTTCTTTTTGGTCCTCTTCGTGTTCATCTTTTGTTGTTTCTTGCTCCTCAGATTCCTCATCGTCCTCCTTCTTATCTGTCGACTGATTGTAGTCTGAGTATTTAAACGGATTAGAAGATTCTCGATTGGCTTCGTGCTCTTGAGGTTGTGCCTTTTCAAACTCCTTTTTCTTTGTTTCCTGCTCATCTGATTCCTCGTCTTCTGGCCGTAGCTCAGTCTTCTTAAAGTCTGAGTATTTAAAAGGCTCAAAGTATTCTTCAATAATTTCGGGCTTGTTTGCAGGCTTTGCTGTTTCCAATTCTTCTTCGTCCTCTTTGTGCTCATCCTTTTTCGTTTCCTCCTCATCCGATTCTTCGTCTTCCTGTTCGGCTCCAGCTTTTTTGAAGTCTGAGTATTTAAATGGGTCAAAGTATTCTTCAGTAATTGCAGGTTTATTCTTAGATTTTGCCTCTTCCAACTCTTCTTCTTTGTGCTCTTTATTTTTTGTTTCTTCTTCGTCTGATTCTTCGTCTTCTGCATGAGCACTGGTCTTTTTGAAATCCGAGTATTTAAATGGGTCAAAATATTCTTCAGTAGTTTCGGGTTTGTTCTTAGATTTTGCCTCTTCTAATTCTTCTTCTTTGTGCTCTTTATTTTTCGTTTCTTCTTCGTCTGATTCTTCGTCTTCTGAATGAGCATTGGACTTTTGGAAATTCGAGTATTTAAATGGGTCAAAGTATTCTTGCACAATTTCGGGTTCTTTTTTGGGTGTCACTTTTTCTATTGTTTCTTGTTGCTCTTGGTTCTCCTTTTTCTTCGTTTCCTGTTCATCTGCTTCTTTCTCTTCATCTTCCTGCGGGTCATTTTCTTCATTTTTGGGTGTTTTGTTAGAATCGGAATACTTAAACAAATTAAAGTCTTTGTGTTTAGTTTCAAGGTTTTCTTTGGGTTGTTCCTTTTCTATCTCTAATTTGTCCTCTTGGTGTTCTTTCTTCTTCGATTCTTGTTCATCTGATTCTTTGGCTTCGGCTTCCGATTCTTCGTCTTCATCGTCCGCATTCAGTTCGGGTTCATCGTGTATTGATTCATGCAGCTGAACATCCCTGTCATCATCTTCCGCAAATGGTTTGTCTTTTTCTGCAAAGTTTATTTTTTCTACGTCCCTGTGTTCGAAGTGCGGTACTTTGTCGCTGATGTCCGGAAAATTACCTTCTTTGTGTGAACTGTGAACTTCCGGATATATTACTTTTTCCAGGTCTTTAATGAAGTCAAGAGGCTGGAAAAATGTAAAATCAGATGATTCCTTATGTGTTGCTTCTTTTTCGGCTTCAGGGTGGCTTTCTTCCTTTTGTTCTACTTTTTCTTCCTTGTCCTCCTTTATTTCTTCTTTGTCGGCATGGTTGTCGTGTTCTTGTTCTTTGCCTTCTGGTTCCTCTCTGTCATCCTCTTTCTCTGTTTTGATTTCGGACTCCTTTGATCCTGATTCTTTGATTGCAGATTCGTCGATTTCCGATATGTCTTCCAAATCTTCATCTTCAAGGTGTTCGTCGTATGGTCCTACAATGTCTTCGTTTCCCACTTTCACTTTATCGTCGCCTAAGTCTTCCAGATGGTGATTGTAGTGCGGTTCCACATCGCCGCTGTTTGTGTGATGGTCGTAATCGCTATGTCCTCTTTCTATGCTTTTGTCGTTTCCATAATCGTGTGCTTCTCTGCCAATATTTTTATCGATTTCATAGTTATCTTTACCGTTGCCTAAGGGCTTTTCCACATCGTAATGATGGTTTTCTACTTCAGCTTCAAAGTGAGGTTTTTCCTCTGGAATATTCTTGGTGCTTTCGTAATCTCTGGCTGTATCTGAGCTTTTCTCCTTTCGATGTGGTTCCGATTCTAAAAGTTTTTCGATTATCTCTTCAGCTTTGTCTCCGGTCAATTTCTCTCCTCCTGGTTGTCCCACAAACACTTTTAAAGATTCGGTTTTGACCTTTTCTGGTGCAGGTTCGTCTTCCTCATGATCGTCTTCGTCTTCGTTTTCAGCGGCCAGACGACGCTTTTCTTTTTCTTTTGCAATTTCTCTTAAAGCCTCAATTATCTCCTCGTGTTGGGTGTTGAGCGCTTCTTGACGGGTGCGCTCATGGTTTGCAGTGTCCTCAAAGTTTTTAACAATGCCATCTAATGCTTTAGCATAGTATAATTTGATGTCTTCGCTGCTGGCTGGTTTCTTTGGGCTGGATTTTTGATTGCTCAAATATCTTTGCCGGTCCTCAAAGTTATTCGCAATTTCCTTCAAGATGTTTTGATGCTGTTCTGCCACGCGTTCATTCGTTTTGGTGCGTATGTTCTTAATTGTTTCAATCGGACTGATTATTGTAGCTTCTTTGGGTCTCTGTCCCTATTTCCTCCTTAAAAGAAATAGAAAAAGGTTCTAGAATCTTCTCCTGATCAGGTGTTTGATAGTAGGGTTCATGAATGAGGTGGGGGTTTTGGATGGCTTGTCTAGCGACTATGGCGTCATTCAAGAATTTTTTCGCAAAATAATCTAAAAGTCTTTTGTTAGTGAGGCTGGCGACTTCAATATTTTCTGCTGTATCTGAATCGCGTGCAACTCGTTTCTGTGTTGGAGATGGTATGATGTCTTGTGGTGGAGTCGTTGTTGAACTATTGGTGTCTACACTTCTTACCGATCTGCGATGCAATCGGGCACTGCTGCTCGTTTTAGTGCCAAAAGGTTTCAAGTCTTTCGGACCATCTTCAAGAATGCTTCGGATTTTCAGTATAGCCAATGGGGTGGGAGTAGCCGTTCCAAACGACTGAAACTTTTTAAATTTTCTGGGTTTGGTTGGCTTGATTTGGATGTGTCGTCGTTTTTGATCGTTTTCCGCATCCGAATAGTCAGGCAAATCGATTTTCACCCTAAAATAGAACCATTTATGATCATTAGTTATTGCACGATGGTGCAAAATGATTGCATAAATCAAGCACCGTTACATGTATTTTACGAGCACAAATTCCTTGAAATGCTACAATTTTTGGGTCAAAATCTGTATTACTACCTCGTTGTTACCGAATCTCCAATGAGCCGTTGCAAAATTGCATCACGGTTAAATGCACATTAGTGCGTGGTTTAGTGATAATATTTTTGACTTACTTGTGGGGCCCATTTTGGTAGCTGTACTCCTGGTTGAGGACGAAAACCTTTTCGTTCGGATCGCCAGTTTCTTCCTTGCGCCATCCTTGTGCCGCTGGTTTTTGGAACCCTCTGGGCGCCTCTTTTCTTCGCCTTTCCACTTCCTCTGCTTCTTCCTCCTCTTCCTCTGCTTCTCCTTCCTCCTCCTTGTCCTTTTCTTTATTGGGTTCTTTGTTTTCTTCTTCTTTTTCTTCTCCTTCGTCTTCCTCCTCCTCTTCCTCCTCTTCCTCTGGTTGATTCTGCTTCTCCTGCTGGTTTTTTTTTTCCTGCTGGTTTTCTTTTTCCTGCTGATTGTTCTGTTGGGGTTCCTCCTCCTCTTCTTCTTCTTCCTCCTCCTTGTTTTCCTCCGGCTCTTCAGCTTCCCTAGGAGGTGTATCTAAGCGAACTGGCAAGCGCGGCAGGGGGAGAGGATGGGGAGCTACTTTTCCTCTATTGGGTGGATCATCTCCCGTCTCATTTTCTTCACAACTGTTTATCTCTTGGGGGAAGAAGATTTTCTTCAGGGCCAACGGATGCTGTTTGTCAAAGTAGATTCGTTCCACCAAAGTGGGGCTTAACGGTTTATGTCTTATGAAGTCGGGTATGCTTTCGGGTGTTAATAACCGGGCTGCAGCAGCTGCAGGGGCGGCAGGAGCAGCAGGAGGAGGCGCTGCTCGGGCTGCGGGGGCGGGGCCTCCTGAAGAGAGCAGGTGAGGTAAGTGGGTTGCGTCAGTAAAGTCAAGGACTGGATGAGTAAAGGTTGGGGAGTTTATACAAAGCTGGTAGATTCAGGTCCAGGACTAGATGTTAATTTCATGGTTTAGTCAGTGCAGATAATGTACAGCAGCTTTAATGTAAGTATGTAAGTAACTCTGTGGTTCAAGCAGTTTCGTTAGGGACGTTCCAAATAAAACCTCTGTAGTTTTTGAAAACTAAATACTATAATTTCATTGCAAAACGTACTTACTTACATTCTTACAGTAATCATATACTAAACTAATAAATACACTAATTCAGGCGTTTTAGTGGCAATATGGTGATTTATAGGATTATCCTCCATATTTGGTGATTTTGCCAAGCTTTGCCAACTTCTGTTTGTTGCCACTTACTTTTATCCTATAAAAAGTTCACAGTTATGTACACAGCGAATCAACCAAAAGGAGTTATTGACTAGTCAAATTTGTAGCTTAAATTCAATAATCTACAGCTACTTATCACATACCTCTACATATGTACATTTTTACAAGGCATTACAAGGCAGGGTGTTTTATTAATTTATATTTTTAATTTTATTTTATTGAAGCGTCTTCTTATTTATCCCAAAGTTTACAGCTCAGCATAGATTTTTTATTAGATTAAGCATAGTTTTAGGGACTCAACTTATATATTTTTGGTTATTTTGAAAGCAAAGCAATCTATCTTGAAGCGGGTCTGAAACTTGCCAAAAAGTCAATTGCATTTTGTGAGAATTTTATACATGACTTAATAAGGGGACTATTTCTGATCAGAAAAGCTATTTTAAAACAGAGTATAGCAGGCAAATAAATCAAAGTTTAATCTTCCGCGGATATTGGAAGTTTATGATACTCGTATCCTTTACGATGAAAATTTGATTATGATGAAACTTCTTAGGCAACTTTTACCGCTTCACAAGCAACGAAAGATGTCTTAATTCATGAACAAAATTTTAAGTTAATTATCCATTCTAAATGCATTGAACTATTTTAATTGTAGGAAAGCTAATGTAAAAAATATTAAGTAATCAAAAACGACTGATTCATTTTAAAGAATTAAATGCAACATTCCGAAATTAATATTCAGATCTATAATGATTTTAGTGGTTTTAGTGAAATATTTCGAAACAATACCTGAATTTTTGGGTTTCTCTTTCATCTCGTTAAATTCGAATCAAATTTTGAAAGATTTCCGTTTTCCAATTCGAAAATTGAATGCAAAAATCTAGTTCTATAATGCCGCTAAGCAGCCGAAACTTGTTTTTCGAAATTTATGAAAATTGAGAAATGTTTAAAAGCATTTCATGTGGAACCTGAATCCATGAAGCATTTTGGGTTTTTTTCGAAAGTGAGTATTTATGTTATGTTAAATAAAAACCCTCTTTTTCGTAACGATGCAAAAAAGATCAGTATTTATTTCAATGTAGGCAACATTGCTAGAAATATATTTCATATTTTTTAAAGCGCTTTTTAACCAGTTTTTCAACCTGTTCTTGCTTGTTTAGCGCATTTTTATAACACGTTTCTTGCAGCAAAATCACAAGACAAATTACGTTTTGTAATAAGTATCGAATGGTAGTCTCACCAACTTTCAAGATGATTCTGAAGCTTTTTAAAAAGCGTTTAGTAATTTACAAGGAACAGAAGAATCATCTAAAGAAGTTACATATAATGATGAATGACTATAAACATGAATTGACTTAAAAATCTATTGAAATCGTTCTAATATATTAGATTAAATTCTGAAATAAAGGACTATCTGGAAATGCTTAGCAGATGACTCATTTTAAAGAATGATTCAAATATTTCAAAATTAAAATTCAGATTG
Source organism: Dendroctonus valens (assembly GCA_024550625.1). Lineage (NCBI taxonomy): Eukaryota > Metazoa > Arthropoda > Insecta > Coleoptera > Curculionidae > Dendroctonus > Dendroctonus valens. Next base: position 403,957 of record JAJTJO010000484.1, on the reverse strand, counting down.
AAAAAAATGTCGAAATAAAATCTTTGGTGTTGTTTCTTCTCTCTGTGCAAGTTCTGATTCAAATAGTCCTCACGGTTTTTCTTGAGCATAAAAGTGCCAAAAACAATTAAAACAATCAACCTTTAATTGGTCATTCTACGTAGGTTGTTTAAAAATGTTGCTTTTTAAGTTCAGTATGTTTTAATGGAATTTTTCTATGTCAATCTTCAATGTCTCATTTTTTAAGAAATATGTTTTCAGGCATAGAAGTGATATAATTTTTTCACAGCAACGTAAAATTTGTCGATAATATGAAATAGAAAATTTACTTAAAAAACACCCGAGTTTAAGTTGGATTCTAATCTGTGATTGAGAAAAGCTGTCTGATCCTTATGTTTGCAGAGAATTTTTCTAGATATTTCAGAGTAATTAAAATCTTTCAAAATATTTTATTTAGTAAGAACGTATGACTTTGCCGGAATTAAATTATTTAAAAATTATACTAATCGCTGAAATAGATTATAAATTCTGGTAAGAAAGCCTAAAGCGAGCTATACAAAGTTATTTATATGAATTGCACTGAAAATAACTTGCAAATCGCTGTTTAGCTCCTCAAAATTATCGATTTTTGACCAAATTGAATAAAATTTTCTTTCGTGGCGTATTTTTTTCAATTTAATAGTATTTAGACATACATTTAGACAAGTTATTTTTATTAGGTCACTTATGCATTTTTTAAAATGCATAGTCAATAATTGTTTCTGCCTTTAGATTTTGAAGAAAAGAAAAATTTGAAAACCCGCTTTTCAAAAGCTTTAGGGTTTCAGAGGTTTTTTCAAAGTCGTTTTATGACATGAGGAACGCTTTTATAGCTTTTGCAAGTTGTATTCCCTCGATTAGTATGTGTCTTGCTCTTTACTAGACAAAACACCCCGAATGCACTAAAACATTTACAATTTTTTTGAATATATTTCCCTGATTTTTTTTCATTTGCCTTTTAATCTCTTGTCATTTGCCAGTTTTATTCAACGCTCAAAAGAATTTCGTGTTTTCCGACATTTGTCTCAATATTGTCCATTAAAATATCAACATTTGGCAAATAATAATTTTTAGTCATTTCAAAGTTTTCAAATAACTTTTTCAATGCATGTTCTTTTGCCAATTCTATTCATAAACCTTTTACAAACACAACTGATGCCCATTAGTCCAGAAAGGTCTAGAAAATAACTGTTTTTCGACCAGTTTTGGAAACATTTCAAAAAGGAGCCTGGAACTAGTTTGCGATTTTCGTATCAAAATATGCACATTTCACGAATGAGAGTTTTGCAAAGATCGTTTAGCAAAGAAAATCTCTCTCTGATCAGCAAAGGTACCGATCGATGTTTTTTTTTATCGTTTTTGATATATTAGTTCTTGTTTTTTTTTTAATTACTTAGGTAAACAGTGAAGATTTCATTCGAAATTTTGTTCGATAGTCTTCTATGAAGACTGGACATTGAAAGAATCAGTTATGTGGTTTCAAACGAGAAATTCCCTATTTCTTCTTTTTTTCCAAAATCCCCACTAAAAGCTTCCGATAAATCAACCAAAGAATTGGCAATATTTCACAAATTGGGCGTAAAATCCCGTCATTTTGCCTTGTAAGCGTTTCCCAAACTATCTCCACTAAAAACCATAAATTACACAAACTGGATACGAAAAACTCTGCCGGTGCAAAAAACCAAGAACTTCAAAAACTATCCACTAAAAACTATACTTATTGCAATTACTATATACTGGCAAATGTATACACCCTGTAACTGTACAGATGAGCACGTTAACTAACAGGCATTTGCATCAAAGAAATGCATAAAGATGGAGACAAATCTGCAAGCCATATCTATCCAAAAATAGCATACCTAATTGTTGTCGTTGATTAGAAAAGTCGAAACCCAATTGGTACGACTGCCTGAAGCCTTGAGGTGGAGGCGGCCCTGCAGGTGCCGGAGCTGGCGCAGCTCCTGCAGGAGCAGGAGCAGCTGGGGCTGGAGCTGGGCCACCTAAAACACCCGAAAAAATGAATAACTTCAACATTTCCATTGCGCTTTTCGAGCTTACCCAGCTGCTGCCGTAAATTCTGCCAATTGAGACCCACTGTATAGGCTCTTCGTTCACCTTGAATCGGTGGTGGAGCAGCAGGAGCAGGAGCAGGAGCTGGAGCCGGAGCTGGAGCTGGAGCAGCTGGGGCTGGCCCTGAAACAACCCAACCTTCGTCATCTAGACAGACAGACAGGGATGTAATCAACTCACCTCCAAGTTGCTGCCTCTGGTTGCTCCAGTTCACCCCCACTTGGAAGGCCCTCCTCACTCCAGCCGTCAGAGTAACTGGAGGAGCAGGAGGCCCGGCTGGAGCTGCCGGGGGCGCAGCCGGAGCCGGAGCAGCTGCTGGGGGAGCAGGTGGAGCCGCTTGGCGTGCCAAGATTGCATTGATATCAGCATTGGGATCCAATAGAACAGCAGGAGCGGAAGCTGGTGCGGCCACGATCTGTCCAGAAACCGGATAGACCAATGGCGACTGCTCTAAAAGCGACGGTCGTCTTTGTACGTCATACCTGGAAGATTGTAGATTTGGAAAAGGCATTTGACAATGCAAGGGATCGGCGACATTGTGCCCAAGGGAAGAGTTTCGAGCGTTTCCTTGAGGCGCAAAAAAAGATTTAGTGGCTCTTGCGCCAATAAAGAGACACTTCAGTAGTTTACTGGCGGGTTGCTCAAGTTAACTACAGCAATTAAATGTGTGCAATCTGAGCACAGAGAGACAGTTCTGCGATTTTATTAGTCAATTTCATGATGCCTTTTTTATGCTCCAGATCCTTTGGAAGGAAGCAGCGAATTGCTTCTCTGTACAAAGTGGGGAAATTGTTGAAGCTCAATTCCTCAACAAGCACAGTATTAATTGGGAAACAACTTGCTTGAAATCAATAACTATCTTTTATCTATTAGCAACTTATCTGAGGCTGAGTTTACTGAGCCTAATAAAGCTAGCCTAATTAATACTCCACTGGAGCAAACAACAGCTCAATGGGAAAGGGGAAAGTTGCAAGATCTGGAAATGGTATAGGAAGGAAGTATTAAACATCCAATTATTCGAAAAGAGCAAATGTATAGCACCTAATATCACTTGCAGCCAAGAAGAGGAACAACACATTTAAGGGTGAGCTCAATGAGCTAAACAAAGCGAAAATAAGTGGTTTGCTAATGAAGCAAGCAATAACCTGGAAGAGAACTTTGGAAATCTAATCTAAACCAAGCGTTTTTAGCTGTTTTCTTTAACTGTCAAGCCAGAGCTTTCACTTGCAAGTGAAGATAATATAAATATGCATGCCTGGAAATGTTGAAACCCTTCCTGGATATTTGATGAGAAACCCCATGGATACCTACCCGAACAGATCAGCAACGCCACTTAAAAGAGTGCCAATAGTCCGTTTATCCCTCGGTTGTAGAGTAAGATCAACATCCTCGTACACATCCTCATCGTCCTTATCAGCACCGATCACTCTAGTTCTACGGTCACTATTTTCCAGACGAGCACTAATCACTGCCACAATCAACACGAGCAACCCAACGAAATGGCTATGTGTAATTAACATGTTGCATTATTTCGCGCAACACTATCGAAAGCCTTACGGGACTCAGGCCGTGCTGCTCCAAGAGCTTCTGGTGCCAGACTGGCAGTAAGCCGACAATGCAATTGACTATTTTGATCGATTTTTGATGGAGAAAGACCGTTGTTTTTTCAATTTGCGACACTTTATAAAAGGTATTTTCGCGAAAGTGACCGAGCACTTACGTAAAAACAAATCTGACCGAAACGCATCATTGGGTCCCGGGCGTTTAAAATTCGATTTGTTCTATATTATAAGTGATTGACTGTGGTTTTTCTTCGACGAAAAATACAGGGTGTTGACAAATTCGATGCCATTAAGTGCCGTTTCATGGTGCGAATCGAACCGCCAGCGGAGTATCCAGTGGATGTAGCGCAATTTGCGCGTTACCGCACACAACAATGAGAAATTAATGCGGATATTATCGAAGAGGAACTCCAAATAAAACCACTGCAATGGGGAAGAGCGGAAGAATTATGTGACTGAGCAATTAATCGGAAGATCGGAAACCGTGAAAGCTGCGAAACTGGTTAAACGGGAAAACAATTGTGCAATTCCAAGGCTAAATGAATCTTATGCATGCATTTCCTTTTTCGATTGAATTGGGAAACGTTACACTAGCTGATAGTTCAAAAACAATAATTGGAGCAAGTAACCAAGAAAACTCGAAGAAAAATGATGAAGAAGGTTTGAAGTCATTTGAAAATTCAATGATGGTCTGATATTAGCAAAACTTGCTGGTTACGTCCGGTCAAGTTTGTCTTCAACTTTCACAAATAGAACCCAAGGTGCAAAGGTGGTTCCACCTGACAGAGGACTTAGGTTGGAAAGGAAATCTAAGGTGGAAATCTCAACAAAAGAAAGTTGGAATACTAGGACAGTGGCTGCCCGAAAGGGGGTGCAATGCTGACACCTATGGCTCACGGGCGCCCAATACGTGGTAGTCTGGGTCAGGCATGCACCGGCAAGACACCAACAGGGGAGTCTCCTTTCCGCTGGGAAGCTGGACGACAGTGTTTCAGGCATAATTATATACAATCCTCGAGGTTGCCACAGATAGGGAAGTTACAGAGAGACTAGAGGGAGTGATCGAGATCTACTCCGACAGCCAGACTGCCCCCAAAGCACTCTCAAGTGTTAAGATGGGCAGTGGACTGATCCAGGATTGCTGGGATGCCCTGAACAAAGAAGCAGAACAGAAACAAGTAAACCTCGTATGGATTCCGGCGCATATGGAGTTCGCGGGAAACGAGCGGCCGATCAATTGGCAAGGCTCGTATCTTCTAAGAGCCCAATAACTGCCCAACCTCACATAGGGTTAAGTAACCAACAGGTAGCGAGCGCTCTAAATAACTGGGCTCTTAGTGGCACCACAGGGAAGTGGAGAAAGGCGGAAGGGTGTAGACAAGCCAAAGAGATAATTGGAACCCCCAGTCACGCCAAGACAACATCCAAATGGTTGATGTCAAGGAATCGCTGGGCAATGAGAATTTTGGTTGGGATCATGACAGGCCACTGTGCTCTGAACGGACACCTACACCTTCTAGGAATCGGATATATCCCCGTTTGTAGCCATGTGGAATGGCGAGGAAACATCATTATTGCCGTCGTTGATCGTCTACTAGGAAGCGCCTCCTTGGGGCCTCCATACTCTCCCGCATGGAATTGTCTTCCTTGGAGTGGAGACGGATCCTTGCCTTTGTCAGGAAGGCGAAGATCAGGAGTGGTCAGGTGGGGATGGATGGAGGGGGAATGGCGAAAAGGGCCTTTAAGGCCTACTCGCCGGACCCATCGGGTCCCCCCACAATACTACTACTACTAATTCACAAATAGAACTGCGTTTTAGGAGGTCAATTTGGGCAGCTCCTAAGTCTGAAACTAGTGACTCTCAATATATTAGATTGTATAAAGAAAGTATGAATCAAACATGTTCAAATGTATGCTCGTTGGAAATATGACTTTTCATACTCAAACATTATTTTACTATTTTCCGATTGGTCCGTTAGGAAACAGGAACACCCTGTGAGTTACAGGGTGTTCAAAATGGAAGTCAACTAAGAGAAAATTTGGTACTTTTCAGTTCTTCTTCGATTAAAGCAAAATTGCCAACCAAGCCATTGAATTTAGTCTCGATGCTGCAACAGTAAATGATGAGCAATTTTAATGTTGTCTACTTCGTTTTTGTATTTTTGATGTTAAACATACAGAATCCAACTTTCAAAGATCGACCATGAAACTGTTTAAAACCATTTGTACAAAGCTAAATTCAAAAGGAAGCTCGATGTTTGGAAGCCCAATCGCCCCATTTCTTAAGCAAATGGTAACTGGGGATGAGAAATGGACCACATTGAGAAAAAAACCAACAGGAAGGGTCTGCTGTACATTTGATGAGACTGGAAAGCGAAGATTTATTATGAGTTGCTTCCATGTGACCAAACACTTACATCAGGATCTCTTGTGTTAACAACTGGACCGACTGAAGCTAGAGAATGACCACAAAGAGCAAGAATTGGCCAACAGGAAAGATGTTGGGTTCCATTAGGACACCGCCAGATAGCACGCCTCTATAGTGACTAGCAAGAAACTGTAGCAGCTTAATTGGGAAGATTTGATGCATTCACCATATAGCCGGAGCCTGGCACCAAGTGATTACTATCTTCTATTTATTGTGAAAATCGATTACAAGAGTTGTTCGCTAATAAGGACCAAGACTTCTATGAGAGAGTCATTTTGGCGCTACCTTTAAAACGGCAAAAATTATAATACAAAACTGTGCACATTTGATCTGAATTAGACAATCCAAACATGTTAAATGAAGTCTTGAAGATCACGTTAAAATAACGGGATTCTTTTTTAAGTAAAGAAATTGATAATCATTGCTACAATTAAAAATGATCATGAAGAAGTTTTTTGGATAATCCAGAAAAATATATCTTCGAATATGTTGATACAAAACGTCTATTCCAGATTTGATGAAGCAGCTTTCAGTTGATAATTTTTCCTAATAGGTCTGGAATGAGTGTCCGGCAACATATCAATCGCCCAATTCGCAGTCGAAAGCAATCGTTTCGACAATGAAACACACACTTCACTAAGATGAAATGTTAAGCCAACAAAATGAAGAAAATTCTACATTCTTTAAAAGAGCAAACAGTCGACCAGTTTGAAGAACATTTTCCGAATATACTAAGTCACCGTTTAATGACATTGTGAGGTGGAAGAAGATTCGATATTATCTTTACAACAAAACACTTAGTCAACGGAACGACAAAATAATCATAATTGCGCTCCGTGTTCTCCTTCCAACGGTGAGAGCTTAAGAAAGCGATTCCGAAGAAACTAAAAGCAGAGATGGTACAGAAATTGTAGTAAAATAACCCGAATTTGGAAGTTTTAGTAGAAAAACCGGTTTAGCTGGTAATTTTTGTCAATACTTAGTCTGGAAATTCAGTAGTCGATTTCCGTCGCTGTTACTATTTTTATTTATTTTATTTTATGGAACTAGAAAACTGATTTCAACCTACGTTGTAGTTCTGATAAAAACAGAAGCTTCCCAATTGGTCAAATTTTGGCAATTTTAGCTCCAAAAGAAGTGACCATTAAAGGTGTGACAACGAAAGCAATGACTCAACATTGCAGCCAACAATGTAGTCCTCTCTTTAAAGCCCTGACTTACAAACTTTCAATGTAAGTGTTTTAAACTGAAACCGTTTCAAATTCCCTCTTCTACCAAGTTAATCGTCTTTGCTATTGCAACTACCAGCATCTAATAATTGTGTTGCTTTTATGGTTTCTTCAATCAGTTTTACGAACCCCTTAGAAGTAATATTCATTGAGAAATATTGTAGATATCTGATTCAGAACCCGCAAGTTGGTGAATCATCCGGCAAGCATTCAGTGAAAAAAAACCGAAGAAAAACGCTGGTGTTTGCTTTTTCTGATTGGTTAACGATGTGTCATAACGCGATGATTCACAACTGACTAGTTTTTTTTGCAGCTTTCCTGTGAGAATTATTTTGTTTTGTGTCACAATTTTGTTTTTTGCGCACAATTTGTCCTCCCTGTAAATTGCCAGGCAATGTTATCCAAAATCGCATTTAGCACGGGCTAAAGTGGTTTTAACCTCGTTTTTGTCCACGGTGCATGCAAAATGAACCCAATCAATAAAAATATTAGCACAAACGCGGTTTTTTCCTTTATTAAGCAATTTGGCAGGGTTTCGTAAAATTCGTTATATGAATGATTGCACCGAGCCGAGCTTTAGCAACAATACGTCTCCTTGTAACGATTTTGGTTTTTTAGTTACACAGTCTCAGGTCTGGCCAAAAGGCAGGTCAATCGAACTGCAAACCGTGCAAGGGGGCAATGCCGTGTCTGGTCTAGAACAGAACAAGGTTTTTACTATCGAAAATACATTTTTTTGCAATCGCAAGTCGCCCATTATTTTGGCACTTACATTCTCCGAATAATTAAAACTAAGCTGATTTTCAGCCAGAGAAAGTTAGATATACATCAGCTTCTTCTATGCATTTTCATGGTCGTTCACTAAGAGTACAACAAACTCCTTATTGACACTCGTAGCATTTATTATTCATAGTTATTTCATTTTAAATAATTTATTTTGTGTTTATAGTAAAAATAAACGTTGTAAAAAACTCAATTTCAGTACATAACTAGATATTTGTCACGAAAATATGGGACCACCCTGGTTTTTCTTCAAATGCTCTTGTCTTGTCTACTTTAACAATTTTGATTTCAAGATTGATCAGAAACTTTTCTTCAATTTTCCGTCTGTAGCTAAGATATTAGCTATTATAATAGGTATTAAATAGATTGAAAATAAAACATATATCTATAAAATTTTGCTGCCTATAAAGATTCTTTCGACGTAGAAGCCCTGGAAGTTCCCTTTTTCAATCTTCGTTAGGAATCTGTCTGAATCAAGCTGCTACCTCGATCTTGATAAAGAGTGTGTAAAAATATAAAAATTCTTCGTTTAAGGAAAACCTGTCATTTTAAATTCTTCACCCAACATTTTTTTAAATATGTGTTAATTTGATTGTATTTTACATGCCTACTTAATGCATGAAATTTTAACAATATTGATTGTGTCGGATCTTATTCCCAGATGTTCAATTGTCTTCAGTTTCTTGAAGATCATGCTATGAATCGATTTTAACTCATTGTGTTCTCTTCTTGCTTATCGAGTATCCGAGCTAAATTCTCTACCAGGCCAACCTTATCTGCTTTCCTTGAACATTTTCCACACCATTTTTCCCTGAAAAGGGGCATAGCCTGTACAAATCTGTATATTTTATCTGCTCTAAACCTAGTTTACTATCAATGCTCTTAAAGCAACTTCAGGAGGAAAATTACTGGACTTTGAAGTCGATGGCAAATTTTTTATTTTACTTTCTAAATATAATCGGACTTTTATTTTGATGAAATGTTTTCTTCATTATAAAAGAAAATTAATACTTGTATGCTTTTAAGTGGATAAAGAAGAGAGAGTCACGTCTTACACGAACATTCAACAAGGTATATAGAAACATTTGCGAAGATTTTCTATGAAATTGGTCTGCAGCCCGGAAAATCGTATATTTAGTTATTTGATAAATAGATTACAAGAACAATTCCGTCTCTAATTGGATTTTCCGTCTCTGCTTTTTACTCGGATTATAATTGAATTTTGTTGAAATATACCAAAAATAATCAGTTGCAAGTTTGAATGTCTCTTTCAGCACAGCTTACTTGCTTGGAAGCTCATGAAAAATCGTTGAGACCTCGGATTCAAGTGATAATGTGTGAAAATGCAGTTTAGAGCATTTTGAACACTATAAGCAAATTGAAAATCGATATCGGCACAAGTTATAAAGTTGCAAACGTTTCTTAGTCTGTGTGCAAGATGGGTTATTATTTTATTTTGCTCAAAGCTTCCTCAAGCCTGTAAAAAATCAACGGATTTTTGAAATAACTAACAAATAAATGCAATACTGCCCGAAATACTCATCTATACTGGGTATGACTTTCAATTCGGTCGGTTGCAAATTTATCTTTGTATGTGTGCAAGAGCGAAGGTTTTTATATTGCTCAAAGCTCAAAGTATCGGGAAAATCCGATCTTTGCAAGATAGTGAAATTCACTGAAAATATTCTACAAGCTTTCCTTTATACCCGGTGTGCCTTAGTGTGTCCTTAGTGCCCTCCGGAAAGCGATGGAATTGGGACACAGCCCGATCTTCAAAAAGGTGAAACAGTCGAAGCCATGGGATTGAAATCTGATCGAATTAAAACTCTAAGAATTTCGGTACCTTTCAGAACTTATGTTCTGGATGAGGGGAGAGATGGTGGAGCAACTCCATCAGCTATCACAAGGGACTCCGTATCGTATACGGAAGGCACAAAAACAGCATCGGGCACAAGTATAGTCGAAAGAGGAAGAATCGGGGAAACGATTACCTTAAGCCTGGGTACAATTACGACTGCTTTGCAAGCAAGTATTCTAGCGATAACAAATTTCGCCTGGAAAATGAGGGAAAGAGCCTACACACGTAAGCATATTATCATCGTAACCGGAGATGAAGCCACAATAAAGGCACTTGAATCGAACACAATCAGGTCACAATCTGTGCTAGATTGTGTAAAAGAACTTACGATCCTGGCCGGGAACTCAAACAGAGTAAAACTCACTTGGGCAACTGGGACAAACAGGAGCAAAAGAAACGAGATTGCTGCGGAACTTGGTAAGGCAGGGGCCGAGCAACCACTGACCAACCAAGAACCTGCTTGGTTGGTCAGTTGGTCAGTTTGGTATATCTCATGCCCAAGTTAGGGCGGGAGTTGGGCAATGGATCTTGGAAGAACATAGAAAGTACTGGGAGGAGACACCGCAACTCCTTACAGCAATGTAGTTGGTGGGACCTCCACAACCAGTGCGTAAAAACGAACTGCTGGATCTCAGCAGGCAAAAATAAGGAGGATAGTGGCCTTTTTAACAGGACACGACCCGTGCAAAAAAACACCTCTTCAGGATGGGACTGAGCGATCAACCGACCTGCAGGGGGTGCGAATTAGAGGACGAAACTACTCTACATATTATGTGTCACTGCACGTCATATGCAACAGGAAGACGAAGAGTTCTGGGAGGGGATGAAGTTCTACCAGACCTGGTCATGCGTACCCCCCCTCAAGATTCTTCTGGAATTCATTGAATACACAGCGATAATGAGGGAGTAAAATACGAAGACACAATATTACAGAAATGACCGCGGTGCTAGGCCAAACACCACTTCGGAGGTGAGGAAGGGTTTTAGTGGGTAAAACCGGTAAGCAGGAGTACCACACAGCCCAGAGCGCCAGAATATCAGCTCTGGGTGTACGTAAGATAGCATTTCCCAAGCCTCACCGGAAAAAAAATATGGTGAGCCAATTTAAAGTCGACATCTTTAGAGCGTACACCACAAAGCTACAACATTTTCTTGATTTGAGAGCAAAAGGGGGTTTCTTCATGTTGCTCAAAGTTCAAAGCTCTCTGAGAAATCTACGAATGTTTCGATGTGAGTGAAATTTTGGTCAGATGTGCCCAAAACCTTCCTCTATAGCGAACAGAAGTTGCGATTTATCAACTTTTAGGGTTTTGAAGTTCTGCACTTCAATGCAGTAAGTTGAGTTTGATGTTCTTTCTTTACACACCCCGAAAGCTTGAAGGCGTCTGAAAAATCAGTTAAATTCGAATTTTTATGATATTTTGTGGGCGTGTAGTTTCAACCATTTTATACATGGTGAGCAAATTTAAAGTCGACATCTGCGCGCACCTTCAACATGCAAAATTTTCTTAATTTGTGAGCATGACGTTAGGTGTCTTCATTTTGCTCAAAGTTCAAAGATCTCTGCGAAATCCACTAATGTTTGGATGTCAATGAAATTTTGTACATATGTACCCAAAACATTCATCTATAAGGCACAGAAGGTTCTCTTTTATCAACTGTTATGGTTTTGAAGTTCTGTACTTCAACGCTGCAAGTTGAGTTTGATGTTGCTTTTTTGCACAACGGAATAAGCTTGAAAGCTTCTGAAAAATCAGTTAAATTCCGATTTCTATGATATTTTGTGGGCTTTTTGACACCATCTTGTATACGGTGAGCAAATTTAAAGTCGACATCTGCATAGGCCTTCAAGTTGCGAAGTGTTCTCAATTTGTGAGCAGATGGGAAGTTTCTGAGCAACCGACGAATGTTGACTTCAACGCAGCAACTTGAGTTTGAGGTTGTTTCTTTACATGTTAAGATTGAAAGCTTCTGAAAAATCAGTTAAAATCGGATTTATGTGATATTTTGTGGGTGTGTATTTTAAACCACTTTGTGCATGATGAGTAAATTTAAAGACGTTCAAGCTGCGTATTTTTCTTAATTTGTGAGCAAGATAGATGGTATCTTCATTTTGCTCAAAGTTCAAAGGACTCTGAGAAATCCGCGAATTGTTTGATGTGAGTAAAATTTCCTCCACATATTCCCAGAGCCTTCATCTAGAACGAACAGAAGTTTCGTTTTAACAACTGTTATCATTTTGAAGCTGGAAATTTTATTCTGTTCGGCTACAAATTCAAGGGTTCGTTTCAATCATCGCTAGTTGATTTAAAAACTTTTGAAAAATCAATGACTGTTCACATTCGAGTGAGATGCTACTGACACGTAACTTGGAGCTTTGTGGATGGATAACTATGCTTATTTTAAAGTTACCCATGCTTGAAAGGGTGCAAATCTAAATCTATATTCTTTCATGTGTGGGGGACATACCGACGATGTCCGGATTGGACTTCAGCTACTTTTACTTATAAAAAAGCTGTTTAAATATAGCTTTAAAAACCGTAGGCTAAATTAATACAACTTTTAGCGGACAGCGCGCCACCAAAACATATCCGTTAATCCCATCCTTAACTTAGACTTGTGATGGATGCTGAATTGTAAGTAAGAATCAACTTAAATCCACCCTATACATGTCGTAAACAAACGCTATGCAAAACTGTTGATCAATTAGACAAACAGTTCACGCATTTTGCCATACATTGCAAAAGACTTTCTTCTTTCTTCATATTGATTTATCGTGAACAGTAAAAAGGCAAAGTGAAGACACACGTACACTCTCACACGTTCGACTGCCATCGGGCATACTAACTAGCACCATATCAAAGAACATATTTCCGCGATGAATTGGTTTTCAAGGATTACAAAATTAGTTGTGCAATATTAATACTGTTTTTTTCCTAGTAAACTGTCATATGAACGGTAGGCAAAAACAGCAAAAGAGATAATGGGATTGCAAGATAACGATTTTTTCGTTCAAAAAAAGCAAATGTAACGAATGCACTGTATACGTGACTTGTGGACGGCAATTACTAATTTACATCTTTCAATAGCGGAAGAAAGTCGATTCTGAGGTACAAAGTTTTAAAAAAGTTCGCGATTTACCGCTAAAATGGAATTACAAAAGTAGCAAAACCCGCAAGTTCTCATTATGAATACATTTCTTGTATAAGAAAGCGATTAAGCCGACAACCGGCAGCAAGTTCATATGCATGCAGAATTCCTCAACAAATTTCGCGTTAATTAAGAACCGATTCATTCACACTTTCATTGAGACGATATGTAATCGACCAAGGAGTAATTAAACTGATTAAAAGGCTGTTTAAACAACCAAAGTGGATTTATGTAATATTTGAAGAGCGAGTATACCAATATAGTAAATGTTTGGAGGTTTCTATTAAGGCGAAACTGCATCCGGCTCGGCTGGTTTTGTAAGCTACTGGCTCTCATAAATACGGAAACAGAACAGATCATTAAATGGTTGCTATTTTAATTGAATTTCTTAAAATTCCTTTATCCAAACTCCCAACTGGCAATAGAAAGTTTCATGCAGCAGATACAATATTATCTAATCAACACGCTGGCTAAGTGCTTGGGTTTTTGCTAAAAACTTTGACTTTTGATTGATATTATATTTTTACAGATTTTTCTCAGGGTTTTGTCGAAAATTTATGTGAATTTTCCGCTAATTTTGGGTCCTCGCGAGTTGTCCAATGGAAACAGAGTTTTTATGATAAATGCAAATCAATTGACCAATAAGTTTGTTAAAAATCTACAAAGATTAATTTATTGTTTGTTCACTACTAGGTAGAAGTCAATAAATTCTCATAATAACTATTTTGTGTGGTAGAAATGGAAACAATCCAAGAATTCTTAGGAAAAGAAGAACGACATGGTTAAACGTTTTCTAATTACATTTCATGCCACATTAATCAAACATTTCCAACTATTAAAAAATGATATGGAAAGAAACAAATAATAGACATTTTCGTAACAATTTTCCATATTGGAACATGGAAGAAAAGGGCAAAGATGCAAACTGAAAAAAGAATGAAAACATTAACGAGTTTTCACTAAGGAAAGTTTGCCAAAAATATTTTCTTTCATTTTGCACTGAATTTATCTTTGTTATTTTTTATCTTGTGGTCATTTTTTCATATGAAAGTAGGAAATTTATCAAAGTAAACTAGACGAAAACTGGGAAAAAAGGATTTTGAACTGTGCGAAGATTATAATTTGATTGAAGACGTCCCTATTGTCCTATATTTATTAATAATTTTCGTTTAAAATGAAATTGAGTTGGAATAAACCGCCGACATAAAATTACGAAGAAATCAACTAAATTCGTTGATTGAGACCAAACTGAAACTACAATTGCACAAATAAATGAAGATATGAATGAAAAACGGCGAAAAAAAACAGGGTTTTCTGCAATTTTTCTCAATTCTACTATTGAGGTATTTGCAAGTATTTTCCTTATTGACGGAAATAAATAATTTAAAAAAAGTATAGGTACTACAAATATAAAAAAACGAAAAAATCGTCGGTTGAATTGTGAAGAGATTGAAAGCTCAATTGCCCAGTAAATGAATGTTTTTCTAAAGAATTTGGCTTTCGCACCAAAACTTGTGAGTTTTTCGAGCTTTCAAGTTGTCGTGGAAAATAATTTGATCCTGATCTTTTGCAACCGACTTGCTTCGTATAAAAAGCCAGAAAAAGTCACAGGTTTCAACGGAAAATTAGCTCGAAAGGGCACAAAGGTCCTTCCTTCCTTGCATTTTTTCAAGTTTCCTATTGAGATCAATATAATCGTCTTTTCGTTTGAAATAAACTTGTTTGAATGCAAAACGTTTCAAGGCGTGTAGTTAATACGAAAGTTGGAAAACTGCAGAAATAAAAAGAAACGAAAAATGTATAGATTTTCAATTTTAAGTGGGATGAAAGCTCATTTACAAAAAATCTTTCAAACTTCATAAACCACAGATCCTAATGCATTTTCTGTCCGATTCTAGCATTGAGTGGAATGAAACACACTTCATATTTGAAAGAAAGGTGCTGAAGGGTGATTAATAAGAAAATAAATTAACTGAAGAAACAAGAAAATAAAAAGCTGAACAATGTTCGACTATAAGGGGATTTAGGACTTAATAAGTAACAGCAATGGAAATACTCTTTTTTCAATGCATCCAACCACAGGTCTTTCAATGCAATTCATTTAAGAACTTTCTATAATAATGAAAAAGGTATGTTTTCTACAATCGGAATTGAATTGCTTCAGCTTAGTTGCCCAGAACAATGAAAAAACTCTTGCAAATTTATAAAAGACGGTTTTCCTGCTTTTGTTAAAAATGCAGCGATTGATAGGTGCGTAATTTTTTTATTAAAGAAAAATACTAAATTTGGAAACTTTCATTCATTTTTCACAGCAAAACGAAATCATTAATTAATGATTTTCATTTTGAAGAATTTTCATAAATTCTCTGTCACTTAGATGATCGTTCTGCAGTTACAATTCTTACTTTGTGAATATCACTCGTGTTTTTTCCATCTTCTAGTGAACTTCGTAGCATCTGCCTTGACGGCATGCCGGTAGCATTTTTGCCGCTGACACAGTTATCATTGCAACAGCGGCCACAGAATGCAGAACAACGATTTACCGAATTTGAATACGACAAAGATTTGCAATAGAATTGCGTGAAACCGTAGGGACGCAATAGTTAACGTAACAAGACCTAAATCGGCTTATTTCATATCAATTGGACTATTTCAGATGCGTGGTTGGCCACCGTAAATCTGACCCAGAGAAAACGACACCGGTGGCCGTCTTGATGCAAGAACTAGAGCAAATTGGGTATGGGCATGGGAAACAGTTTGCGCACTTTCCCTTTCCTTTTTGCTGGTTTTTAATCCTATCTAAGTCTGCTAACTGAAATTGTTAATAGACTGACAAAGGGAATCAATTGCCAATGCACAACAACGTAGTTAATGGTTAGAAAGCTGCCTTAGGAGGCAATATATATGCCATAGATTGCTAAACGGATATAATAGAAGTTCATTGAAATAGAAGCATAAGAAGAGTTGGCTTTTTTTCAGATTCAAGTTCTCTTAGAATACAGCTGCAATTTTTTTCCTCTACATCTTCCTTTTTTCTCTTTTCTTCTTTAATTCCTCTCTTTATATCAAATTAGGTGAGTTTGTAGTCTGCGGCAGTTCCCTAGCCATCTCTGTCTTCAACAGGGAATGACACGAAAAATGTCTCCCAAATTTTTAGTTCAATTTTGCCAGTTTTCCATAGAAGGACAGACTAATGAAATTATACTAGTCACATATTTAATTAAGATTCTTAGCGAAAATATCGAATATAACGCTAGAACTGAGAAATGTAATTGGCTGAAAATGTTTACAAAATCGTACTCAAAGAAATTAAACCATTTATACCTCTATAAAAAAGCAGATTTTTTATTAGAAACGCATTAAATAGCATTAAAAACCGTGGTCCTTCGAGCCGGATTTTAATCAGTCAAAAAATCAAAGAATAATTTTTTCCCGATATTGCTTCAATTTTAATTAACATTTGTGCTTTATTTTCACCCCGTAGATCAGAAATAAAAAATAACTAACGTGTTAATCACAATTTAACACATAATTGTTTGATTTTTGGCTGTCTTGAGAACTATCTTTTAGATATTATATTACACGATTTGTTAATTTATTTTACATATTACGGTGCATCACAAAATATAATGAAAGTAAGCAAACCATAAAGATTAAATCAAATTACTTCAATATAAAGGATGATGCGTTAAAACTCACATCTATTTTTATAAATGTACAAAGAAATACAAATTAGTATCTTAAAATAAAACCGCATAAGAAAAACGCATGTTGAACATTAATACGCTTTTACTTATTTTGGTCCTTCGAACCGGATATTATGACTTAATCGAGCGTCTGAAAAATCGAACTAGTTTTCAACAAATCAATGCGCTTGCCAACAGGTGATGCAAATAATGAACCACAGTAACTGATTTTGAGCGGAAAAAAGTGGATTGAATGTTCGGGAAGGTTGTATTACATAGATCTTAAGTTTCGCATATTTTCCTGACTGTACTTTAATTCATTCCAATATATTCCTGGGTTTCAGTCAATTTTACTGTTTATTATTAAAATGTTACAAAACGTTTCGGTGTCTTTCTCCACCATCATCAGTTGTGTGTATAGTTCCCAACATGGCAAACACTCAACTCTACTTGAGTTGAGTGTTTGCCATGTTGGGAACTATACACACAAACTGATGATGGTGGAGAAAGACACCGAAACGTTTTTGTAACATTTTAAATAATAAACAGTAAAATTGACTGAAACCCAGGAATATATTGGAATAGATCTTAAGTTAACGCAAAAGCTAGATGTAACGCTGATTATAATAATATCAGATTTTCTGAAGTTTTATTATACGATACTTGAAAATTACCCGGAAAATGAATTGATGACTTAATCCTTTTCAGGAGTATTAAGAACGGTGTTAAAAAATAACGTTTGTCCCTGAACATTTTTTTAACTTAATAACTGAAAATAGAAACATAAAATTCTGGAATAAATATATATATATTTAACTTTGGATAGAAGATTCGCTGGCAATTAATACAATAGTAAATTAAATTTCAAAGGTAATCCTATGACTGTTTAAGAATTGCCAATAAATTTCATGAAAGCGTGCTGCTTATAATTCCGAGTACAACAAGCCTGAATTTAAATTATCTGGTAAATTTTTAAACGCCGGGGATATTTTGGAGCATTTTCCAATTCAAATAGATTGAAATTCAGTTCTCACTCTATTTGCGCGAGTTTTGTCAATTTAACAAACGGAATTGTGTTTTATCCTTTAAAGTGTACTGACACTATTACTGTTTCTGGCGCATTTAACTGTTCGTTGCGATTTTGATTCGAGTTGTTTCTTTCAGCTGATATTAATTTTCTGGATACTGATTTACAAATAAATTGCAGCGACTATAATTAGGCCTTAATTCAACATATATTTTCAAAGAACCGCACAGTTACTGGAAATTGAGGCTGCATAGAGAAAAAAAAGTGAAACGTCAACATTGCCCATTCCATTCCTCTTGAGAGAACCATAGTTCATTGTGGTTCAAATCGCTTAACCGGGATCTAAGATAGAGTCCAGTAACTTTAAAATAATGTATTCTATATGCAACGTTTAGCAAAAACCTTAAACTCAAGTGAGTTTCCAAATTATCTCTTTCGATTACCAATCGCATTAATATGGGCAGGGTCACCGACAATTAGCGAAGAAAAATGCATCCAGAATTGGTAAACGCTTTCATAGATCGGCGTGTCGCGTACTGATTAATATTAAAAAATGTAAATGATGTTTGGGACCTAATTGAAAATCCACCCTCGTCCACCATGAACACTTTCATATAAAAACAAAAAGAAAGTGAACTTCCTGATCTTGTCAGTGTGCGATTTGTGCAGGTGATGGTGCTAGTTTTGTGAGCGTCTCTTGTACCTTTTTTGTGCCCATTATGGAATATACCTTAGTAAGTTGAAGTCATCTCTTCAACAATTTGATTTTTGCTGTTCCTCAACAGTGAAAAAGTTTATTTTTACATCAAGTTTCGTTTAAACTACGTCGAGTAATGAGATTTTTTGTGCTGGTGAAATGTCGTGATTTGTTAGAAGCAACAAGTTTTTTGAATTATATCGATTTTTGATACTGCGTTTATTTGTAGGTCAATAGCAAGACAATTGCTAAATTTTTTGGTGAAAAAGACTGGAATTTTAAATTATCACAATAGCAAAATATGGAAGCTTTCAGCTTGGTAGGCTTTCCACGTTTATTTTCAAGGCTCTCAATGTTTCTTGGTCGTACTTTAAATGAGCTAAAAACGATAAAATATTTTATATAAAAAAACGCGACAAATTAAAACTTGTACAAAACTAAACAGTTAGAAAAGCTGAAATATTTTTTTTGATATTTTAAATTTTCGCAACAATTTGGTGTCGATTTGGAAAAAATATTCAAAATGTTCAATTATTATTAATATTATTTTCAATAGTAAGCAGGCAAACCCCATGAGACCATTGAGTTTTTTTCTTAGTGTGATGATTTATCACAGCGCAGTCACAGAATTAAGCAGCAAGACAAACAACAAACAAGGCACTAAAGTGAAGAATATTTTTCTGATGATCTTTTCTCTCATCATCTCATCATCATCATGATCATCTCTCTCTCATTTTTATGTCTGTATAAAAAGTCTGTCATCTCAGCTTCCAGCTTCTTCACAGCTTCCTCCAGTTCTCTCAAAAATGGCAAGTTTGAAGTCGATCGTTCATGACAACAGCTAGAGCTTCTCTTAATGTTTGTGAACAGTTTAAAAAATATATTTGAGGAAATTTATCTGGACCAAAGATGAAATTCAGTTTTGGATTTTTTATCACGTTTTTAACTTTTTTCTGGTGTGAAGTAGGTTTCGATCGGAAGATTTGATCTCACGTGAATCGGAGCAAGTTTATTAGAGACGTTCTGGGATGAAAATTGGGGCTTAACGTATAATAAACGTATAGAATCATTCAAAATCGCGTTGATCAACTGCTTTTAAGCGGCACTCGTTAAGTCAATGCCTAAAAGTCTTGTAAGTTTCTAACTTACTTAATTATTCAGAAAAGATGAAAATGTTTTTCGATTAAAATCTTAACATAAGAATGAAAATCAGGTCATTTTTGATACAAAAACATTACAACTCCCCATTCCATCTGCTTGGAATTGGATGGAATGTTTGCATATGCAAAAAAAAAGCATCTACTGAAGAAATTCAAAGAAAAGGAAACTTTGTCATGACAAGATGGGAAATGACACACTAAATCAGAAGATGAGAATATCCAGCATTGCTGAAGAGGAGCTTCTGACTCCCTATCGTATGACTTCCTAAGTATTCCTTCTGACTCCCTAAGTATCGGAGCCACTAATTCAACCTTGGGTGATGAACAGCTCAATTAATACTGATAAAGCTGATTGCGAGAAGAACTCAGCTTTAAAACGGGGCTTGAAAAAAAATTTCAAAAGTTTATTAGATTGAGCTCTCTGATCCTCTAACACCGAAAGGTCAAAAGAGATACTGGCTCTTCTTTGTAGTAGTATACAAATCCCATCTGGAAAACACCATCGGCCGCATCTGCACGGTTCGGGTCCCTCAACAGAGACAAACGAAGAACATTTCGTTTGTACCAAACTCACACAGTAAGGAAAGTGCACAATGGAAGCTTTGGTACTGGCTAAAGATCCAGAATCCTTACCGTTCGGGGCGTTCTTTAGATACGGAAGAGGAGTGCAATATTCCAGAAAATACACTGCACTTGGACTACCCTAATAATTGACTCCTAAATGAACAATAAAGCTTCTGATTTGATCAGACCATCAAACCTTATTGTACTCGAGCAGTACCATTAGACTTTGCTTAATTTTCAATATCTTGCTCCGATATGGTTTTCTTTTTAAGTGCTAGCTCAAAACCGCACAATCCTTGTCCAGAAAAGCGACGGTTCGAAAGAAGTTCCTAAGTGGCTACCGATCGTTGACTTTTTCCTCGACTCTGGTGCGCCTCTTCAATAAAGTCTTGAGACGTAGATTCATAAAGATACATATAGCTACCCAGCAAAATCTAAATAAGATGTTAATCCCTCTATTTGAACCCAAAAACCTTTCATTGAATTAGCAAAAGAACTTTTAATTTAGCTCGACGATTTAGAGATACACTGGAAGAGAAAGTGAAAACGCAAACCTCTAACTAGCGCCTGATAAACTGATTAACCAAAGTACATTTTTAACAAACTAAAATAGCAGTTTATTCAGGTTACAGTAATTTTGCTGCTCGCCTGCACGCTAACCAGATCGCTGGCTGACGTGTCGTCCCTTCAAGATCAAAC
Source organism: Dendroctonus valens (assembly GCA_024550625.1). Classification (NCBI taxonomy): domain Eukaryota; kingdom Metazoa; phylum Arthropoda; class Insecta; order Coleoptera; family Curculionidae; genus Dendroctonus; species Dendroctonus valens. The sequence continues at coordinate 383,026 of JAJTJO010000484.1, read as the reverse complement.
GCAAGAGCAGCTGGATCCTCTTCAAGACCAAGACCAGGACCTAAACACCAACAACCAGGATAAAAGAACTATTTGCGCCGCTTTAAACTCCTGCGGTCGCTCCAACGGCGCCTACGTTAAAAGAGTGGTGATAAAAGGAGGCTTGAAGCCCCAAGCGTTCGGCTATGCTCCAATTCGCGTTGGGGTCAAACCTACTCTCCTTGGAGGCTACAGGTGAGTTTCAGTCTGATCAGAATCGAAGCAATGATAAGGTAACATTTTTTTCAGATACTCCAAACCGAAGATTCATTTCAGCCTCAAGGCACCTTCAGTAGCCGCACAAACTGGATGGAAGCCTGTGCAGGCTGCTGTGAAACCAGTGGTGGAACTGAAACCGGGAGTGGATGTAATCCACAATACTCCAGGGGCTCCTCATGTGGATCATGTAGCGCCGACAAATGTGGGTCATGTTCACTTGCAACCCCTAAGGCCCAGCTATGTTCATTTGAGGCCTGGACATGTTGATCAGGTTCATCAGATCAATGTTCCTCATGGTAAGTGAAATAATTGCTCAATGTAAGTGGCATTGGTTTCAATGAATTTGAATTGACTTGCATTCAAGAATGGGACAATTACAAAATCACAATTAACCAGACACACAATGATAAATTGCACGAGAAGTTGATAAAGATTAGTTTAAAGTTGCATATACACTTCAAGCTTTGGTGGTTCGAAGTCATAAAAGTTTCGCAATGTGTCTCAATCTTGCCCACTAAGTGGGTTTAAAACTAACTAAAGTTCCCGGGTTAACTGTCGGAGGATTTTGTACAGACCTTTACAGACGTTTTGATTAATTTCCTTCTACGAAATATTGTGAACAGCGTTTGTACATAATATCTTAACTTACATCTTACCCTTTCGGAAAAGGTCCAGATCTAACTTGCAACTGATCTAATAAATTAACGAACAAAAAAATAATTGATCGTAATAGAACATGCAAAAAGTCCGGAAATTTCCTTGTATTTCCTAAACCAATTTATTGGAAGAACGGGAAATAAGCCATAGACACTTCAGCTCATTTTGGGCCACCCTGTACCTTTCAACTCATTTACACATTTTTATTTCCTTGTTGAATGCAGTGAGGCGTGTTGTAATATAGATGTTTGTAGATTTCTACTGTCATATTTAGCACAAGCACGTTGCTTTAAAGATCCCCAGAAAAAAATGAAATGGACATAAATCTGGTATAGTAGGCGGTCATTAGACACGGAACGGGTTCATTCAGCGATCTAATTAAACTCTGATTTAAGTGCTTCCTAACTAATAAAGTAAAATGAAGTGGAACACGATCATATATAAAACACATGTTTATGTGGCTTTGCAATTTTTTTTAAGTGGTCGTATAGTTTCACCATATAAATTGCATGGATCATATTTGCCATACAGAGTGTCCGGAAGTAAATGCCGCAAAATCTGATCTAAAGTTTTCAAGCAGCGGTTTTGCAACCAACCATTTCTTTTGCTAAATTTCCGGAATTTTTTCAGGCAATCACTTTGACAGTTTTACGCACTTGGACCATGTGGGAGCAGTAGCACAACCAGTGGTACCGACAGTAGTCAAGCCCTTCGTCCCTTCGCCTACTCTATTTGAAGTCACCAGGCCCAACTTGGGAGTTCTTCCCTTGGGATCCCGATTCCTCACTCCCGTTTGGAAACAAGCCCCCCACGTGCACTTGGCGCCTGCTCTTCCTGTAGCCCCAGCGCTTCCTGTACCCACAGCAGTCCCAGTAGTGCCCCGGCCTCACCTAATACCCCAACCGGGAGTATCTATTGAGTATCACGGAACCCGAAATTACCTGCCCTTATCAGGGGCTGTTCCACTCTACCAGCAAAATCCTCTAGTAAATCAAGTGCTGCCTTTCGAGCAGGCTGTACAGCCTCTTCCCTTCCAACATGCTGCCCATGGGTTTATCCCTCAACAACCCCTTCCCTTCCAACATGCTGCCCATGGCTTTACCCCTCAACAACCCCTTCCCTTCCAGCATGCAGCCCATGGCTTCGCTGTTCCGCAACAGACGCTACCTCACGATCACCCCACTCAGTTCCTTGCTCCTGAGCAGCAGCTGCCCCATCCTAGCAGCGCTCATTTCCAGCAGCAGCTTCAAGCCATTCAACAGTACCAGGACATTCCTCAAGGGCAGCTTCCTTTAGAAGGGGAGCAACAGGCGAGCATTGATCAATACATTCAAAACAATCAGGAAGCATTTGCCGCGAACTTTGACCAGAGCAACGTGATTCAGCCGGGCCAGACCGATTTGCAGATTCCCTACCATTTGCCTCAGCATGGCGGGTGGAGTGTGGCGCAACAGGGAGGGCTTCAACAGGACTCTGCAGGATTTGAGCAGCAGGTTTTTAGACCATCGCAACAACTGGAGGCTCCCTACAAGAAGTGAGGTGTTGGGGAAGGACTGATTGAAGCCCGATCGCAAGTTTTGTGATTGCTGTTGTTGTTGTTATTATTTATTTTTTACTCAGGTTAAGTTTTATTGTTATTCTAGTCAATTGAAGATGAATATTTTTCTATAAAGTAAAAATGGCATTGAAAAACCGGAACTGACTATTAGTCTAGTACAAAGCGTCAATTCTCCCTCTGCTTCGCTCGAATGAGTAGAAGCTTTGTTTCCATGCGGAAAAGATGTAGCAATGATGCATAGTACAGTGGCATTTTTCATCGAAATCCAGACCCAAGTTACTGGATTAATTCCGAAACTTCCTGCATGATGGACCGGGACACTTGGAAAAGCCGGTCTTGAATGTGCAAAAGAATGGGGAAGGAAACTCGATGAATATAACTCTGGCAGTGATCTGAGCCAAAGAAAAGCGAGTAGGGAAAGTTGGATCCTCTAGCCCCCTTCTTTTGATCAGAAAATGATTATATCAAATCCATCCAACTAAGTCGCAAACCTTCTTCCTACAAGAGGTATGCAATCAAATTCTTCATAGGCAAGACGAATATTAAGGAGGAATAATGAAACGATTATCTGTGATGTTTTTCAACTGATTTGGGAAGGTTCCAGATTGATCTTGAAGCTCTTGAGAAACTGCAAGGCTTGAACATTGCCTAGTTACTTTAAAGTTGATTTCAGACTTGAATAACTTGAGCGTAGGTTCTCGTGGGAGGAGCAAGTGGTGATGTTTACTTGAAACTACTAGACTTGTTTGTACATAGTTGGACTTTAGTAGTTTTGCGGGGTTTTAAATCCCAACACATCCCCAGATTTGACACAAAGTCAGGATCTCTTGCAGTATCCTTCGGGGTATCTCCGCGATATTATCCATTGCAGGACATTTTTTTTCTGGAAGGTTCTATATTTTTGGTAACTCTATGCTCTAAATTCTATCTTTGGTAACTTTACGCCTGATACTAGAAGTGTTTAGAACTGCTATTTTCAACTCCTCTGATCCAGTTTAAACATCTTGGACTTGTCGGATGCACGTTTTGAATGGCAACTCGAACTGCACGCTCTTGTTTTAGTTGATGAGTACGAAACTGTGCATTCTTGTTGCTCAGAAATGTAGTTATCACTCTAAAATAACCAAATGAGTTTGTCTTGGTTCTAATTTGATTCGATAGGTCAGTTCATCTGGCAGCTGTAAGTTACGTAAGTATATTTATTCCTAGTAGCACCAGGAAGGTATAAATAGGGAAAGTCGATATAGGAGCCTTCCAGTGTGCATTGGAAGTGTCCACAGTTTCTGGCATTTATTTAATGCTTGCAACTGATTGCACAGTGCTGTTCCAAATGTCTTTTCTTGCTCGTTTCTTCAGTTGTATTATTGGGGTTGGATCTCTGTCGCTTGTCGATTGTGTGTCGATTAATTTTTGGAAGGCTTCGATGGTCACCAGTTAATTTATTGGTTGCAAGTGTTTGTGGTGTGAGGATACCTTTTTAAAATGACATACCGGCCACATTTTAAATGGTAAAACTATAATGAGATGAAATTTTGAACGATTTTTGAGCTTGTAGAGCGCTTGAAAATGATCAAAAGGTTTTATCAAAATAATCGTTTTTTTAATCGAATCCAAAGTTCACTTTGTGAAGATTATTGGACGAGATACTCGTCCTTACTAGGCCACCAATATCACGTCCTACTGCAAGAAATAAAGGAATATGAATGCTGTAAGTGCCAGTGTTGCTGAAGCTGCAAATTTGTAGATTCCACGACTTTCCGAAAGACTTTGGTTTACATTTTTGCAGCATTGTGTTGACTCAAGAGCTGAAGCCGCTTGTCCATCGAAAGCATTGTTTGTTTGCAAGTTGGGCTTTAGATTAGCTTGAAATTGATCCAGCATTTGGAAAAAAACTCATCTTTTCGGCAGAAGCACATTTTTCGTTACATGGTTTAGTGAAAAATCAAAATTGTCGTTTTTGAGAATGTCATCAGAATCTTTTGATGTGGATTATTGGAGCACATTTTGTTGAAACTGATCAATATTGACCGATGTAAACCAATATCTTTTATGACCACAATTCGACGAAATTGAATAGGAAAAGTTCTGAAAACACCACATTTGGTTAATGCCACATTATTGGAAGAAAAGTCTGATGAATCAATAATCTCCAGAAATGCAGCTGTTAATTGGCCTTCAAAAAATTGCGATTTAACTCCGCTAGATTTATTTTTCTGGCAATATCTTTAAAGTCGTTGGTTCTATGAGAACAAACCTCGAACTATTGACTCGTTGAAATTAAATATTGAACGCTGTATAGATGAAATTATGCATGCCAGTCGAAAATTGAGTCCATCGAATCCGCTCCTGTACTCAAAGCCAAAGTGGACATTTGAATAATGGGTTATGCAAAGCGTAAATCTCACAACTTGCACTTGAAATTTTTAAAAAAGCTTTACATTTATCGCAAGTATTTTGAATTTTATTTCGGTTTAAAAACATATTGTCTCGAGCGGAAAACCTTTTAGTAATCGTTTATTTGATTCAGTATGGTTTATGAGTATCGAAAGTTATAAATTGTTTGAATAGCTGTGTGTAAAACTGAAAATAGGTAAAAAACAGCAATTCACAATAGCACGACTCATTGGTTCACTGGTCGATAGGCAAATTTACCATTCAGGTCAATTTACCTGAATATTCACACTTTCGTAGACAAAACTCACATTTTTAATAATCTAGATTCTCGAAAAATCTGCTATCAAGCACAGAACTTTTGCAAAACAGTAGAAACATCCTAGATCCTAGAAACATCACTAGTATACCTTCTAGGACATACTGATAATCTTGCTACCCATTCAAATTTCTCTTGTAGGAATCCACTTCCGTATAAATAATATTTCTCAATTTTCACCATTTAGATGCCAATTTGCATTGTGACCGCGTAATGGTCCCATAATCAATTTTTCGTAAGCCATCGTACGCCAAACCTCAACATCCTCGGTTTGGCAACGCTATCTTGAAACTACATCTCGAAAAATTAATATAATTGATTATGGATTTTCAAGGGGCTTTTTGCGATGCCGTGACTCTATTAACTTGTGAGCCGGACATTAAAACGTCGATTGTTTTATAATTGCATGGCGAAAGTACAACGTTTTTGTCAGTCTGTTTCCTTCCATATGTCTGTGCTGAGGTTTTTTCTGCCATTAAATCCAAAGGATATAAGTCGGGCGCATAAAGAGGCCGCGACGAGAATGGTTTATTGCTTACATAAAACGCATAACTGGGATTTTGCTCTAGTGTTCAACATTTCATTGCAATTCGCTTACAACGATTGCAAGACAACCAATTGATATAATAACTGTTAATTAAATAATCAAGAAACTGTTTTACGTAAATTGCTACGTTTATTTATTGCAATAACTTGGGAATCTGCTTGAACGTTCATGTGAATGTTGTAAAGAAAATATTTTAAAATACGCGGTTACAGTCGAGTTTGTTATATTAACGCTTAATTAGGCGCAATTATCAACTAATTCCTGTTAATTGCATAGCATTTATTTATATGAAAAATTTCATACTTTTACTTTCGAGGAATTATCAACACAGGCCTGAGTTTCAATATTAATGAATTAATTATTAAAAATTTAAATTGAAACACGACAAATCCTATTAAAATGTGTCTAGTAAGCGTTTTGGTATTAATTCAAACAGTATACTTTGATTTTTTCGCGCAAACACAAATCTCCAAAATCACTTGATGGTTCATTACAGACGATTTTTCGTAAAATACTCATGAAATCCGTTCTTTATCGATTCGTGACCGAGTAAATTGTAAACGAATTCAGCATCTTGCAATGTTTTCTGTATAATGCTATAATTGCCAAAAATCATTCGGCTTGCTAACTGTTAATCTATTGTTAATCATTAATTATATTAATTATATTAATACGAAGGTAAGTAATGTTGAAAGTTGCTGATTCTAAATAAATTCAGTAACCAAACAAGCAAATGAATATCTGACTTTTATATATATTTTTTATAAGAGAGCATTAGAAAATAATGTCTTCCAATGTGCTTGATCTGATCGAGATCGACGTTAGCCTTAAAGATTAACATAAATAACATTATTTCTCTTAAAGAAAATTGACAAAATTGATTCTCTACTCACTAGTTGCACAAATATATCGATACTTAAGGTAATTAATGGCAAATTAAATTATTTGATAAATGTTATTAACACTTTAATTATTAATACCTTAATGCATATAACCATGGTCCGATTTAACTGACTTTAGTTCACTAATAGCAAGATCGTATTTTATATTTTAGTAAATCCTATTCCCTGTTTTAACCGTTTTCTATCCTTTGGATATAGGCCCCTTTCAAATTTGACCATTGGCTGCCGGTTTTGCGCAACTCGATATCAATTTAAGCCTGCGATCTTCTTTATCTGGTCGTACCATCTTTGCTGGGGTCTTCCAACACTTCTCCTATCTTCCCAAGGTCTCCATCTGGTGTTATATCCGCTCCAGTGTTCTGTATGTCTGGCCACGTGTCCTGCCCATTGCCATTTTAGGGAACAAATTATTTTTATTATGTCGAAGACTTTGGTTTTTTTCCTTGTCCATGCATTTGTTTTGTGGTCTCTAGATATATATATAATAATAGATATAAATATATATAGATATACTATATATATATATAGAGAGATAGATATATGATATATATATATATATATATATATATTATATTCGAATATCTATTATATGAAAGGCTTATATATATATATATATTATATATCTATATTATAGATATATATATATATATATATCATTATATATATATATATATATAGTGATAGGTGTGCTAGTATATATATAGATGTAGTGGGATTATATTGGAAACCGTTAAAGATACAGCGTGGACCCAACTGGGGAAAAGTTGAGCAATCAAGTGCCTATTAATAATCTTTCATCAATTTCTTAGAACTCGGAATAGCAACGGATATACAGGGAAAAAAGAAAAAAGTGCGTTTTATAATATCCATTATATCGTGTTTATTATAAAAGATACAATAACGAAATTTTCAGGGTGGGGGTAAGAAATGAGCGTGAATTTGAAAATAAAGTAAAAAATAATCTAGGCCCACTATGTTCAATGAGGCCGAAGTCAACTTTTGGTTTTCTTATGGGCGCCATATTGAATTTCTGCATTTTTAAATTCCCCTTTAAATATTCTCTTCAACCATGTATAACATGTTTATGTTCGGTCAAGATAAATAATTAAAATTAACAAAATTAAGATTTTATGGTAGTAGACATTGATATTTCTCTTCAATTTCCCCATAGTGACGTTCGTTGTCTGTTTTAATTACCTAGGTAACTGTCAAAGTAGAATTTAATGTCAGTGTCAAGTGTTTGTAATTAATTGTGTGTTTCAAATTATGAAAAATACAATATGTTGGAGTGTTTTATTCTCTGTCGTCGAAATGAAGCGAAAGCTGAAGAAATGTGTATTTAAATAAATATCCAGAAAGGCGACAACCTGGTAGAACTATGTTTAGGCGTCTGAAAGACAACCTTGTAGCTTACGGGAGTCTTGCTAAGGTAAAGAAAAACAAACTTCCAGACGAAAATAAAGAAAATTTGGTAATGCAACGCGTGGTTGAGACATCTCGTACGTCTTTGCGTCAAATTGAAGCCACAACAGGTTGTGGTGAGCTTCGCCCACCGACTCACGGGTGGCAGCATCAGCAACACGGGTTGCCAACATCTCACCGCACAAGATCTACGTCGACTCGGTTCATTTACGTCCGAACGCGTATAACCGGTGTCCGGCGTATAAGGCAGGGTCTTATATCTCTATGCCCGGGACTAAACGCATGGCTCATCACATAACGCCATAATTGGTGACCCCGACGTGATATGCGTCAAAGGTACAGTCACAGACGCCCGTCGCGGCGTCTCTGTAATGTTTGGCCACAATCCACAGTGTGTTGCTCTGCAAGTAAACTGCTGAATTGAATCTTATCAACAAATATGATATGAATGGAAAATTCTTTCGAGTAGTAATGGGAGTTCGGGGGGGAGTAGTAGGCGTGTCCCATGGACAAGCTTTAACAACGTAACGATTTAAATAGGCAAAGCCTCATTACACGAGACCTCACTATGTTTGGCTAGAGGTAGCCTAATGTGGCATACTTTTTGACAAAAGGAGTATCAACTCTGCAATTTTCCTCGTCTTCCCACGGACATACGTCTGTATTTTTTGTTTCATTCCAATGTATTCCTGGGTTTCAGTCAATTTCATTGTCACTAATTATGGCGTTATGTGATGAGCCATGCGTTTCGTCCCGGGCCTACCTATTGGACTCGTCAGTACGGCGAATAGCATTTTAAAGCGTCATAAATATCACCCCTATCGTGAACGGCCCTGCCAGGGACTCCAGAATGGCGATGCGATTAGAAGAATGCCATTTTGTCAGTTGTTTATTCAAAGAAATAATGAGACACCAAACTTTTCCTTAAAAGTCCTTTGGTCAGATGAGAGCCAATTTACTAAATGTGGACTATTTAATCGTAAAAATACCGTTTTATTGTCAGATGAAAATCCACGGCTAGTTCGTCAAGTTAGGCACCAAGTTGGGTTTGGATTTAACGTCTGGTTAGGTATTGTGGGTACCCACGTGATTGGACCATTTTTTTAATGATAACTTAAATTGCGAGAGATATTTGAACCTCTTACAAACTAACGTAGCGGAAGCACTTATGGATGTTCCAGTAGCTACCCTGCAAAACTTGTATTTCCAACAAGACGGCGCGCCGCCACATAATGGACGTATTATCACAGAATTTTTAAATCACGAATTTCCCAACAAGTGGATAGGCAACCTGGGACCAGTAAGATGGCCTGCGAGATCCCCTGACATAACACCGCTTGATTTTTTGCATGGGGTTTCCTCAAAAATGTATGTATACTGTAGGTCATACGAAACCGAAGAGGAGCTGAGACACGCTGTTATAGAAGCTGTTAACAGAATTACCCCAGAAATGATCAGAAAATCCTGTGCAGCAGTAATGAGACGATGTATGTTGTGCGTGCGAGAAAACGGTGGCTTATTTGAACACCTACTTTAATCCTAAAATGTTACTTGTTCTTTTGCAGAGTTCGATGTATGATCAATAATAATTTAAAGTAATAATTAATAGAAATATCAATGTCTACTACCATAAAATCTTAATTTTGTTAATTTTAATTATTTATCTTGACCGAACATAAACATGTTATACATGGTTGAAGAGAATATTTAAAGGGGAATTTAAAAGTGCAGAAATTCAATGTTGCGCCCATAAGAAAAACAAAAGTTGACTTCGGCCTCATTGAACATAGTGGGCCTAGATTATTTTTTACTTTATTTTCAAATTCACGCTTATTTCTTACCCCCACCCTGAAAATTTAGTTATTGTATCTTTTATAATAAACACGAAATAAAGGATTTTATAAAACGCACTTTTTTCTTTTTTTCCCTGTATATCCGTTGCTATTCCGAGTTCAAAGAAGTTGATGACAGATTATTTATAGGCACTTGATTGCGCAACTTTTTCGCAATTTGGTCGTATATATATATATATATATATATATATATATATATATATATATATATATATATATATATATATATATATATATATATACGTATATATATATATGTATGTTTCTGTTCTATTTATTGTGTTGTCATGAATCGGTATTGTTTCGTCTACGTCTGGTGTATTTGTAATTAACTGGGTCTTTGTGTAGTTCATGTGTAATCCTACCTTTGTATCCTCATCTTATAGTTCTTCCAATATATCAATCAATTCCTCTTTATCCCTTGCAAAATGTGCAATATCGTCGGAAAATCTTAGATTGTGCAAGCGTTCACCATGTATGTTCAATCCTTTGTTTTCCTATTTTAGCTTTTTAAAAATATCCTCGAGTTCTTAAGTTTTCACTCGAGTTTTCGGAGTTTCGCTCGAAGTTTCGCTTCGAGCTTCGAGTTTTCGCTCTAATCTGTTTGTGATTATTCTGGGGAATAATTTATATATCTGTGATAGTAGGCTTACCGGCCGATAGTTTGCGAGATCAGTCGGGTCTCCTTTCTTGTAGATCAGAACCACTACAGCATTCTCCCAATTTTTGGGTATATGTTCTTCTGTTAGGCACTCATTGAATAGTTCCACTAGTTCTTGTCTCGTCTTGATATCACTTTCCATAAGCATTTCAGGCAGAATGTTGTCTTCTCCTGTCGCTTTGCCCTTTTTCATCTAGGATAGCACTTTCTCCAGTTCTTCCATATCTTTCTCGGGCATTTCTTCTGATTTAACATTTGCCATTCGAATTTTGTCGTGTCTTGTCGTTGTGATTGTTATTTTGGATTCGTACAGATCTCCATAGAAAGATTCCACAACTTTTAGTATTTGTTGTCTGTCTTCTACTATATGGTTTATCACATCTTTTATTTTTGTTATCTCTTTCTTATGTGTGTTATGTCTTTTACATATATTTAGCCCCTTGTTCTGTTCTAATAGGGATTGCACTTGTTTCGTTTGGTGTTTTAGTATATCTCGTCTCGCCATTTTTCTTGCTGTTCTGTTGGTTTCTGTGTATTCAATAGTGTCTCGTTTACCTTGGGTTATCAGTTTTCTCCTTTTCTCTAGGAGGTGTTTTGTTTCTATCGACAGTTTATTCGGCGTTTTCTCTAGTGGGCCTATTATCTGTTCTGCTGTTTCTTTTATAATTTTTGTTATTCTCCTATTTCTATTATCCAATGACTCTTCTGTTGTTCCCGGCTTATTGGAAAAATTTTCGTTCAGCTTTTGTTTGTATGTTTCCGTTCTTTCCGCTATCTTTTCTCCGCTTCCTCTCTTCGTCGTTTGTTCCATATTTCTTTTCGTTTCCATTTTTGTGTTTATGAGTAATTTGCATCTTACCATCCTGTGATCACTGCCGGTGTTGAATTGATTGATAAGTTCGATCTCATTTTTGGTTTGTCCGTCTGGGCTATTCCATGTCCATTTACGTTTCTCTCTCTTTTGGAAGAAAGTATTCATCAGATAAAGTCTTTCTCCTTCTATAAAGTTTGATAACATTTTCCCCTTTCATTTCTGGTGCCGAGTCCGAACTGTCCTATGTGTGTTTCCGTTGGTTCTGCTCCTCTGCTTATTTTTGCATTAAAGTCTCCTCTCTTAATAGTGTGCGTCGCTGGGTTCTCTCTTATTGCTCTCGCTATATCTTCGTATGTCGTTTCCACCTGGTCATCATCATGTGGTTGGTACATAGGCTTGTATATATTTTAGCGTTATATTTTTGTTTATGTTGATTACGACATATATTACTTTGTCAGGTATTGATTTCACGATTTTCAGGTTTGTCGACAGTTTTTTATTTATTAATATTCCAACTACTCCATTGCTATCATCGTCGTTCCCTCTGTAGAACATAGTATGTCCTGAATCCAAATGGAGGTAATGTTCTCCTCTTCTCCTTGTTTCGGCTAAGCCTACAATGCCCCAGTTTATTTTCTCCAATTCGTACTCTAATTCAACCAGACGTTCCTTTGTTCCGATTGATCTTGTGTTGTAAGTTGCAATGTGTAACAAGCAATTCGCTATAGCTTTGTTAGGCCCATGATTATTTTGTTTCTTCTTTATGGATGTCGTTCCTTTTCCCTCCCCCAGAATCCACGAGGCTAACCGAGATATCGGTGTGGGATTGTGAGGTACCTCTACCCACCTGGGGTACTTTATTTCGTTTTGAGCTCGATATATTTTCTTTTGAAAGGTTTTGGCAATTAAAACACCACGCTTGCTGGGCGTCTTGGTGAGTAACCTGGAGAACAGACGCTGACTGCTGTTTTCTAAATGCTTTTGAAATATTATATTTTGCAGTGTTAAAATTATTGTTTTAAAATCATTGTAAATGTTATTATATTTTGCAGTGTGTGAAAGTTCAAGTAAGATGATTTTCACTGCAACTAAGAAATAGGAAGAAATCAATACTGTTAGGTAAAAATTAATTCAAAGGGCAAGTTTTCTCTAAAATGTCGGCAATCTTGTCCTGAATCTACTGGTTGGTGATGCGAATGGATATCTGAAACGCTTTCTGGGAATTTAATTCTCGAGTTTCATGTCTGGCTTAACTATAAAAAATTAAACTTGATATTTTAAACTAGTTCTAAAAATCTCTATCCAAAAAATCCAAAAAATCCGATTTAAATTGTTTTGAGCAACTTAATCTGCTCTATACTTTCAACCAATCCACGACTATCACAGAATATAAGAATAGAAAATATCCAATAACGATTATCGTTAGCAAAAAAACATAACAATATTTTACTAATAACTACATGCACTTTCAAAAGGACTTGATGACAAATCTTAACAATCTAGGCAAAAAATGTAAAAATGTTAATAGACCAAAATAGGCAGGATAAATGGTAATGGAATAGCCAAGAAATTGAAAACGGCAAAGGAAAATCATACTGACAAAAATGTAAATAACTTTTACGCTTAAGTTTTCTTGGGACAATTAGCAACAGAAAAAACTAAACAATACCATACAGTAAACCGAACTAAGACACCCTGAGAGGTCACTCAATACAATCCATTTTTTCCGTTAGTTAAACATGCAAAACAACATCTGGAACTAGTTATGAGAAATTAATTCAGGAATAATGTTTTTCAAGGTTCCCAATTGCGTAAAAAGTTTGGCGTTTGGCATATAACTTCGATAGGAGTTAAAAATATTTTTGAAACAATGAATTAACTTTAGATCTGTAGAAATGTGGACGTTTAGAATTTGAAGCTATAAACTAGCACTTGCGAGTTCAATTTTAATTATTCTGAACAGAAACGAAGAGAAATTAAGCATATATCCAATACTTAGACAAATAAATCGATATCCCCAACAACAAAGATGTGATTATCAGACAAGATAATCACTTTCTAATTAAAACCAACAATGAAGACAAAGCAACACAAATCTTACAAAAACTGAAACAGGAAAACCTTATAACAGCATTCAAACTGCAAAGGAATAGTAACCTCCCACTAATCCGACAACAAAAGTCAGGTCCCCATATTACACCATCATATTCAGTCGTCGCCACTGGGGTCGACCTGGACATTGAAGACAGCATGTTTCTGGAACGCCTGGAGCAGCAGGGCTTCAGAATAAGGTTCTGCAGGAGAATTATCTCGCGAGAGCGCAACGCACCCACACTAATGATGAGGTTAATAACCGGCGACATATCCACATACGAAAGGTTGATGAACGACCGTGCGGTTCATTTTTTGGGCCGCATTTTCAAGATCACAGAGAGCAAACCACCAGCACCCGTGCCTGCGCCGTGCTTCCAAGTGCAACATGTTCAACCACAAAACGGAAGACTGCAAACAATCGCCGAAATGCAACAAGTGCCAGGGTCCCCATCCAACTTCCAAATGCGAGTCACCACTGCCAACCAAGTGCGCAGCGTGCAACTCAGAGGACCACGCAGCATGGAGCATGAAGTGCCCAAAACGACCTACAGCCCCAATCGTCGGAATCCCAAACGTAAAAATAAAATGTGTAAACAAACGTACATCCGAGATTGCGGAGACAACGACAGTGGCAAGTAGAATACACACACCCATTACAACACATGACCACATCATAAACAAATACAAACATCAACTTAACAAGACAAACAATACCAACAGAGACGAACTACTAAAAAAAAAACTACGAAAACAATTTATAGAAGACTTCGACATTGACACCTCCGTTGATTTCTTCGGGAACCATGTATACATCCTAATGTTTGACATGCTCCTGCCCGAGGGACGCTCTCCAACTGAACCCTGCGAACAAGTGAGACAGACAGTAACGAGCATACAAGATTCAATTTGAAAGTACTTTACGCGAACATCAACGGACTTAACAGCAAAAAACCACTTATTTACAATTACATAGAACAAAACGACACAGACTGCTGCATATTTGTAGAGACTAAAACCAAACTAGGACAAACACCAACGTACAGAAATTGGCAGTATATCTATAGGCATGGAAATACCATCAATCATGCCAGGGGCGGGGTCGCAGCTCTCCTAAAACCAAACATCAAACTTGGAAGAGCAAATCCTCCTTCCCTCAACAACCCTTTGAACGACTGTCTACATTTTACGCTACCCTACTTAAACGACCTGATACACATATTTCTGACATACATACACCCACACTCCAACCTAGAACAAAACATACTGACTAAAGCGAGCATCTATAAATATGCAATAATTGTAGGCGACTTTAATATGAACAAAAGCAAAACGAAACAGCTTAAAAGATTTCTACAAAATTCCGACTTTATAAAACAGCACACCCCACCAACTTTTCTGATGCCCGTAAACCCAGACTCAACACCAGACGTTCTACTGCACACAAGAAACCTGACAAACACCATCAACAACATAAACTTAACCAACGAGCTTGGATCCGACCACCTGGCTATTACGTTTAACATAGACTTACAACATACGCAACCTACCTCCAATACACCTCCTATAGAGAAAAACTTAAACCTAACAAAGACTGACATAGACAAAGTGAAACAACATATACATGACTACATTGAATCACAAGCACAGCACATTTCAATAGAAACCATACAACAACAACTTTCACTAGCCATAGGAAAATTTAGCCCGGAAATAAAAAATGCTTTCTTCCGACATACACTACCCAAATACATACTGAGACTAATAAAACATAAGAGAGAACTGTACAGACTATATACAAACACTCAAAATAACGACCTAAAAAAGACAATGAACCAACTTAACAGAAACATTAAAACTCTGATTGGACAATACCGACAAGACAAATGGCTAGAAACATGTAAAGAAATACAGAAGGACAAAGGCAAAACATACTGGCGAAAAATTAAGAAACTGGCGCAATACAGGAAGACTGGCACTACTGACACAATTGACGAAAACGGAATAGAACGCTACACAGACAAAGAGAAAGCGGACGCATTCGCCAGACACTATCAAAGGGCCTTCAGCATATCGACAAACCCTAACTTCGACAATGACAACTGGAACTTGATCAACGACTGGTACTTGAACTATTTTAACAACTCACCAAACTATGCCTGCACACTGATCACAGACACAGAGTACGATGAAGCCCTAGCGCACATCAAAAACACTGCACCGGGGAAAGATAAAATTAAAGCAAAACTATTGAAAAGCCTAAGTCAAGAAACACACAAACTGATCCTAACTGAATTGAACAACTGCATCACAAATGGCAGAATCCCAAAATCATGGAAAAACGGCTTAATAATCCCTATACCCAAAAATGGACTGGACAATACACAACCGAGCAATTACAGACCAATTACACTGGTTTTTACACAAGGTTTTTGAGTACATAATAGGGCAGCGACTGGGAAAACTGGTCGGAAAGTACATACCATCGTATCAGTTCGGATTCAAACATCAGCACTCGACTATTCACCCACTCTTCACTCTGACTAACAATATACAAACAACCTAACTGACAGGAAGACAGCTTGCCTGTTTATGGACATTAACAAAGCTTTTGATAGTGTTTGGCTTAGAGGCTTACTATACAAACTATACAAACTACACACACCAACATATCTACTACACACCGTAAAGAACTTACTAGAAAACAGACAACTACAAGTACGAATTGACAAAACACTGTCATTTTCTTTTTCCCCTGAACAAGGGCTCCCTCAAGGATCCCCGCTCTCACCGTTTCTATACAATATATACTGCCATGACATATACAATTACAACTTACCAGACAAAAATCAAATCGACAGATCGGCATACATATTACAATACGCAGACGACACGGCACTTATTGTACATGACAAAACTACTGAGAGAGCAGCTCAAAGACTCCAAACACTAACAAACAACACAATAAGATGGTTTTATAAATGGAGACTAACACCAAACGCGTCAAAAAACCAACTTCTGCTCACAAACCACAGACTCAACGCTGACTCCCCTACAATAACTGCAGACGGCCAAACGACACAACCTAAAAGCGACGTAAAATACCTTGGAATCACAATTGACCACAAACTTAAATTCACTAAACACATACGAAACATCAGGGCAGAAACAATAAAGAGAACAAAACACTTTCGTTCACTAACCTACAAAGACAGAGGAATCAGCACAAACACCGCCACCAAAATATATAAAGCTATTTGTAGACCCTTGCTAGACTTTGGACATATACTCATGACCAACGGAACAGAAAGGACAAAACGTTATACACAAACAACTGAACAAATTGCACTAAGACTAATAACACGAATAAGACACCCCCAAAACCCACTACACAACCCCCCCACCCAACTACTATACGAACGCACAAACATGACAAAGAAATCGGAAAGACTCATACAGCTACAGACAAAATGGACAAACAACCCCTACAACTGGACCATACTGAATCCCCTTTGTCTTACAAGACCAACCAGACAATCCCGCTTCCGTTTCCCTACATTAACGCTACTCGAACACTTACAAACGCAACTGACTAGTGGACAATAAAATAATCTCTTCTTGCCACTGAAATTTTATTTAGTAACATCGTTAACCTAGAATAAGAGAATTTTCATATTTGTTTTTTTATTTAGATTAAGACTACATGTATTAAACAAGGGCAGAAAGACCGATAGGTCGATAGCCTTTTTTAGAAATAAAGATGTTTACTACTACTAAATCGATATCTGAAGACTTTTCTGAGAAAACATATAATTAAAAAATCATATTTTATAACGAAAAATTTAAAAAGTGGGTTGGATACACACTTTATTGCAAAAAGCTTATTTGATTGAAAATTTTATTTTGTTCTAAGTTGGGGATAATTTTGTTAAGTTCAGCACTCTCAACGAGCTTAAAGTTCACAATCAAAATGTTGTATTTTCTCAAAATTTCACTAAATTAATTCTTTATTTGCTAGTAAAACCGGAAAGTGTATATTTTAATCAATTTACACGACATTAATTCACAATTTACGTCTTGCAATGTTCCGAATTGCCAAAATTCTGTTTAAGCGATTTTCAAAAAATTATTGAGAGTTCAAAACCCAACGATTTTTGTTCACAAAATTCACAAGTTACACAAAGTTTAATCAACATTAGTCAAAAAAATAGCGAGCATAAAAATGGTTAAAAAAATAAGTGCGGCACCTTGACTATTTTCAAAAATATTTCGATAACGAGATTTGCATGAATTGGGACCAGAATATAGGGAAATTTTCGACTAGGTATGCAAAATACATGCAAATGGATAGTTTAGATACAGAGGAAAGATCTTCAAGTAAGACAATAACATCTATCGCTTTCAAGAAAATATTACTTTAAGAAGAGGCTTGAACTGTCACAGAAAAAATACCCTAGTTTTACGAAAGAGATTTTTAAGTAAATTTTAAGCGATATTTTGTACATTTGTATATAAAAGAAACCAAAAATTGGGCCAAAATCGGTTCAATAAAATTCGAATTCCAAACAATGCTATTTTATTTGCGCAAGAAATATTCACATGAACTAACAACCATAACGACAATATTTAGCAATAATCTGAAAGGAACCAAGCAGCTAATTCCTTTCGAATGCAAACTATTCCGATTCTTCAGACATTGAAAAGGCTGATTTGATTGAACCATGAAATTATACGATGGAAGATAATACCAATTTATTGGAAAATTACAAGTAAAGGAACCTACTGAGTGAAACAGAACAGTTAGGTTCAATCGGAAACACTCCCAAAAACAAGATTAGTTTTTTAAAAACCAGAGTCATCAAAACGAGAAAAATAATGAATGCTTCGATTGACCAAATTTTTCAAAAACTTGCGGCGGAGGAGCTCGAACGACCAGCTTTTTTTGCTTTTAAGAATGATATAGATAGATGAATATTGCTTGCCCAAATGGTACCGATACTTCACAGAAAAATTCACAGAAAATTTAACATGATTTTAGTCCCATGGAAGCTACATCCATCTACAGAAGACTTAAAAATAAAGGAAATGAAAAGTATGAATTTTTACGAAGATTTAGATGGCTGTGGTGGAAACCTAGACTTCGAGACTGATGAAGAACAGGAAAAACATTGTCCAAATACGAATGTCAGCTTTTTTTGATAAAATGGATATAGACATGTAAGTTTTCAAACGAGACAATGTTCAGTTCTTAATGATCATAATTTCTCTGTTGAAATTTCGAACTCACATGATAATTGATCAGAAAGGAATCAAGCCCCAATGGGGCTCCCTCCCATATTAAATAGGAGTTCTCTTCTAACAGTAAATAGGAGTTTTATAGAAGTAAAAGGGTTATATAAAGTCCCAATATTCTCATTTCTAAGACAAAAATGAGACCTTAATTATCAGTTCTCTTCTGATAGTAAATAGGAGTTCTAAAGGAGTAAA
Organism: Dendroctonus valens; assembly: GCA_024550625.1. Classification (NCBI taxonomy): domain Eukaryota; kingdom Metazoa; phylum Arthropoda; class Insecta; order Coleoptera; family Curculionidae; genus Dendroctonus; species Dendroctonus valens. The sequence continues at coordinate 364,087 of JAJTJO010000484.1, read as the reverse complement.
TAGATTATATAAAGGAACCTAGCCCCAAAAGTTCTAAAACGAAAAAGAAAACAAAAAAAAACTAGTCGGCATTTGAACAACTGTATTCATATGTTAAATAATTGAGCGTTCAGGAAACGTTTCCCGTTCGTTACTCCTACACAAATAAACCGAGACATGAATACAATACAAAGCACCATTGTATTTATACTCCTAATTACAGTAACGAAATAATTCCGCCTATCGGGCATGTTTGGCTTAAAAAAGACCTTGCTTTTCGCAAATTGCACTTTCAATCGCGTGACACGCTTCAAATTTACAACGACTTTTTCTCAAGTTGAGCAATGGGGGCTCTTTAAAACGCAAATTACTGCCATTATCAGCTTCCCCTTGTGAATGTTGCAAGTAAAAGACACCGCTTTTTCTAACACGCGCTGTGTAATTGAGCGGATTGATTTAATTGAAGCTTTAGCGATTGTACAACCCATTTAGACGGGCGGTCAGTCGACCTGATCTAAAGCCTATTTATTTGCCCAAGATTTAGCTCGAGGTTCTTCGATATGGATTAGATAGGAAATTGGTAGGCGGTAAATGTTAGGGAATGTTTTGTTTTGTAAGAACTGCAATTTATGTTAATTTCGTAACCCTAGATCGGATATTCGTTATGGGTCGAGAATGGATCATGTTTTCAATTTATTAGACCTTTCATGGGGCTTTAATTGATATTCGAGGAACAATCTCCCAGACGCTTGAAAGTCATTAGGCAATACCTACAATGGCATTCACATTCTCAAGTGTTTCCAATTATATCAAGTTAATGCGACTAATTCGTCCTAGCAGCACGTCAAAGGCGGCGAAAAATCAAAAGACGAAAGTTTTATAAAAAAATTAAATAATTTATTAAACCTAAGATCATCACAACAACAATAATTTAAAAACAACTATTAGAGAAGAACACACTGTGACTGTTTCAATGCGGGGGGTTTTAATGGCCTTTTCCACCATAGATGTGGGGTCCGAACCCTCTGCCTACTAAGGGTCCATCGATCTTAGGGGCGTAGTTGTTGAAGTAGCCAAGTCCAGGTCCTTCGAACACTTTGGTAACTACAGGGTGGCCGTGGATAATTGGGGTGGCGTAGTCGCCGCCCCCATGGCCGCCTCCAAGACCGCCCAAACCTCCTGGATAGGCGAAAGCGACCGCTACAAGGGCGAAGAAGGCAATCTGAAATAAATACATTTTAATTTATTTTTGAAGCCACTGAAACTTGCAGAAGAAACTAAAGTTTCCGAGCTGAAGAACTGATTTCTAGATATTTGGCGATTTTTCAGTAGTTTCAATAGACGCAAAGCAAATCATGAAAATGAAGCCAATTAATATGTAAATCACTGTCACTTATACTTACCAAAGTTTTCATGTTGTATGTATTTGGTTTGTGGAAGCCAAAGCAGGAGATAACACTAGATGATCAGTTGGTGCAATACGTTCCAAGAAGTCCGAAACCACCTTATATCTGCACCACCGATGGTGGTAGGGTGAAGAAAAGCGGCGATTTTTTATGCGAAAAACACCGCTCGGGTTCCGCTTGAGATGATGAAAGATTATACACGTAACGTTCGGCCGTAGCTTCGTGATAGTCCAAGGGTTCATGTCTTATGCAAGCGCAAATAGGCCTACGTACTAAGAATTGAATGTGGGTATTATGTAAATATATGCGAGTTCTATATGCCATGAACAAGGCAAGCAAAAAATTCTTAATGTTGTGGCTAATGGGAAAGCATTTTTTTGGAACATTTAGCCACTCGATTAAATGAAGTTGCTGAAAAGTTTTGCAAATATCGTTCTACCTGAAGAGGTAGATTGGAAGGTTCCTGGTGATGGCAATCTGAAATTTTCAATTTGTATTTGAAATATATTTATTTTTTAATTCCAATGTATTCCTGGGTTTCAATCAATTTTATTGTTTATTATTTAAAATGTTACAAATACGTTTCGGTGTCTTTATCCGCCATCATCAGTTTGTCTAAAATATATATTTACAGTTATCATCAAATTAAATAGAAAACTTTCACCAAAATTCACATATTAAAATACAAATCACACACATATTAAAAAGTACATCCAGAACATTGGTTTTCAGGTGATGAGTCAGGACAAACATGTCTGGGAAAAGACTAGAATCTATTTTTTAATAAACCTTTATTAAATTTTATTAATTTTACCATTAAATTTTGTCCATATTACTTTGAATCGGAAGCACAAAGAATATTCAGGAATTGTTAAGAAAGCCGTCTGAAATTTGTTCAAAATTAAGATTTAAAAAATTATGTTTGTTATAATTTTTATTTTTTACCTTACTGTATGAAAATTTGCTTATTTAATCGTTTCGTTTTTCTTTCAAATCTGGAGAAGTACATTAAAATGACTTTGAACCAGAAGCACACAGAATATTCAGCTATTGCTAACAATACCGACAGAAATTTGTTCGCAATTCAGATTTTTTAAGATTTGTTTGTTATTATTTTTATTTTTTACGTTGTGTCACATATAAATTTACTTCTTTAATAGTGAATTTTTACCTCAAATCTTTATTAGTAAATTTGGTTTGAAATTACATTGAAGCAGAAGCACGAAGGATATTTGGGAATTGTTAATAATTCCGATTAAAATTTGTCCACAATTGAAATTTTATAAATTTTGTTAGTTATTATTGCTATTTTTTCACATGTGCATTTACTTCTTTAATCGCTCGATTTAGCTTCAATTCTTTAGAAGTGTTTGTGGAAATTTTGCAATCCCCAATCGCGGTTTAGTTTAAAATTACACAACATTATTTCTTAATTAATAATAAAATAATATAAAATATCTTAAATAATTCCCACATGGAATTCCTGGTGTTCCTCTTCCTGGGACGCTCAAGTTATTTTTCGAAACCCTTAAAATGTGTGCACTTAACATAGCTAGTTGGTAATATTGCAAGACGCAAATTGTAGAATAATTGCTCATAAATAAATTCTCAATTAATTTTTAGGAATGATCTTTTTATTTAGGAAAGGAGAGTTCTATAACTCTGATTTTAAAACTCCTCCACTAAAATCTGGTTTTATCTTCAATTTTTCTTTAAATGCTTTAGAAATCAATGCATTTGTATAAGGTTTGGATGGGGAATTAATTTATATTAGGACGTGATTAAAATCGCTTAAATTTGACTCTCAATAAGAGAAATTGTTATAAATTTCGAACTGAAAAGTTTCTATAGTTCGGACCATTGCAAAACTTTTTACTTTAAACTTACTAACTACAAATTTGCTTCGCTAAGAATAGAAAAAAGAATTAATTTTCTTTCGGATGTATTATAATAGAAGAACTTATAGTCCAATTTACTTTCCTCGCTTTTAATATATTGACATAATAAATTGCCTGCAATGTATAATAAAAATAAAATAAATGAATGTAAAGGATTCTTGGAAACACCCATTTCGAATGTCGTCACTTGTCTTTTCACAGTAAAAGCCAGAAGTTTTATAAAAAAATTTTATTGTTGCAATTAAATTTGTTGTAAACTAAAGTGCTTACTGAATAATTTTTAACATTCAGTGCAGACTCCTACTATACTTCTGTTATGTAATATTAGAAAGGCCCTATTCGAGTCAGTTCAAAATCGTTCTCAGTTCTAACATTGATATGCTTTGCAATTTTTTGCCTGAAACATACGCCCACAATACACAGTTTCGCATAAATACATTCTAGTAATTGTGGAAAACGAAGAATTGAGTCTTCAAGGAGCATGTAATGCTCATAACAAGGCTGGAATGTAATGCAGCCATAATTTTAATGTGAAGGGATAAATACGAAATTTAATTTGGCTATAGTTTTATGGTAAATCTCCTTTCAATTCGGATAGGGATAGCTCCACTACATTTTAAAAAAATGTCAAAAATAAGACGAGTAAAACGAAACTTTCAGAATGTATAATGAGCAACTTTGTAGCTATGCCTTATTTCATTTGACGATTTTTTGTGGGAACAACTGTAGTGCCTTACACTTGTGCAAAAATGAAAAAAAATATGCTTAAAATAAGAAAAATTGCTATAAAACTCATAGAGTGAGTATTACCCTTTCAAGCAGTTTGCAAAAGATCCTCCTGGTTAGACCTTCTTTTGCTATGTTAGGTGATATTTTGAAAAAACAACACAACAATCTAATCAATTTTCATTGCAATTCCCAAATTCCCACAAATTGCAATTAAAGCGACACTTGCATAACTAAAAGTTCGAATATTTCTCTATCCAATGGCTCCAAAGCCGCTTTCTAGCTAGTCCTAACTTTGTTTGATGACTATTTGAAGAAACAGCTTCCGTGTGAAACATGGCGGAAAACAAATTTCATTCACACCAATCAAATAATCCTTCCTATTTGAGAAAGTTGATCGCATATAAATTAACAGTAGCAGAGCCAATAAAGTAAAGTTTTCTCTGTTAAGAAATGTTTAAATTAAGGAAATAAGAAATAGCATTTTTTTTAATTATTATTATTTTTTTATTTCTTATTCAACTAAATTTTGTTTGAGAAGCTTTTAGCCCTTGACGTTATGGGTACAAGAGTAACCTTTTGCTTTCATTATAAATGGCATTAGTTTCAGTGTGATTTACGAAAAAACAGTTTAAACTGTTAATGCAGTTCTCGTCGTATATTGACATTCATCTATCATCTCCTTCCATTTATCGCGTTTGAGCCTCCAAATGTATTTTTTATACTACCAACCTGAGAAGTCACCATTATTTACTCCATTTCCCTAGTGAGAAGTCGTATTTCTCTCCCTAGGTCAATAACAATAATAAAAAAAAGTCCCTAGGTAAATAATGAAAGATGTTTAACTTTTTCATTATGTTTAATTTGCTCATTTCTCTAAGTTCAAGTGAGATTCCACCCATTTCCACTTCTAAATAACTGTAACTTTACGATTCACTAATTTTTCGCTTTTCCAGAAGTTTTTCATAGGACTTTTATCTATTTTCTAGAGACCGATAAATTAAATTGGGGCAGACACTGCAGACAATTAATGGGAAATTCAAAATCTAATTAAATCAATTTCGGCGATTATCCGCGTTAGTAGTAAAAATCTATATATAAAAGATATAGATATAATCTCTCGAACATTATATCCGCACATTATAAACGTGATCGGTATATAATTGCTTACTTCTCGACCTAGGTATATAATGTAGGGGAGAGTGGGCCACCACGAGACACGGGCCAGCATAAAACTTTGCAATATTTCCTTTTACAATAAGTGAAAACTTCTATTGCCCCGTTTGGGTATTACTAGCACAGTTTTTCTTCGGTGGTTAAAGTTTCTTCCTGTCTGAAACAGTCTTGACTGAAATTTTGACAAAAATGCATGTGAGCGAAGACGTTTTTTTCACGTGTATTATTCTGAGCCAAATTTTTTAGCGAAAGCATAAAGTTAAAGGTAAGAAATTTAAGTTGGAGATATAGTGTTGTAAGTGTTTTTTAATTGTATAAGGAAACTTTGTGATTTTAAAACGAATTTACCAACAAATTTTTATAAAAGTTATAACGTGGGAATGAGACACTTTATTGGGGCCCCCTTGAGACACTGTCTTATGGAGAAACTTTTAACCTTTTAATAATTAATTGCGACATTTTGTACCCTTAGATGTCAATGTCGCAAAACAAAGTCCCAGAAGGGTACATTCCCAGAAGAAAATTTGAAACGAGTAGTCCAAGAAGTTTTAGAGGAGTACGTGGAGTAAAACTGTGATTGCGAAGTCCAGAGGTACTTAGAGGCTTCCCAAAAGCTTCTAAGAGAAAACTCCCCTAAAGTATCATCCCTACGGATACTTCAGAAAAAGCAAAATTGAAATGTGATGCAAAGAAAAAGATGGAAATTTCCGAAAAAAAAAGGAGCGAAGAGAATCGTTTTTTCAAAGAATTTTAAAATGTTAACAAAGGAGATGTCTTCCGATGTCGACGGAGAAGACGTCCCAATTCAGACGACGATTCTGATTGGATACCTGAACTCGATCAACCCGTAGGGAAAAATAGTACTTGTGGCGACACATCGGAAGAAGATGAAGTTAATTTTTTAAGGATGTGTTTTAGGTAAAACATAAAGATTGCAGTTCTATTATAAATTTGAGCTCAATTTTAGCAATTTTAATATTCGTTGAGTGCTTTTCTAAGACTAAAATTACAAAATTTGTAATTTTTTTCGAGTAATATTTTTTTTAGTTTCAATTTTGTTTCAGCCGAGGTTAAAGCTAAGTAATTTAATTTTTAAGATTAAAATGCCAATATTTGTCAATCTTAAGATATAAAGTTTTTTTTAGTTTCAATTGTCATTTTTTTTTATTGACTCACTTATGTCTCCGCTTTTTCTTCTGCTCTACTTTTTCCTCTGCTCTACTCTGAAAGAACTACTCTTTCTACCGTAACATACATAAATAAATGCAATTCCGACCAGCTAATAAACTTTTCAGCACATTCTTGTAAAATGTTAAGGAAAAAAGCCACTTTGACTTTTTTAGCTTTATGGTGACCCACTATCCCCTTAAACATTTTTAATGAATGCAAATTTTTAATCCATAAAACGCGTCTTTGTAAATTAATTTCCGTCTTTACGCCTTTTTTCGACATTCCCAAAACCGCGTTTTTTTAGCTGGAACATTTATATGCAGATATTTACTTCCTACAGTACTAAAATCCTGATGATGCCAGCAATTCCACAACCCCAGTCATTGAAATACAAAATTATATTTATAAATAAGTGATTTTATAGATTTTTCATTAAAGTTAAACTTTCGGCTTTAGAAGTAACATTTAATTTAAATTGAATGCAGCACGAAGCAGATTTTTCTTTCAGTTTCAAATTATTATGTTATACGTTTTTTTTATAGTATGGAAACATCACCGAACTCTTAACTTCAATTTGGACAAAATTAATGGTAATTTTATTCAAATTAAGCAAGTCCTCATTTCAAACAAATGTTCTTTACGTAATTTAATTGGCAAAGGAACATTGAAATGTAAAGAACACTTGTCAAGCCACTAGTCGGAAAACTTTCAAAAAAAATACTCTTTCAAGAATTGTTGCGGTAAAATTATGCAAACTGATAATTGCAATGGAATTACTTAAATATTAATATGGATAATTTAAGTAAGTATTTTTATTAATTCGGCATGTTCAAGAAAAAGATATTTTCCATATTTGTCTTGCCTCTTAGTCGAGGCAGGCGCTAATTTTCGGACTTTCAGTTCAGTGGATACATTAGAAATTCACAATTTCAAGTCATAATTGGTAGCCACACTCAATCCATAAAAGTCAGGAAGAAAAAACAATACCTTTATTACAAAAAACAATTTTTATAAAATTTTCTTTTCTTTCAATTTAGTTATTTATCACTAACTAAAGGTATACTGTTTTCTCGGATCCTATTTGCCATTACGAAGTTTCCAATAAAGCACCTGAATTTTGTAACACTCTGTATATGGCAGTGTTTATATTTGGTGCATCAAACCACTTATGTAAAACCAGAAAATCAAATATTGTACGTCAAAACTGGTTTTAGCTAAGAAAACTTATGGCAATACATAGGAGTAATTAAAGGAACGCATGGAAAACTTATATTCGCTTAGCAGGTTGATTTCCGTAATTCTTCGAGTTCATTGTCGGAAATTCGCATTTAAACAACATTTTATCAAAGGGAAGCTACAGCGATGTATTTTTTTAATATAAAATGTTAATCATAAATCAGATTTGATACCCAAAAAGTAAATTATCACAGTGGCAGAGTTGCGAAGTTTGAATTGAGAAGAGAATTTTGAATAAAGCAGAACTTTCAGCTTCCAAATGACTTGATTTTATGACTTTGCTCGCAGTCAGTTTGTTTCCGCATTAGCCTCCATTTGAGAACTTTGCTCTTATTTAGATCTCAATGTATCCTTCATTTACACTGGCAAAAACAATATTTATCTTCTATCTGGAAGTCACTGAAATAGAGTATTCAAAAAGTACTCACGCAAGAATCTGTTTCACATTTCTCCTGCCTGATGTACTGTTGGAGTAGAACTATACAAAGTGACAAATTAGCATCTGTTTCCTATGAACAAACAGCCAAATCAGCCTGAAACTCGCACACCAAATGGTTTCAATTACCTTGAGCTTTTGCTGAAGTATCCACAACTTTTCCTCGACACTCATAGCCATATCTGGATCGAACAGAAATGGGAAACTGAATGGACAAAAGTGCAGTAAACTGTCGCGTGTCAACCGAGCTAAGGAGCCCCGATTTTCCAAACTATTGATTATTTTCCAAATTAGATTCATAACGACTGGAAATGGTGCATGCAATCCTGGATGTTTAACCGATTACATAGTTGTCGAAGCTGCCTACCTGCACGTGAGCTTTCTCCGGGTTAAAGAGCTCGTGCTAGTCACGAGACTATCGTGTCTTTAAAACTTTTCTAAAAAAGCGTGGAAAACGGCTTTGTTTTGATTAAATGACTTTTTCTATCAAAAAAATACGCTTTATAGTACTATACAAGACATTTAGTCTTGTATAAGCCCTTTGAAAACAATGCTATTGCCCTATATTTAGTCTTGTATAAGTATATGCCCTTTGAAAACAATGCTAATGCTAATTAATAAGCAAAGTTTAGAATTAAGTTAAAAAATATGCAGTTGAAGAAAATTACGATTTATCTGTTAAAAAGTTTTCTTTTATATTTGCCTTACTGTTCGAGCGACAATTGCAAGTGCGCACTTGTAAATAAAAGTGCGGTGTTTTAAACATTTTACCTCTAAACTTTAATGGGTTTGAAATTAAAATCAACAACCGTTACAGAACAAAGCAATATAATTGTTTATTAGGATAATTTCAGCAAAATATCCTTTAACATATAACAAGCGGTGTAATTCTTAAATAAAATTATTAAACTGGAACATTATAGACATCTATAGGTGGGTGGAAGGTTGTACCATATCAACATAATACGATCGCTTTTGGTAGCCAACAGAAGAGAAAGTATAAAGTAGGAACTAGTTCTGATTCTTCGTCAACGATGTCGCCTTTCATTTGAGTTTAAAAGAGTTTTGAATTCAGTATAACGCAAACAAATACAAAAATATTCAATGTGACTCCAAAAGAAGTAGTAGTAAACATCTTTATTCCTAAAAAAGGCTATCGACCTATCAGTCTTTCTGCCCTTGTTTAATACATGTAGTCTTGTTAAATTATATTACAATATTACAATACGCAGACGACACGGCACTTATTGTACATGACAAAACTACTGAGAGAGCAGCTCAAATACTCCAAACACTAACAAACAACACAATGACATGGTTTTATAAATGGAGACTAACACCAAACGCGCAAAAAAAACAACTTCTGCTCACAAACCACAGACTCAACGCTGACTCCCCTACAATAACTGCAGACGGCCAAACGACACAACCAAAAAACGACGTAAAATACCTTGGAATCACAATTGACCACAAACTTAAATTCACTAAACACGATACGAAACATCAGGGCAGAAACAATAAAGAGAACAAAACACTTCCGATCACTAACCTACAAAGACAGAGGAATTAGCACAGACACCACCACCAAAATATATAAAGCTATTTGTAGACCCTTGCTAGACTATGGACATATACTCATGACCAACGGAACAGAAAGGACAAAACGTTATATACAAACAACAGAACAAATTGCACTAAGACTAATAACACGAATAAGACCCCCAAAATCCACTACACAACCCCTCCACCCAACTACTATACGAACGCACAAACATGACAAAGATTTCGGAAAGACTCATACATCTACAGACAAAATGGACAAACAACCCCTACAACTGGACCATACTGAATCCCCCTTGTCTTACAAGACCAACCAGACAATCCCGCTTCCGTTCCCCTACATCAACGCTACTCGAACACTTACAAACGCAACTGACTACTGGACAATAAAATAATTTTTTCTTGCCATTAGAATTGGAATGTTTATTTAATAAGATTATTAACCTAGAATAAGAGAACTTTCATCTTTGTTTTTTATTTAGATTAAGACTACATGTATTAAACAAGGGCAGAAAGACCGATAGGTCGATAGCCTTTTTTAGAAATAAAGATATTTACTACTACTACTACTCGGACGGATTCCAGCCCCTGAAAATCCCTACCACGAATTGTAAAAAAAAGGATTTGTTTATTTTTTTTTATTTGAAAAAACAGTCCGAAATCTAAATGGTTTGGCCAGAATCACACGCAACGTTTTAACGTGCTATCCGCCAATGGCAAAGTAATGTTAAACTTACCGAAAGCTGCATTGTACTACCTGAAAAGAAAGAACAAAATCTGTAGTATTACATAAACTTAGTCTAGAACCCAGTTATTTGATTGGAAAGAAAAGGAAATAGAGAACTAAATGAAACTTCAATTGTTTCTCGAAAAACTAAACCCAGTTCAAGCTAAAGGTTGATAGATTTATAATCCTTCTTACCCCGCTTATCTGCAAACTCGCGTTCCATCCTCCTTTGTCTATCCAATAATCCTCCATTCTCTATTCAATAATCCTCCATTGTCTATCCAATAATCCTCCATTCTCTATTCAATAATCCTTCATTGTCTATCCAATAATCCTCCATTCTCTATTCAATAATCCTCCATTGTCTATCCAATAATCCTCCAAAAGCACACACTACAATTGAATTGAACTAAATATTCAGCTTTTCAAAAAAAGTTCATACAGAACTTACATAATCATATAATCGTTTGCTTGGTGGCCCTTCGGATGACTCATTACCTTTTCCTTTGTTGCTCGATTTCAGTTTGTTTATTCTGGACATTTTTGTAGAAAGTGCCTCTTCGCATGGCAATATTTCCAAAGACAAATTTCGCGTTTCAACGTAACGAAAGTCAACAACAACTTAACGGAAAACGCTCCAAACGCCGATCTATCACTAATTTTATTTTAAATTTAGAGCCATTTATGTTTGTCTGCATTTCATTCAGCTGCAGTGATTAAGACACAGCGCCAAAACTATTTTTTTTCGGATTGACGATTTTCTACAAATTTCCAGTCCGCGATCGAACCGGTTTGGATAGTTTGCCGTAAACAAAGCAGCTTTTCCAGCCAAAGATACACAAACATAGCCTTTCATGTGGCCACTTTTGTATGCTAAATTAAATACTCGCTCCCCGATCAATCTTTTGCTCAATATTCATGAAACTTGAAAATCTTTTGAAACTTTGAAAATGATTTGGGAATGCTTCACTTTGATAGCACTATTAAGGGCCCCCCACTGTACCTCGTCGGCTTAGGAGTTAAGTGGAACTGCACCGCTGTTTAAACGGAACTTAAAAGTTTAACTGGCACTTAGCCTAAATCAGACTCGAAGTTCCGCTTAGGGCCTAATGAGGAGAAATTTGTTGTTTGACTGTGTTTAATTCTTAAATTAATTTAAACTGGGTTGTTTTCTTTCTCTACTGTATAAAAGCTACCCTAGCTGTGGGGCCATCACCACATAAATCCTGAAGGCTGGCGCCCGAGAAAACCGCTGAAAACCCGTTCAAGTCCGAACATGTTAATTTACCAGCAACAAACCCTAACAATACAAAGATAGGATATGTGTAGATTTTTATTCTAGAGCGAGTTCTTATGAACTTTGGCTCCTTCTGGGTGCCTTGTTTTCTTGATGGAATGATTAGCTTGATTTGAGTTCTAATTTTGATTGGTGCAAATTGCACCCCCTAGCCCTTGTACCTCTGCAGTTTTATATGAGAGAAAGAGAAGAAGAGAGAAAAAAAACCAATGCTGAAGCGGTCAAGGGTTGGGTGAGGGTAAATGGGGAAGGTGGGATGATTTGCTTAGGGGTTTTAAGTTGGGAGATCCCATTCCACGGGAGCCATAATGGAGGTTTGGGGGACCGATTTCCTCGATATTCGCCATGATTTGTGTCAAATGTGGACTTTACCACTGGGTTGGGGTGGTTTTGGACTTTTGTTTTGAATTTGGTGTGCTTTTTTGTGAGGAATTGCCTGATGGTGTCCATTTTCAGGTCCTCATGTATTGCCGTGTTTCGAACGTACCAGGGGGTTTTTGCGATGGATCTAAGGAATTTGTTCTGGAAGATTTGGATTTGGGAGAGATTGGACTTGCTTGCTTGTATAAAGGCGGAAGCACCATAGAAGATTTGGGGTCTGAATATTTGTTTGTAGAGTAGGATTTTGTTGTTCAGGGATAGCTTGCTGGTACGTTTGAGAAGAGGGAAGAGGGCGGCTTTTCCCGCTCTTGCTATGGCTATTTTATTTTTGATGTGGGGGGCGATAAACAGTTTTTTGTCGAGTGTAATTCCAAGGTATTTTAATTGTTTTGACCAGGCTATGTCTTTGTTGTGTAGGGCTAAGAGTTTCAGTTTGTTGGTTTGTTTGTTTGTGATCATTAGGGCTTGTGTTTTCTCTGTGTTAATTTTTATTTTCCAGGTGTTACTCCAGTTTGCGACAATACAAAGAGAGCTTCCGAGACACCATTGCTCCCAAGCATTCACGTTATTTGCCTTTCCCGAAATGACATTACAACCAGTTTCGAAATCGATGGATTGGTCGCGGAAACAATTACCCCCCAAAGCTGGCGACCGTGATCGGCAGATTTGAACAAGTAGGGACTTTTTCTGTGGGAGAGTTTAAAAGAACTTGTATCTTCAATGCCTGTTGAAACTACAGAAGATTTATGGAATCGTATCAGTAATAAATGTACCATTATAAAAAATGACATTCAATTATTGGATAAAATTGACTCCAATTTTCAGGCGACGGGTCCATTTACGCTTAAGAGAAAACGGAGGCCATTTTGAACAACGCCTTTTATTTATCAAATTAAAATTTATTAATTTAAACTTATTTAATTTCATAATAAAGTGAAATATTCGTTACATTTTTGTGAATTTTTATTTGGATTACCTTAGAGCCGATAAACCTCAATTATTGCAAATTAAATCAAAGTTAAAAAAATAAACTTTAAAGTTAACTCGTCGCCATCCCCATTTCTTACAAAAAAATGTGAACAAAAGGACACAAAAAAATGTATAAGAAAATTCATAGAAAATCACCCAGAAACCCTACATGGACTTTTGCTTGTGCAAATAACTCGAAAACGACGGCAGATACGAAAAAACTACGAGATATTAAAAAATTCTTAAATTGAACAACAAATTCAAAAATGTGGTCGGTCGAAATCAGTGGCGCACCACAAAAAAGTGCGGGGGGTAAAAGGGGGGTATGTGTCTATAAAAAATCCACCTTGTAGATTTTCGCAACCAGTTGGCTTACCTACGGGTAAAAACGTCATAAATTTGAGTAGTAATGCAAAGTGCATAACCTTTTCTTTTTTTTAACTTCTTTAACTTAACTTCTTTTACCTAAAGTTCATTTTAAGAAAGACCCGTAATTTCAAATTGGTAGCGCTAGTACAGATTTTTTGAATGTTCTTAAAGTAGCGCACTTTTGCAAGTTATTCTCTAAACATCTACAGCAAAAATACTTATAATTGAAAATACAAAATATAAATAAACACCTACCTACTTTCAGTGGACTTAACTTCCTCAATAAATGGCAAGAACACAAGCCTATAGGAATGCTTTGAATCCAATTGGAATAATTTTCTTAAATCATCTGGCTACTGTAAAGTAACCCATTCTAACAAACTCAACAACCCAATTTGCTGAATAATTCAAGCAAATTAGTAAAGGAATTAATTCTTAATCTGGCTTGTAATGCCTCAATTAATTGGAAGCAATAGTGCTACTTTTACCATTATTTGGTACGCTTTCTGGTATAAAGGCAGATGGTCTTGCATTGTTTACCTTTAATGGTAGTTTTCATTATCTCATTGACCGTTATGATTAATTACTTTCTTAACGGCTGGTAGTTTCGTAAAAATACATTTTTCTAAGCAAATCTGCTTAAAATGATTTATTAAGTCTCTAAATACTCTTAAAACGATTAAGATGGGATTTAACGGTTTTATGCCAACACTTCGTATAGGAAATTCTCTATTAGAACACTTTGTAAGTCTGTTCAACAAAACATAATTATTGTTTCCGACTTTTGTAATAAAAATTTAAAAAAAGGAGGTTTTAATGGGCTGTAAAGGATAATAAGAGCAATGAGACCAGACAGCAGAGTGACCAGTCAAATGTGAAGGTAGAAGCAACTATATACACAAACTGATGATGGTGGATAAAGACACCGAAACGTATTTGTAACATTTTAAATAATAAACAATAAAATTGACTGAAACCCACGAATACATTGGAATAAGGACAATGTGACCCAATTTCTACAGCAAAAGTTATTTGAGTTCTATTAAGGAGTGGATCTTTGCTGTTTTTTCTGACTTAAACTTTAGAGGCCTCTTAATGGTCAAAGCTCCGCTCTGTAACTTTAAATTAATTTCTAAGCTGCAGCTAAATTTTATATTTATACCTAACATGAACTGAAGTTTACCTTGATTTATTGGAAAATGATATATTCATGAAACAATTGAGAAGCTGATAAAGTGCAAATTTGCAAACAATCTTCAGTTGGTGGAAAACCGAATGACGTTGCATTTTTGGTCATATCTCAAGAACCATTCGAGCTAAAAGGCTCATTTTTCTACCACTAGATAGAAAATTAAGAGCCCCATTCAATAAGAGGAGGTTCAGGTGTAAAATACAGACAGTTTTCAAGAAAAGAGTGAAATTTCAAAATTACACGAAAAAGCCAACGATTCAAACATGACGCCAGCTTCCTGCTCATATCTCAGAACCAGATTGAGCTAGCACGCTTATTTCTACAGCTCTGGATAGAGCATTAAATAACACATTCATCAAGGTAAATATACCTTTGAGAAACACTGGCAATTTTCACACAAAACGCAAACAATCTATGTGTTTATTGGTTTTATGCGGTTTCGTCAAAAGTGAGCGATCATGAGCCATTGAGTCAAACATGACGTCACCTTTTGGATCAAAACTCAGCGACAAGTTGAGCTAGTGCTCCCATTTTTAGACCACTGGATTGAGAATTAAAGCACACATTTACCACGCAAACTATCATTTTAGAAGTGGGAAAAGTTTTCACACAAAGAGCCAACCTTTATGGAGTTTTTTAGTGTTAGATGGTTCTGGCAGAATTTGGCCATCTAATCAAACATAGCACACTTTGGACACATCTCCAAATTACTGCATCAATTATTGCAACCGTTGGACCCCAAAACCTACTTAGAAGTAGAAAATGAATTGCTAGGAAGCCTCGAAGTTGCATAGTAAATAAGCCAGCAATACAAAAATCAAAATTATCTAACTTTTGACTTCAATCGACCATAACCAAGCTGCAGAAGAACCATAGCTTAGACTAATCCTCTCCATATTTAGAGAGAAAGAAATAGAGGACTGTTTAATTACAACGACGATACGAAATTTTCCTGTTTCATATGCAGACACAGTCAAAATTTGCAAAAGTTGCTGCCCCATTTTAGAAACACAATACATGTTTGCATTAAAAAACTCTTTGCACAGAAATACTAATTAAGGCGCCTTCTACTAAATCCCATTTAAAACACTTTTTAATTATGTGCTTAATTTTATGCGACCACTGATGAACTTATACGCTCCAGCGTGTTCAGCAATTAGAGCCTTGTGAAAGTACCAAAACCAAATAATTCGTTGTTTTTAGTATAAATATCGGTACTTGGCCGTAATTACGCTATTTGATACTTACTCTTTAATTGGCTGTGAATCCGTGAAAATGCGGGTATTTTTGCGGTATTTTATCTGCGGGTTTCTTGTAAGTACACGCCAAAACTTCGGGGGGGTTGCAATGTTTAGTTACTTTTGATGGTGTTTTTTCCAGATTCATTTTACGGTTTCAACTAGTGCATCCTCAAGTGAAGCGAGTAGTTTTGTGGTCAGTGCGAATTACGGCGTCCAACCAGTCGAACAAAAGCACCTTCAAACAGCTCAGGAGCCAATAGGAGAAACAACAAGTGCTTGGCATGAATTTCTGCCTACTGCGAGTGCCTGGACAGGGCAGTTGGAACCGAATGAAAGACATTGGCCAAAAAATCCCGAAATTTACGTGAATAATGCAGTCACCACCAACCCACCAAGACAAACATCCAGGGGGCTCAGCCAGTTTGGATCTTCCCCACTAACAGAACGTCCTTATGAACGGGAGGATATAATCTACGGAAGCTCCAACCCTCCTACTATTGCTCTTCACCAAGCTTCCATGGAGTCAAACAAACGGATCGATACGATCCCTCCAGGATATAAAGTGAACGAAATTCTCCCTGACCCCAACAAGCCCAGTGTTAATGAACTTCAAGCACTCATCAGCAAGCTCATCCAGGGAAGTACAAAGGTGCATCAAGTGGTAAAAGTTCCTGCAGTGTACGAGCTTCACTTACAAAGCCATGAATCACCTAAAAGTGCTCACTGGACTCATCCAGAAGTTTCTTCTGGAAACTGGAAGCAACATCCAATGACCACCCCTAAGCAAACCCGTTGGGAATATTATAAAGCAGCATATCCATTAAAAAAGCTCAACTCCTGGAACCCTAGAGGAAGTCGCCATGTGACCAAAACCTGGAACCTGCCCAAGAAAATCAACTACTTTGAAAAATCGCCTGAAGCAAATTATGGCAAATACTCTCATCCCAGACCGTTTTGGAATGCTGCCAGATCCAGGAACCCGAATGGGCAGATTGGCCATACTTCGTACGCTTCTGTAAACGTTCCGATCACTCCAGGTAGTACCGCTGTGAGTTTTCTGGATTATCAATCTCCTGGAAGCTATCAGGGACAAGCGGGCTTTCCAGATCTTAGTCGGTATTATTCCAAGAAGAAGGAGATTGAGCAACAGCACCGACGCAATGATAAAGCGCGACCAAAAGGTGAAAGTTGGAGGGACAATAACTATAGGAGAGAAAGTGGGAGAATGCGTCCCTTTTTTGAGGGGCTGAACTACATTGTTCATGTAAGGGAGAAAGTTTCGCCCAGCAGGTTTTAACTATGTGAGTGGGAGGGACCATTTTGTAAATACATATAATTTATGCGTTTTGTTACATTTACATACTTTGAAAAGATAAGCGTGAAGTTTAGCAGCGGTCTACTAAATGAGAGTGCAAAAGTACTTACTTCATCATGAGATAAAAAAACCGTTTGCAAATGTGCTCTTTACAATCGCTTATCCCCAATGCTTAGAAGACAAACTTTTGCAACTATTTTAGATCTTTGCTTTTCCTATCCAATTCAGTAGTAGTAAACATCTTTATTTCTAAAAAAGGCTATCGACCTATCGGTCTTTCTGCCCTTGTTTAATACATGTAGTCTTAATCTAAACAAAAAAACAAAGATGAAAATTCTCTTATTCTAGGTTAATAATCTTATTAAATAAACTTTCCAATTCTAATAACAAGAAAAAATTATTTTATTGTCCAGTAGTCAGTTGCGTTTGTAAGTGTTCGAGTAGCGTTGATGTAGGGAAACGGAAGCGGGATTGTCTGGTTGGTCTTGTGAGACAAAGGGGATTCAGTATGGTCCAGTTGTAGGGGTTGTTTGTCCATTTTGTCTGTAGATGTATGAGTGTTTCCGAAATCTTTGCCATCTTTGTGCGTTCGTATAGTAGTTGGGTGGAGGGCTTGTGTAGTGGGTTTTGGGGTGTCTTATTCGTGTTATTAGTCTTAGTGCAATTTGTTCTGTTGTTTGTATATAACGTTTTGTCCTTTCTGTTCCGTTGGTCATGAGTATATGTCCATAGTCTAGCAAGGGTCTACAAATAGCTTTATATATTTTGGTGGCGGTATTTGTGCTAATTCCTCTGTCTTTGTAGGTTAGTGATCGGAAGTGTTTTGTTCTTTTTATCGTTTCCGTTCTGATGTTTCGTATGTATTTAGTGAATTTAAGTTTGTGGTCAATTGTGATTCCAAGGTATTTTACGTGGTTTTTTGGTTGTGTCGCTTGGTTAATATCCAATTCATTTTATAATGAAACCGGAAATTTCTCAAAAACAGATTCCGAATTGGTGTCAACAAAGTTGTGGCTTATTTTTCGAGGCGAGGGCTATTTTCCCATAGGCTACGGTTCTGATAAAAAAATAAAAAGAAATACTTTTTCGCCTTAGGTACCGAATTCTGTCCACTCCACTGTAAAAATAATTAATAACAAATTACTGCAGAAATGTGTGCAATGCATTACTCAATAAATTACCTGAGCCAGCAAAAACCATTATTTGGCATACAATATTGAACACACTATTCACGTTTGAAACTACCTACAGATACGTTTTGAAAAATTGACAATGTTGATAGGAATCTTTGCACTGTGTCTGAGCCTGTTAGTGAAAAATTCGGTCTCCTTATTTGACGAAGGTAAGTTGCTGGAAATAAATAATACTTGATTAAAGGAATAGAAATTGGAGAAATTACACCAAAAAAAAAATGTTCTTTTAATGCAACAGAAAAATTAATTCTAGTGTATTATACGGGGTGCCAATTTGAAAACTTCCCACCCTTAATATCTCTCTTACAGTTAAAAATATGAAAAATCAAGTCGGAAAGACACGTCAATTTTTTTGTAAGGGGGACACTTTAAATAAATATTTTTAGCCTTCTTGTTTGAACCCCCTAGGAGTGGTAGATGTCACCCTTAGAATCTTAAATAGGAATGGGGGTCAAGTGGCACCTGGTTTTAGAGGGCCTTCAATTCTCTGGTCAGTGGGATAACCCTTTCCTGCCTCTTCCTCGCAACGCCCATGGGTGGCACCGTTTCAAACTTTCTTTTCTCAAACTACGAGTACCTCGTTAATTTACTTTCATTCGATATAATATCTCTGAAATTCCCCAAAGTTTTTAAATTCTATAAAGAAATTCTAAAAACTCGTTGGTTTTTTAACCAAAAACATAGTAAGAAATTTTGTAGCCAAAAGAAGAACAAGAAAAAGAAAATATGTAGCCAAAATAGGAATATTATTGTTAATTCTCTTTTGCTTCTTGGGAGGTTCAGTGATAACTTTTATTAAGTGCATAAAGTATGAGAATGGTTTATTTTCTTCAAAAAAGACCTAAAATTATTTTTGTTTTTGACCCCCAAGATCACCTGATTTAACACCCTTAGACTTCTTTCTTTGGCGACATCTAAAGTCCATTGTTTATAAGACAACCTGCTGATATTGATGATCTTAAAAGGCGAATTGCAGCAGAATGCCGGTCAATTCCGGTGAAGTTTTCCAAATGTTAGGGAGGAGTTCGGAAAACTGACTTTATTATTGTTTACAGGAAAATGGACAACATTTTTTTGACAAGCATGTGTTTTATTGTAGAAATTTCTCTTCCGCATTTCTGTCCCCCTTACAAATAAAATTGATTTGTCTTTTGGATTTTTCATATTTCTAACTGTAAGAAAGATATTAAGGGTGGGAAGCTTTCAAATTGACACCCCGTATATAGTAATACAGAGTGAAGTAACTGAATAATGAAAATGTGTCGAGATTTCTCGCTACTTTTTTTTATTGATTTCTAATGTAAGGAAACTTTGAAAGACACATCTCTCTCCAGTCGTTGCTCGGTTTCGAGCATCGTGACTATTTATGGTACAAGCCTTCGCCATGCTTCTCTATCCTCTAGGGTTCTCATTACTTCTGTTATTGACATATTTGTAAGGTCCTTGATTTGGTCTATGAATCTTACGGGAGATCTGCCTCTCGTTCTTTTGCCGTCCACCTTCCCCTGGATCACATTTTTCTCCATCCGTATCACATGACCGAAATAGTTGAGTATGTGCCTCTGGATTATTGGGAGGAACCTTTCATATTCTCGAATATTTAGTTCCCTGCGTATGGAAATATTTGTTCTATGAGCTGTCCAAGAGGTCCTCAACATCCTGCGGTAGCATATCATTTCAAACCCTTCTATTCTCTTGCCGCATGATGTGTTTAACGTCCAAGATTCTGACCCATAGGTTGCGATGGAGAATGTCAGCGCTTTGAGAAGTCTCATCTTGGTCATTTTTCGGATATTGTAGACTTTCCAGATTTTAACTAGTCTGCCCAAAGCTTCTTTTGCCATTCCAATTCTTCTCCTGATTTCTGGTTCAGGCATTAGGATTGTCTGAGGTCTGTCCACAATCAACAGACAGCATTTGGTCCTATTTAGTCGTAGGCCTGATTCCAAACTAACAGCTTCTACACGTTGAAGTATTTCAAACATTTCCTGTTCGTTTTGTGCCAGAACTATCGTGTCATCCGCATATCGTAGGTTTGACACTTTTTTTCCGCCAATAGAGACTCCGCACTCCCAATTTTCTAGAGCCTTTCTAATAATCCATTCTCCGTATATGATGAAGAGAATTGGGGAGAGAATGCAGCCTTATCTGACGCCTTGTCCGACGCTGAAGTGTGTTGAGGGTTTTCCTTCTATTTGTGGGTATGCTCTATTCTTGTCGTACAGGGCTTTTATGATATTTATGAGATGTTTCGGGACCCCCATCTCACTCAGGATGCTCCATAGTCGTCCCCATTGTACGGTGTCATAGGCTTTGGTGTAGTTAAGGAAACAAAACATAGCCGGTACGTTGTACTCATATGCTTTTTGTATAATTTGTCGTAAGTTCATAAGTTGTTCTCGCCGGCACGGACCCTGCTTGTTCTGGGGGGATCTGAGGTAGAAGTTAATTCTTTAATCGTTCCTGTATGATTTGCAAGAGAACTTTACTGGCATGACTAATCAAAGCGATGGTTCTGTAGTTGCCACATTCATCTTTAGCTCCCTTTTTATGTATAGGGATGTAGACTGATTCTGTCCATCTTTCGGGCCATTTACCGTTTCCCCATACTTTTGTGCATATTTTATGTAATAGATCTGTGCCTTTGTTGCTGCTTTTTAGCATTTCAACGACGATGTTGTCAGATCCAAGATTTGTGGTTGTTAAGCTTGCTCAGAGCGGCGTCCACCTCGGATTTTAGTATAGGAGATTCGCGTTGCTGGATGCGGCCATCAGATTCTCGCAGTATTGCCGCCATCGTTCTATGATTTCAGTTTTTGTTGTGAACCTAACTCCATGCGTGTCCTTGATTGGAAGGTAATGAGCTTTGAAGGTTTTTGAAAGCATTTTAACTTTTTTAAAAAGATCTCGAGGTTGGTTTGAGTTAGCATGCTTTTCGATGTCTTCGCATATTGATTGTACAGATTTTTGTCAGTTGTGTACAGAAGTTCGCTATATTTTTGTTTATTGTTGCCATCATCAATGTCCTTGTTTTTAAGCTCTCTCCTCTCGGTTATAAGATTCCATGTTGGTGGAGTTATCCATGATTTTTTGAGATGGTCGTTCCTATCTGTATCAGTTAGCGCGGCCGCACATTTACAGGCTTGTTCCAAAAACAGTGCCAAATATATCATTAAAAATTTCAAGTAAATTCGTTCAAATCTTTACTTTTTTTTTTAATTTAAAATTTTTTCATTATAGTTTTTATTAAAAATTAGGTATATTTGTAAATTATTAATAAGTGTTACTTTATGTGCGGCCCACCAAAAAAAATTAAAATGTTAATTGGCCCGTTGAATAAACCCTGGTATAAATAATCGGACTCCAAGTCCAAAGAAACTATTATTAATGCAAATTGCGCCTTCTAAACATTTTTTTTTGATGTGTTCTTCCACTGGGTAGGACAACATCAAACTTTTAAAGGTGGCTTCAAAATGAGCTTAAGTTTATCAACATCGAAAATGTCCTTTAGAAATTACAGTGATTTCAAATTACAATTATTACACTTTCACATTTATAAAAGCTTTCTAATGGTTTTACCGAAAGTATACTCGTTTTTGAAAAACGGTTTAATAACAATAATAAAAAGCGAATAACGTTTAAAAAAAATTCTTTAAATTTTACACTCATTCAGACATTAAAAAACAAATAGGTACATTTCAAACCTTGCAGGCATACATATAAAATTGCCATAACTGTGCTTTGATACTTTCTATAAGTTCCTAAAACATAATATGAAGAACCAAAAGCAATTTTCCTATTTTTAACCAGCTGTTTACTTTTTAAATAAATATAATTGAATTAAGTAACATTCTGTCATCCAAGGTGGCTAAAACCTAGATAGGAAACTTGTTCTGAAATATTCGAGCAATTTTTAAAGTTTCAGAAGGAAAACTTTGCAAAAAATCTCAAAAATGTGTGCTTTTCATACAATGTTTTTAACATCAAAAACGTTCTGAAAACGAAAGTTTCACATGATAAATGTGATGCCCTAAATCAGGCATAAGCACACATAAAACAGTTTGTTATAATTAGCTCCAGCTCTCCCTTGCTGTTAGAAATTGTCTAATGAAACTTTGTTTCAAGTTTTAATAGTTAAATTTGAGAATTATGAAATAGAGACCCTATACATGGTGGATAAATGAAAGCGGAACAGCAGCAGTTTTCAACAGCAAAATCTATGGCTGCGAAATGATCTTATTGGCTTATAAAAGTACGAAATTACATAAAATGAGTTGTTTTCTTTGAAAGTGGTGTAAGTTCATTTTGCAAAAAATTAGTTAATGATAAAAATCAATACAGTTTACTATGAACTTTTTAGTAGTAGTAGTAGTAAACATCTTTATTTCTAAAAAAAGGCTATCGACCTATCGGTCTTTCTGCCCTTGTTTAATACATGTAGTCTTAATCTAAATAAAAAACAAAGATGAAAATTCTCTTATTTTAGGTTAATAATCTTATTAAATAAATTTTTTAAATATTTAATTAAATTTTATTTTTAATTTATTAATAATTTAAATTTAATTTAAATATTTCCAATTCTAATGACAAGAAAAAATTATTTTATTATCCAGTAGTCAGTTGCGTTTGTAAGTGTTCGAGTAGCGTTGATGTAGGGAAACGGAAGCGGGATTGTCTGGTTGGTCTAGTAAGACAAAGGGGATTCAGTATGGTCCAGTTGTAGGGGTTGTTTGTCCATTTTGTCTGTAGATGTATGAGTCTTTCCGAAATTTTTGCCATCTTTGTGCGTTCGTATAGTAGTTGGGTGGAGGGGTTGTGTAGTGGGTTTTGGGGGTCTTATTCCTGTTATTAGTCTTAGTGCAATTTGTTCTGTTGTTTGTATATAACATTTTGTTCTTTCTGTTCCGTTGGTCATGAGTATATGTCCATAGTCTAGCAAGGGTCTACAAATAGCTTTATATATTTTGGTGACGGTGTTTGTGCTAATTCCTCTGTCTTTGTAGGTTAGTGATCGGAAGTGTTTTGTTCACTTTATTGTTTCTGCCCTGATGTTTCGTATGTGTTTAGTGAATTTAAGTTTATGGTCAATTGTGATTCAAAGGTATTTTACGTCGTTTTTTGGTTGTGTCGTTTGACCGTCTGCAGTTATTGTAGGGGAGTCAGCGTTGAGTCTGTGGTTTGTGAGCAGAAGTTGGTTTTTTTGACGCGTTTGGTATTAGTCTCCATTTATAAAACCATGTCCATTGTGTTGTTTGTTAGTGTTTGTAGTCTTTGAGCTGCTCTCTCAGTAGTTTTGTCATGTACAATAAGTGCCGTGTCGTCTGCGTATTGTAATATGTATGCCGATCTGTCGATTTGATTTTTGTCTGGTAAGTTGTAATTGTATATGTCATGGCAGTATATATTGTAGAGAAACGGTGAAGAGCGGGGATCCTTGAGGGAGCCCTTGTTCAGCGGGAAAAAGAAAATGACAGTGTTTTGTCAATTCGTACTTGTAGTTGTCTGTTTTCTAGTAAGTTCTTTATGGTGTGTAGTAGATATGTTGGTGTGTGTAGTTTGTATAGTTTGTATAGTAAGCCTCTATGCCAGACACTATCAAAAGCTTTGTTAATGTCCATAAACAGACAAGCTGTCTTTCTGTAGGTGGGTTGTTTGTATATTGTTAGTCAGAGTGAAGAGTGGGTGAATAGTCGAGTGCTGATGTTTGAATCCGAACTGATACGATGGTATGTACTTTCCGACCAGTTTTCCCAGTCGCTGCCTTATTATGTACTCAAAAACCTTGCTAAGTACTGGTAGCAGTGTAATTGGTCTGTAATTGCTCGGTTGTGTATTGTCCAGTCCATTTTTGGGTATAGGGATTATTAAGCCGTTTTTCCATGTTTTTGGAATTATGTTATTTCTGATGCAGTTGTTCAATTCAGTTAGGATCAGTTTGTGTGTTTCTTGAGTTAGGCTTTTCAGGAGTCTTTTTTCGAACTTTTTAATTGTAACCTTTTTCCGAAAAAATCTGTTACAGTTTTCTTTGTTTTTCTTACTACAAATTTTCGTTTATTCAAATCACTTTGAAAATGGCCCATTTTAATCACAGTGGACACAAATACATATAAAATAATTCCAGCCAAAAAATTTGGAAATATAGAGTGCGGTTGTTCAAAAAATTGCAGAACTTTTGTTAGTGAAACTGAGCTCAAAAAAGTTTGCGGCATTTTTGCTTGAATGGTAAATGTTGCAATAAAACCTTTTGATTTTGTTATTTTTTACTTTATTTATTGTTGAAGTATTTAATGAAAATAAAAAAAAAATTTGTTTCAATTGAGATGTTTTAGTCAGTATTTTGTAAGATTATTGCTGTGTATAAGAATGCATTTTCGTTAATCACTACTTTAATAACAATCGTTTCGTATATTTTCCTGACTGTACCTTAATTCACTCCAATATATTCCTGGGTTTCAGTCAATTTTATTGTTTATTTTTTAAAATGTTACAAAGGCGCCCGAGCAGGGACATGAACCCTGCACCCTTGGATTACTTATAGTTAATAACAATAACATTATAAATTTAAATCATAAATAATCAATAAATTAATTTAATAAAATAAAATATACTTACATCGCTTTCAAAGAAAACGACGCAGATCTCGATAATAAAACATCCAGTAATCGCCTGCCTACGTTTGAAAATAGTTGTAATTAAATTAATTTCTCGATTATATTATTTTATCTTATAAGCGGCGCTTTTAAATCATGGAAACAAAACTATTATTAATTTTAGGCTCACGATCAAGAATATCCCCTTAGTTTAATTAATAAATCCAACATTTCCAAATAGACCGACATTTTTTCCATGAGGCATTTCTTTCATATCTCTGCGGTTTTTATGATAATGTTATTGAAAAACGAAATGTTGGTTTCAGATTTGGATTTAACATGCAAAGGGAAAACATTCCACAACGTGACACTCACGGCCTATTTTCCCGACTACACTGATTCTGATAACGAATTTGGTTATCAAGATAAAAAAGGCAGAAAGCTAAGAACTTGACAGGTAAATCGAAATCAAAGCTTTTTTAATAGGATGCATCAAACATCCAACGTAAAAAAGTCCCGGAACCTGCCGAAAGTGCTCTACAGAGTCTTCAAAAACAAAGATTTGCTAACAGCTTCTTCAAAGTAAATTAGGCGATTTAGTCCATTAACACCCTCCAGAAATTTTCCACTAATGATACTATTTTAATTATTGTTCCCCATGTAGAGTTGAAACTCAACAGACACAATTTCTAATTATTTTTGCATTTCCAATTATTTATTGCAAGAGTTGCGAGAGTCGCAACGTCAATTTACCATCTAAATTAATTGAAGAAAAAATTCAGATTCCGTGCGTTATATTGTATGCAAAAATGCATTTTTTTTCATACAGCATGCATTTTGCATGCAAAAAGTTTGTGAATTTTATTTATATGTGAGCATGCTCTCGGATTTGTACAGGGGACGTTAAAAAAAACATAACAAGTTTCTATGAACAATTTTTCCAGAGGCCCCCCCTACGGAGATACAGGCAATAAAAATATTTTTACCTTTCGGTTCTGTGTATCGATATGAATAAAGAGTGTCTTTTTTTTAGTTTAAGGTTAAAGCTACCTGCTACATTATTTTCGTGTCTTCATTGTAAAGGTTTAAAAAAAATTACTATTATTGTGCTCGACCTAAGTCCATCCCTGGCAAACTGAAATGCTAAAAATGTACTGTTCATTGTATGAAAACATCATTAAATTTATTTTAAAAGTTATTTTTAAAAAATCGATTCTCAGGTGGCTCCCTTAGAGACCTGTATCTCCGTAGGGGGGCCCTCTGGGAATTTTTTTTTTATAGAAACTATGTTTTTTTAACGTCTCTTGTACAAATCCTACAGCATGCCCACATAGTTCGGGACACCCTGTATATTATATTCTGATTATTATTTGCAGGATTACTTGGATGATAGAACCGAGTACGTAACATTGAGCATGGACAACCAATTGAGCATTCCTTATGGCACTAAAGTGTGTATTCCCGAACTGAATAAGCATTTTGGACATCGGATTCGCCTGGAAGTCCGGGATACGTCCTACGATCTGCACGCTCAAGGATATAACAGGGCCGATATCTGTGTTCGGACGGAAATTGATAGTTACGATGTTAATGTTAATAAGCAAGTTACTTTGATTTTTGTTTAACACTTTGAAAGTATAATAAAGCATTATTTGCCCATGAATTTCGTCTTAATAACGTCCAGGGAAATGTTTTGAAACCAGGTGAACAATAGTAAAATAAAGGTTTATTAATTAGTGTCATCGATGACACAATAAAAAAAAATCTGCAAAATTTCCCCCAATTTTCCAAATTTCCTGTGAGTACTCATTACACTCCCAAAATGGTCATGGACCAATTCGTCACCACCTATAGAAAAGACTACTTGTGGCCGTATGTGAAAACTCTGGGCGTTAGGTGAATAATTCCTCAATAAAACCACTGCTCAACTCCTTCAAAGAACAACCACTTTAGGCCTCAGCCAGATCGACTGTATCAACCCCAATACAATGACCCGAATAGGCCAAACTACCCCTGCGAATGCCACGCCATTGGAGATCCACAAGCCACCAACCAGCAGACGCGCTCTCTTTTAGGACCTCAAGCGTATGAAGAAGAGTCGTGGAGCCGAGTGGGGCCTATGGGGCCCCTTTTAGACCCCAAGATTTATCCGGCCAAAGTTTCTTCGGCTCCGGAGACGCAAATCAGTCGCTTCAATCAGCCCAACGTGTTCCTTGCAAAGGTTTGATCAAAGTACCCACTTTGGTGATTGGTTAGTTACTTGCGGTTCTAGCTCCAAGAAAAGTACCCTTTTATATACGAATGCTTGAGAACTGCTCCTCCAGATGATCTGTTGGCCAGGATCAACAGAGATCGGCTGAGGAGTACTTATCAAGTTGATTTTTGCAAAATGAGTAAGTAGAGTAGTTGTATTTTAACATGAATTAGATAGGAAAAAGAGTGTTGTTGAACACACACCAATCAGTCTTTAGACAGCACAAGTTTGAACTAATTTTGGCTATCTTGAAAGTGTTATTTGCTTATTAGCAAAAGCATTCGAATTCCGGTCGGTTTTTTCGTTAGTCTTTTTATTAGTCTCTAAAGTTGCAGCTCTGGAAACTGGACCATTGAAGCAGTTTGAATTGCATCGTTAGACTGATTTCACCTAAGTTCTGTAACATCTCAGTTGCAATGCTTTTGCATGTCTTCATTGTTTATTCCTCTCTTTTGTTCAATTTTTTACATTTGTTCATTCGGAACTTCCTCCCCGGTGGCCTTAAACTCCGTCGTTTCTTTTCACATTAACTCGTCGTCCCTTTTCATACATTTTTCACATTACTCTATCCGCTTCTCTATAGTTTAATTTTCTTATCAAATTATGATCTTCTTGTCTTATTTTTCTTTTTCCGGATTTTCTTCCATTTTATTAGTGTTTTAACCGCCTAAAATAGTTAAGACTTGACCGCCTTCTTCAATTTTTTTGACCAACTCTTGTGACGCTTTTTTGCAGCTTTTACCATACTTTTAACTCGTTTTTTCGCAATTTATATTTATCATAGTTGTGATCTGCTTCTGTAAATCTTTGCTGGCTGCATGAGTACAATATTGTGCCAAATCTTGCCTTATAATTTATAATTACTGTGTATATTTGCCTGACTGTATTTCAATTTAATCCAAAAAAAAATTCTTGGGTTCCAGTCAATTTTATTGTTTATTATTTAAAATGTCACAAATACGTTTCGGTGTATTTCTCCACCATCATCAGTTTGTCTAAAATACACATTTACAGTCATCATTAATTTAAATAAAAATTTAATAAAAACTTAATAAAAAATTAAATTTGAATCTCTGAACAATAGATTGTAGACTTTTCCCAGACATGATTGTCCTGACTCATCACCTGAAAACCAATGTCCCTAATTGTACTTTTTAATATGTGTGTGATTTGTATTTTAATATGTGTGTGATTTGTATTTTAATATGTGAATTTTGTGAAAGTTTTTTTATTTAAATTGATAATAAATGTAAAAATGTATATTTTAGACAAACTGATGATGGTGAAGAAAGACACCGAAACGTATTTGTGACATTTTAAATAATAAACAATAAAATTGACTGGAACCCAGGAATTTTTTTTTGCGATTAAACTTATAATTTATAAATCTCATAGATACTTTTATAATAATAATTTGTCTCTAACTCTTTTTCACAATTTTTTCCCACTTTGTGTTTACTCTCTGTTCTCAATTTAACGTCCCTTATTAATGAAAATTGGTCTTTTTCTTTGCTGCTTCCACGTATTGATATATCAAGAATTCTTTTTTCAAATTCTGATATCTCAAAAAGCTGATAATAAAATCAACTCTTACAAAAACATGTTTTTAGTCAAAAGTCGTTGAAGAATAGGAGAATATATTTAGAAGTAAAATACAGTGTGGCTCAAGAAAATTATGTCGATTGAAATGTGTGCTAAATACTGTTTAGTAGTAGTAATATAGTCTCGGTTTATAAATTGATACTGATTTTGTTAAAGAAAATATTTATAAAAAGCTGCTGTTACATTGAACGTTTAAGATTGAAGAGCTTGGGGTAATATTTTGCCCGCCCCTTTTAAGGACACCCTGTATATTAGGGCATTTCGAACGACTCTTGGATGATGGCATTTTTCTCTCTTGTATTCGTGCAACTATTTGCGCTGAAAAAAAGTTATTGTTCTCTATTTGTTCGTTCAGTTTGCCTCTCTTGAGAAGACTAAATGGATCAACAAGCGAATTGATTCTACTGAGAAAATGAAAGTAGTGAAAAAAGCAAAAATGGCCGGAAATGTTATGAGTATACTCAAAGTTGAAGAGCGTGTTTTGGTTCGATTAAAACAAGCACCAGAATCAGGCATAGAAACCTTTTTCTAGGTTCCCTGCAGGTTATCCTTGGTGTCGAATTGTTGAAGAAATTGCGGATCAAGCAATAGTGTGAAAAAAAATTACATCTTTACAGTTCTATCAACTTTCCTTCAACATCAAACTGTGCCATTAGATCGAAACTTTCTTGTAAACATAGAAAACTGATGTTGTGAAGCAAGGTTATAAGGTGCAGTTCTGTGATAAATTGTGCAGTTTTGTGATAAAGTTCGTGTAATGAGAGTAAGCATTGAAGTGGAGGTATTTGTTTCATTGCTTTGGGAGCTCAATTGAAAAACTCAATTTGCAGCCATTGAATTTTTATCAACTGATTAGAACGACAAATTTATAGTTCAATCAGAAAAATATATTTTTTTATTTGCATTTCTTAGGTTCAATCAAATACATTGTGGCGAAATTTATGATGTCGTTTTTTTCAAATATCGCCGCTTTGGTGAGAATTATATGTTTACTAATTCTTCTGTTCTTCCTAAATACCCTCAAATAAAAACCTTCGGAGAAATTACTCCAGATTTAAATCACGCTGTATTTTAAGGAGTTTTTCTCCCTTTTTTTGGTTTACTTCGCACGTTTCATAGAAAATAAAGAACTGGTCAATAAGTATTCTTATTTGCATTTATATTTCTGCTAACTTGAACAGTTCGCAAGTTCTATTTCCACATTGTTCTGAATGTTTAATTTGTGTTTCTACTGATTTTTTACTTACTTTGTTTCATTAGTTAAAATCTGCTCTTGAGTAAGTTTTTTTGGATGGTTCATCAGCGCAACCAAGTCGAAATATCATAAATCCTCAGTTTTCAAATTTTGATCGCTAAATCGTCCATTTGAATTTGAAAAATTGCGGTTTTCCAGGCGAGTATCCTTCAGCTCCCTACGACGAGCTCTTAAGGGCTGCAGGAGTTGACGGTCTGCCACCCTGCCCAGAACCGGTGATTCTTCCAGGGGATGTTTGTAAAATGTACACGAAATCTCGAGTAACTGGTACCGGAAGCCCTAAATCCGGACAACCATGCGGAGGAATTTACAAATCCAAAGAAGCGGCATACTGTGGTAAATCCGCTTGTTTGCCCCGTGGAGTTTTGATCCCGAGTCTGTGATTTTCAGTTGGGAGCTGCAAAGGAGCCCTTTCTTCCATGACTGCAGGAGCAACGGAGTACCAAGACGCGATTTCGCGCCTAGGCCAACTCATCATCAGGGACAGGATTCATGATCCGACAGTGAAAAGATCAGTGTTTACCAGCAAGCCCAAATAATCCTTTATCGGGATGAATAATGTTGATGTAATTGTGGAAATAGAGTGTAATGTGAATTTTACTCAACTCAACGAGTGTGTTTTGTGTCAAGTGGTGGGAAATCGGGTTATTTTAAAGCTTAGGAGCATCGTGGCCCAAATTATTCGAGAATTTCTCTCGCCAGGGTACCAATAAGTGTTTCCAATCCCACTTTTGGTTGATATTTTTGTTCACATATGGATTTTTGAAAGGGGCGCATTTTAAAATTAATTTTGACCATGCAGGGTGTCCAAAAAAGGTTTTATAACAGTCTTATTTTTTTAATCGCGAATTCTAAAGCATTTTGTCTAGATTCCGGGATATATTTCCGGTTCATCACAGTAAAAAGTGTAATTCATACCGGAAAAACATTGATAATTGATAAATTTATTTCGAAAATAGGTAGTCAAAGGCGGGTTTACAGAAAAACACTCTTATTTTGCATGTAAATTGTAAAAGTTCATATAAAAGGATTCTGCTGTAGAAAAACTGACTAGTTAATATCGAAAGACTGAGTGAAGGACATCATTTTTTATTTTTTATTAATCGCTATTGAGCATGCAGGATCTCTTCAGTTTTATTATTTATTATTATTTCATATTTATTTATATTATTCCTAATCGCCTTAATACCAAATTTACGTATTTTTTCCCATCAATTAAACCAGTTGATGTATTTTAATAGATTAACATTGAGTAACTTTTTGGACAAACTCCTAAAACTGAATTAAACATTTGTTTCGCCATTATTTTCACATTTCAGTTCCATTTTCGTTACATTCTCAATTTTTTTAAACTTTAATTCAAACCGTTTCAAGTATAATTATTTATTAGTCGAACTAAACCACTTTAATTATTCGTGTCTTACTTTTATATGCTTTGTCCTGCACTTAAATGCGATTAGAGTTTCAATTTCTATTCAGTCAGTTGTTCGAATACACAGAAGAAAATGATGCAAAAGCAAAGTATTTCCAATTTTTTTAAGCAGCAGTTGAAATATTACATAATTTAAGTTTAAGACTTTTACTATTAAAATATTTTAATTAATCAAGATTTATTATAAAATAGAAAGTTAGAACAAATAGGACATATAGTTATGAAAATACAAAAGCAAATTAAAATAAAACAGAAACGAATGGTATTAGAGACAAAATCTCAATTTTCACATAAAACAAGAAATATGAAATTTGAAAAACATAGAAACTTGAAAAGAAAAAAGATTGTTTTTACATTACATGCCTCTAAGAAATATCACTAGTGCGTTTATTGAAAACCAAATAATACCGTAAACAAAGTACATGTAAACAGTTACATAAAACATCTAAAACCCACTTAATAAAATACTCTACTAAAATACTAAAAAATAAGGAAAAAAAACGCTATAAATAATGGGCAAAACTGTTTTATAAAACACCCTAAAATTTTCAGTAAAAAAGAGCCAAAAGTCGGTTATAATCCGACCAACTTATACCTAAATATTATGAAATACGAACTACAATCCTGATTGCCATTTACTACTCGATTAGAGACTGCTGGTCGGTTGCAAACCCTTAAAAAAATGCCCTAAAAATTAGATTTTTACTAGTTAACACATCAACTAAACTGAGTGGATTGAATCTAAAAAAACAACTGAATTTCTGTATAATCGGGATCTAAAACTTGCCTTTAGACAGCAAAAAAATTGGAAAAATCAGACGAATAGACCGCTGAAATAAACCAGCACGATTTTTTTTTGAAAAATATATTGTTTAGAGCATTAGATATGGAAAACCCATGCGAAATCTAAAAGCCAGAGCCACATACAACCTTTTGTAAGGCATCCACTGTGTAAAGCGTATAAAAGAAAAAAGAATCTGATAATAACGCTCAAATTAACGTTTTATGCAGACGATCGAATGCGCTAAAACGATTAAAAACGTACTCAAATGTTACTACTCATTGCATAACAACAAATCTTTGAGTTAATGGAAAGCAAAGAGCAAAAATTGGAATTAAGTGATTAGAAAAAATACATACAAATAAAACTGAAATTTTTTTTTTAAATAATAAATAAAATTGAATGAAAATTAATATTTTTATTCTAGTACTAGGATTGAAAAAGAATAATCAAACAAAACAAAAACTTAATATCTGGGGTTTTTTTTTCAAATTACATTCCTGTGAAAGATCGAAAAGCCTAAAATGTGAATTATTTGTTATTCCGCATATCTATTTTATTCATAATGTTTTGTAAACAAGTCCATTTAAAATATAATATACAACGCCAAAAACCCATTCGAAAGATGCATGCACAAGTTTGAATATACATTTACATCTCAGAGTAAATAACTGTAAATTAAATGTTTTCTTTTTAATAATATTGAACAATTTCAGAAGAGATTCCATCGGGAACGCCCCTGGAAATGATCAGAAATGCCCAGAACGACGTATCGCCTCCCTGTCCTGGAAAAGATTTACATTGTGGAAACCCTTGTAAACCGTTATCCAGGAATAAAGCCCTGCGAATGAGCACTATTTCAAAGCAATTTATGGATAGTAACATGCCATCCGAAAGAAATTCTCGAAAATCTTGTGGTAAGACCCCACAGATTTTTTTTACTTAAATTCACACTGCAATAATTTCCAACCAGAATCGAGAACTTTGAGCATGAGAAGCCTGCCGAATTCCTCAACGACTTATCGAGAAACCATCGGCAAAACGGGCGGCATAATTATGTCTAAGCCGCAAAAGCGATTTTGAATTGGCAAATTACATAACTGTCCATAAAGAAATAAATCACTTTTCTTGAACACATGTAGTGGGTTTGAAATGATTTTTGTCGTAATTCCAGGGCGGGGAATAACTACATGGAATCCATTTGAAACCGATCCTAAAACGTGCGCTAAACCTCCAGACAAATGGCAGCCCGGAAGAAAGTCTTTCGACGTAATCGACACTTGGGGCCACATGATTTACCGAAAATCGCCCAAGCAACACCATAGATTAAACTAGAATTTAAGGCACAACTAAAACAACCAGTTTGTTGACTCAATATCTTTATTAAATTAATAAAGCCAAACAAAAAAAAATTAAATATAAACAAGAATTATATACAAAGAAATGCAGTTTTATCAGCTAAGTATTCCAAATATCAAACGTTCACTATCATACAGGTATTCGCAAATCATTTACATATTGAAGTCTTACCGAAAAGTCATAACAACATAAAACACCCTGTATGTACAAATATCTTATATCGATGTAGTGGATCGAGTAACACAAACGCACCCTAAAACAGGCAGAAAACAATTGGAGCTCCATAGAAACTTAAGCAATTTGCCCAACAAAATTATTACTAAATAAAATGAAATTACATCAAGTAAAAAAAATATTTTCAAAAAAATACTAAATGTAAACATCTATCAATTTTCCAGTCATTTGATCAAGTTCAATATAATAGACTGAACACAATAGAGATCCCAAAAAATCGTGAAGCAAATGTGTATTAAAATATAGTTTGATTCAGTAATTGTCAATATTATTATGTTTTGTCTCCATATAATTTTTGGACACCCTGTACAAGACTCACAATTAGATATGGCATTCAAGTTATCACACATCTGAAATGACTCATTTTCATTAAACTAAATTTCCCGGTAGATTAACTGAATTTGAATGCCACGCATTTCTACAGGGTGATTAGAGATTTCGTAACGTATATTAAAGTAAACACACTTTAGCATACTGCTAAACTCCATTCATTCAATAACACACAATTTGTTTTCCTGTATTATATACAGGAAATATATCACACCTAAGCCACCCCTATACAATCTGGAAACAAACTAACTTTTATTCGATTAACATTATGCGCGAGTACAAATCTTTCGAATTTAATAATTTGAATAATTTATTCTAGTCCCAGGATGAATACATAGAAAATTAACCACTAAATAGGGTAAAAGCTGCTTAAATCTGGCACTTGTTCTTTGCATTCCTTTTTGGACGCGGGAATATGAGGCAAATTGGTGATCTTGACCTCTTTTTTGAATAACTGACTCATGCTCTTTCCTATAAGCTGAACGTGGAAAAAAACAGTTACGAAACGTTTTCAATGCAAATTAAAGTAACAATCAGAACTAAAATTTAGATCTTTTTTTCATTTTATTCAATTGGTGAAACAAGTGGGTTTTCGGGTTTTTAGGCCGTCGTTCGGTAGAATTTCTTCTTGACGTTTCGCAAGCACGTGTGGCTTGCATCTTCAGAAGTGGTTTGCTTGAACGCTTATACTGTTCTGATGCGATTCCTCGGGCGCAGTCCGTATTTATGCACCGGCCGCGATGACGTGGTTTGTGATGACGTGGCCTGTGTCATCGGAGCTTGCGCATTCTGTTGGCTGTTGCTATCCTCCGGTGTACAGGATTCTCTCTCCTGTCCTGAGCTGTTGCTTTTTCTTGCTGTTTTTGCGTTAGTGAGTGCTGGAAACCATATCCTGTTCAGCGACATTGTCTCTTCTTTTCTGTTGAAATTGTCGTTGTGTTTGTAGATTTCAATGGCTTCTCGTATTAGTCGGGGGCGATACCCTGTTGTCGTGGCCAGGACCTGTGCCTCTCCGAAATAGATGTTGTGTGTTCCATCGCTGAGGGCATGTTCCGCCACTGCCGACTTCTCCACATGTCCAAGTTTGCAATTCCGTCGATGTTCTTCTAATCTTGTCCTGTGGAAGCGTCTACATAGGAACTACTAAGAGATCGGTTGCGACAAGATTAGAAGAACATCGACGGAATTGCAAACTTGGACATGTGGAGAAGTCGGCAGTGGCGGAACATGCCCTCAGCGATGGAACACACAACATCTATTTCGGAGAGGCACAGGTCCTGACCACGACAACAGGGTATCGCCCCCGACTAATACGAAAAGTCATTGAAATCTACAAACACGACGACAATTTCAACAGAAAAGAAGAGACAATGGCGCTGAACAGGATATGGTTTCCAGCACTCACCAACGCAAAAACAGCAAGAAAAAGCAACAGCTCAGGACAGGAGAGAGAATCCTGTACACCGGAGGATCGCAACAGCCAACAGAAAGCGCAAGCTCCGATGACACAGGCCACGTCATCACAAACCACGTCATCGCGACCGGTGCATAAATACGGACTGCGCCCGAGGAATCGCATCAGAACAGTGTAAGCGTTCAAGCAAACCACTTCTGAAGATGCAAGCCACACGTGCTTGCGAAACGTCAAGAAGAAATTCTACCGAACGACGGCCTAAAAACTCGAAAAACCCACTTGTTTCAAGGAATGGCCTCGAAAGTCTATCTCTTTTGATATTCAATTGGTGCTCTCTAATACATGTTTACAGGTAACTACTTGCGCTGGAAAGACGTGCTTTGTCCGTATGTGGAATTAGGAAAAATATACCAATGAGAAATAGAAAAACAATCAGCTTCTACTAAAGATCTTTTGACTTACTTTGTTTCCGCGCAAAAAAAATAAAAAATTGTACTTACATTCGCTGTTAGTTTCTTGAACAAATCCTTCTTCACCTTCTCGATTTTATTGCCCTTGCTTGTACTACCGGAAATTCGTTCATCCAACTTTGCAGGTCGACCGGATTCACGCCGGGGATTTGCTGCATTACCTGACAATTGAATTAAAATCATTACAAAAACAAACTTTCGGAAACAAAAACTACATACGCCTAATACTTCAACAAAAGACGGCCTCAACATCTCGTAGACTTGAGCTCCCAAAGTCAACAGCAGGCCTTGATTGCCTTCGTGCTGGCCGTGCAGAATCAGTGAGTTCAACACGGCAACCATAATGTGTGTGGCCATTTCGCCAGTCAAAGACGCGTCTATTGTAAGCTGAAATTTACTCAAAATTCTCACAATATTCTCAACGAAGCTTGATTTACTCACTTGTCGCACGATAGGTCCAGCTAGTTGCGTCGCTTTCAACGAAGCCGTGCTGTCGATCCAGCTTAAGGCACCCAAAACCGTCAACACGATGGGCTGACAAGTTTTGTCATTTCGTAGCAAGATTAGGCCTGGAGAAAGGAATAAACTCCTGCTAGATAAACCCAGATTTACAAATCATAATGCTGAAACCATACCCAAATCGGAAATAACTTCAGCAGTCAAATTGGATCGAGTAGAAGGCGGCGTTGGGGAGTTGCTTAGCTCTTCAGTTTCCATCGTGCCCGAATTGGATTCCGGTGTCAAACTGCCCCCAACCAGTCCAACCTTTAACAAAAGATTCCAAGTAAAAATATTCTAATTATTTCTACTACTTACCTTAAGCAAGTCCAGGTATTCTCTGGTCAATGCCCTTGTTAGACAGTCTTCTAACAGTTCCTGAGTATCGGCGTTGTCTTCTTGAACTTCCCTGTTTCTGAATTCGATAACTCGCTGCCATTTTGTTTGCAACTTAGTTAAATCTGAAGCAATTTAAAGTTAATTAAATGATGAATCCTCATCTTAATCTTTTGCTCAATTAATTCAGTCAAAAATAGTAGTAGTAGTAGTAAACATCTTTATTGGTAATAAAAGGCTATCGACCTATCGGTCTTTCTGCCCTGGGTCGATTGCAAAGTTTTGTATGCAAACTTAATAACTAATAACTAATATAATTCACAAACATGTACATGATTTATGTCTGGAGATGCTCCAATAGGGTTGAGGTTGTGAAGAGGAAACGCGTTTGTCTGGTCTTGTCTTGTTAAACAGAGGGGGTCCAGGAAGGTGAGACTGTGAGTGTTGTGTTTCCATCTTGATTGCAAGACGAGTAGTCTTTCTGATATCCTTGTCAAGTTTGTGCGTTCGTAGAGTAGTCGGTTTGGTGGATTGTGCAATGGGTTTGCTGGGTGTCGGATCTACGTTATCAGTCTCAGTGCTATCTGTTCTGTTGTCTGTAAATGCCGTTTAGTTTTGTCAGTAGCGCTGGCGAATAAAATATGAGCGCAGTCAATTAG
Organism: Dendroctonus valens; assembly: GCA_024550625.1. Classification (NCBI taxonomy): domain Eukaryota; kingdom Metazoa; phylum Arthropoda; class Insecta; order Coleoptera; family Curculionidae; genus Dendroctonus; species Dendroctonus valens. The sequence goes on along the minus strand of JAJTJO010000484.1, from coordinate 326,602 downwards.
AGGTCTGCAGATCGCTTTATATATGATAGTTGCTGTCTTGGTGCTGATACCCTTGTTTTTGTAAGTAAGTGTGCCGAAGTGTTTTGCTCTCTTGGTTAGATCTGATCTGATGTTTTGTACGTGTTTTGTGAATTTCAGTCTATTGTCCATTGTTATTCCTAGGTATTTCACATTGTCGGTGGGTTTGATTATTTGACCGTCCGTGGTGATGTTTGGAGAGTCTGGTTTAATTCGATGGTTTGAGAGGAGCAGCCGGTTTTTTGATGCATTTGGTGTGAGCCTCCATTTGTAGAACCATGATGTTATTGTGTCTCTTAGTGTCTGGAGTTTGTCCACTGCTCTGGCGGTCGTTCTGTCATGCGCGATAAGGGTAGTGTCGTCAGCGTATTGCAGCAGGTAAGCGTTTTGGTCTATACCTTCTTTGTCTTATCTGTTGTGGTTGTATATGTCATGGCAATATATGTTGTAAAGCAGGGGTGAGAGTGGTGAACCCTGAGGTAAGCCTTACTCAGGTGAAAAGGGGATAGAGTAGTCGTCGTTGATGCGTACCTCCAGTTGTTTGTCTTCGAGTAGTTGTTTAATAATATGTATTAAGTAGTTTGGAGTGCCAATTTTGTGTAGTTTGTACAGTAAGCCCTCGATCCACACACTGTCAAAAGCCTTATTTATATCTAAAAACAGGCTGGCAGTTTTTCCTCCGGTCAGGTGTGTGGTTTGTATGTTATTAGTAAGAACAAAAAGTGGATGTATAGTTGAGTTTTTAGTCTTGAAGCCAAACTGGTATTTTGGAATATGATGTCCTATTAAATTATGTAATCTGTTTTTTATTATGTGTGCAAACAGTTTGCTCAACCCCGGGAGTAGCGTGATGGGTCTGTAGTTTTTTGTTATTGTGTCATCTAGTCCATCATATCTACAGATACAATGAACACAATCAACTGATAAAGATACTTACATATTGGTGCAACGTGAGCTAGCAATGGTAAGACCACTATTTCATGATATGGAGCTGGACAAGAGTATATAAAAGATTTCAAAAACACCCGAATAATGGGCCTCAGTCTATAGTCTGGCATGTACTGAAAAAAATCACAAAAATCAACATAAGTTGTGTAAAACAAACACCATATGCACTTACTTGTAATCGAGACAAAATGCTATTAATTACTGCTAAAGGTAAATCAGGATTATTATACAATTCTCTGCCTAAAGACGGCCCCATTGAGCCGACTAAATGATAACAGCTCTCATGGAGAGCTGTAAGAAACCACTGCATTCGTTCTAAAGAACTTTGTACCACCAGTTGCTCCCCATTGTCTACATGCCCTGAAAAACTCCAAGCTTAGTCGAAAGCAACAAAAATATTCCCAATGAACAGCACAAACCTGCTATCCCTAGCAAAGTAGCTTTTTCAACTTCCGGAATTGCTAGACAGCCTTTGTAGCCTTCATGGATCAAAACCTCCGCTTCAGGAGTGAACATTTCACTAAAAATTTTAATAAGAGAGAAAATGTGGGGCAATAAAGGCACCACGTGAGGAGCGGATGGGTTTCGGCAAACGGGATTCCCTGATTCTGTTAGCGACACCACAAAGCCTCCTAAAATATTGAAAAATTGCTTTTACAGAAATCACTGGATTATTAGTTGTTTTACCGCGAGTTGCCCGCTCCGGATCATCTGGCCACGAACATCGTTTAATAGCACCAAGCACTAGATTTACACAAAACACTAGACTGTTCCTGTTCTGCCCGTAAATATCAACAGCATTTTCAGGCACTGGAGGTTTATCGAGACCTATAAACCAATAGCTTATCGGTTACTGTGGAAAATTGGTTATCGCATTAAATTACCAATAAAGGAAATGAACTCTGCTGCTCCTTTCAGGGCGCCAGAGCTGACAATGCCAAGAAATTGAACGTTTGCTTCCCGCAAAATCTCTCCAGCAAAATTGCTTTGCCTCTCATAATCACCTAGGAATCAAGTTTATTAATTAATTACGCAAAACAAACCTTTCATAGAAATACATCCTAAATTTGGTGGATTATTTTGTAGGAGCACTGCTATAATCAGACTGAAGCTGAAAAAACTTACCGAAATGATTCGAAATCAACAACAAGGCTTCGAGAAGGGTGACTTTTTCCAGATTACTCAAACGAGCTGGACTATCCTGACTTGCCAGATTTTCTACAGTGGCTTTTATCTGATCGAAAACAGGCAGCAACAACAACGGATATTTATTCCCTATGGAATAGAAAAAATGAAGCGGTTTAAAATGCAGGTTGTCATCACGGCTACGGTCAGATTTCCTTACCAATTTTCACTATTAGAGACGCTGCATGCTTTCGAACGTTCTTTAATTGCCTGGATCTGGCGAGATTCTTCTGCCCTTCAGGAACATAAACCAGAGTGGCAAATATTTTTTCTAACACTTGGGGCAGAAGGGCTGCGCCAGATAGAGCAACGGAATTTGCAGCAGGTGCCATTTGTCCAGTGGACATACTCAAAAACACAAACAGTGCAGAAATGCACGTTAGCAAAGTAGAGATTATCAATGGATCTATGGGTTGATATGTCAGGCACATTTGCAACAGCCTCAGTCCTGTTGAAATAGGCGGTCTTTCCGACGCTTGTAACACCCTGCAAAAAAACATACCATACTTCTTTATCTCGCATGGTAAAAAGTACAATTTTTGGATCTAAAGCCTTTCGGACTTATTGCCAACAAAGTCTAAGGGGGAGGCTACAAACAAACAATTTCTTTCTTTCGTAACTCTTGCGGAAAACGATCACTTTCCTGTCTAGTTAATAAAACAGCTGCATTGTTGCTCACCTGCTCAATACGCTTTCCAGGAAATTAGCCAGAGCTTCCCACTCCTGATAAAAAGGATCCGATTGAGTTAATCCATAAGATCTATTTGGCACTGAAAGACATTTCAACAACCAGTGCTCCACGTAGTTGAACGTTATAAGAGGAGCCACAATAGTAGCTTGCCTAGAAAATTTAAAAAATCAATTAAAAGAATAAATCAATAAATCAAGCAAGTACCTGAACGAATCGAGAATATCTGATCGGCACCTATAAAAATAAACAGCAAACTCTTCCTCACTGTCGAAATCGACTTTAGCATAAGCCAGCGTTTCTCTTAGGCCATTCGTTGGACTTTTGCCCACTGGGTAACTGAATTTGATAATTTTCGGTGCAGTGCACTGGACCCATTGGAGTATGGAACTGAGAAAAATTGGATCCCTAGATAACTGTAATAAAAAAAGTTTTAACGTTTTATATTTTAACTCCTACTGCCTTACTTGATCATGTTTCAGCATACTATTCCAGAGAGGATTGGCCAAATGGGCTAAAACCAGGCTTGAATGCGAGCTGTATGCCCAAAACTGCTTCAAGAAACATTGCAAAATTCATTGGCCTATAAGTGGAATCCTTAGAGCAAATTATGCACAATTGGGAAGTCAATCCGCCAAGAACCTAAAATGATCCAAAGTCTAAGCATGGATAACTACGCTTTTATAACCACGTTATTACCTGGATCAGCTTCTTTTTGAACAAGTAAAACTGGTCATCAGCCACATTTCCTGGATTTTTTCGCAACCGTTAGAATACATTGCATGGTTTCAGTGTTGAACAGCATCATCAGCGGTTTTCTTTCCTCGATTTTGCCCTTGCGATTCACGATTTGGGACAAGCATTCTGTTGCCGGGTATTGGAACGCTTTGTCACTCAACAGCAGGCAAAGAATTTGCAAGAGCCTGCCATTCTGTGCCATTATATGGGTCATTGAGACCCATTCGACAAAGCCTGAAATTCGAAACGCATTGGCAGTGAGCAATATTTATTGACATTGTTATTAACAAGGAGAAATTATCTATAGGCAAAAGAATGCATAGCGCTTCACATCAAAACTAAATAAATATTCCGGTGAATCGAAAACAATAAATTTTACCTGTTAAAGTGAGGCAGTACCACTTGCACAACTCTACTGTGGGCTGCTGCTTTAGAGGCATTCGCTTCATTGCAAGCCCTCAGTTGGCTGACATGAAGTTCAATAAGTCTTAAGAAAAAATCAAAGATGAGGCTCATGTTTGCTGTCAGTGCATGATAAATGTCCTTTCGCCTTTGATTCGATTCCAATGTCTAAAAGTGAATGAATCAATCGTTACCGTTCAATGTTGGTGCAATTACTTGGTCGTTTATGTATTACCTGCAACAGAGCAACATCTTCGACTAGTCTGAGAAAAACAAACAAGACCAATTCAGTCTGCGTTTCTCCACATGCACAAGAATCAGAGAGTTCATTGAGAAGACTTGGCCACTGTTGAGGCCACTCTCTCTTCACCATTTCTACAACCACCCTACTGAGGGCATCTTTCATGTGGATCTCTTCACTAATTCCTCCATTAGCCAGCAGCTTCATGGCATTCTCCTGCAAGTTTACTGTGGACTTTAACACACCAACAAACTAGTTTTGTTTTACAACTCGCTACCTTTATAAATATTTTTTCCTGTTGACTAATTTGAGTCCAGCGATATTTAACAGTATATTCCATCAATTGTAACCCCAAAGTGTCTAGCAATAAGGCTGTTTTGATTGGTGGCAGCCAGATAAAGGCCTGCCTCAGCACACAGAGGGGATGTTTCTTTGAAACTTTCACATGCTTGATAAGCCTTTAACCTATCAGCTTGGGAGGCCTCACAGCTCATTGTCAGCTCAACTGCACGAGCCAGGTCAGCTGCCAGAGCAGCTACATCCGTTCCAGCCATTCTTTTCAATTTTTCTTAAAAACAGGCCCTTGAAAGACCAAAACATTAAACTATCACGTGTTGACAAGACATTAAATACCTTACTGCTTGATTAAAGACCGACAACAGATCACAGAGGTTATAGAATGGAAACTGCCATGGAAGCCTGTAGAATGCTATTGTCGCTGTTGCCCAGTGGCTGATTTCCACTAGACTCGAATTTCCACTGCTTGCAGAAGAAATCTTCTGTACCGACTGTGTTCACATCAAAATTAAGCGGGAGATTTGAATTCAATTTTCCAATAAGTTCCAATTTCCAATAATACCTTCAGGCATCTCATAATGCCCTTTAATTGTGATGTTAATTGAAGCACTAGTATAACAGTATTAAGCCGAGATTCGACATATCATAAATTGAATTCAAATCTCCCGCTAAAGTTTTGTTCGTGTAAAAACCAGGATTAATTGGGAAAATAAAGCACATGAATTTCCCTTTACAATAGGTATTTATTAAACTAAAAAACCTAGAGATCCAGTTAGTAGTAGTATTGAAGTTACATGAGTTAGATCGTTAGTGTTTCAAAACGAGCAAAAATGTATATCCTACACATTTGAAAGAACTTTAATTCACATTAAGTAATAATTATGTTGAACAAATATGCAGAAGTGTTGAAAAGCATCCAATTATTACCTGCTATTTATGTTCAGTTAGTTACCTGATGGTTATTTTCGTGGTAATTGTTCAGAACAAGGGCTTCTTTTAAGACTGCAGCTTTGCCGATTAAAAATATTCTCACCTCATAGAAAATCTCATAACAAACAACATTTTTCCTATGGATTTATCGAGAAAATGCCGTTTTCCACCACTTTCACCCTCTGAATATACCAATTTCCAAAACAAAACAAAGGTCGCTATGATTGGTCCGCTCTTTGCGACGGCATACCAGGCGAAATTTTTCGCGCAGTTGCCAGTACTATCACTACCACTACCTTAAACGTTCTGTTTTCCAGAGACAATCAAACTGAAATAATCGATTTTTAAAATTTCAAGTTTCGTTTGGGTTAACTCTTCTTCTCTCTCTTCATGGTGTTAACAAATTTCACGCTGAACTAATTTATGTTGCTAGAGAAATCGAACGTGGGAAAAAATGGTTAAGCTCAACCGAAATATACCATAAATTTTAGAAAACACGTTCCTATAATAATGTAATAGTTTCTTCCGTGTTTTGGGATATTGCTTTTCTTCACTGACACTGCGCTGCTATTTCCTCTAAGGACGTACTTCTGGAAAGTTGTTAATTTTGAATTTGTTACATTGTTGGTTTGATTGAGATTTTGAATTTTGGTGGCAGGTTGGCAACGCGGCTGAGCAGCCTCGATTTTTCGGCAGCGCGTAGGCTACGACTGCGCGAAGGCACCGAAAAAAAGCCCTTGTTCTGAACAATTACCATTTTCGTCTTCGTTTTTTTGTTATCGATGAGGTTTAGGACATGCTTTCTTACAGAGCTGGTATTCTGGGGCTCCGGGTTGTGTGGGACTCCAGCCTAGCTGTTTACTCACTAAAACTCCTTCCACATTAGCATCCAGCCATGTACTGCGGCCATTTGTGTTCTATTGTATATTTTCTGTACAGGTAATGTCTCATAATTTGGAGGTTTAACGATTTCCAGTCAAGTTTCAAGTCTCTGGCATAGGGAAAGTAAAATAAGAGAGTTGGCAATCTTATGCGTGACCTTGGCACCGCGTTCCCGCTACTAGCGCTACAACTAACCGACCGGCGACTGGCCAGTACTAAAATATCGATTTTTCCGCCGAGAACCTATGGTCATGTACAGGATAGGCCAGACCAGTTCTGTCTCTTTTTAACTTGCGGAGCAAGGAGGCTGGATATTATTCAAGAACTGCTATGTTGCTTATGGAAAATAAAACTAACCTCATAATCAATTTTAACCACACTTCCGATTCGGTCGTGTTAAATAATTTATATTTCTTATACCTAAACGGTATTAATACAAACCTTCCAACAGTACAACAGAATATTTGCTGTACAGACATAAGTATTGCAATATAATTGTTTTTTTTTTAAATATTACCATTTTTTTATCTCTTTCTTGTTTGTTTATATAATTTACACGTGTATAAAGAGGAGTCCTACTAATCGTGTTATTTCGTATAAATGTGCAGCATCAAACTGCAAAAATGCCGACAGGGTCACAAGTTTAGCTACCCAGAGTTCCAGCTTCCTTTTTGGACTCTTTGGAAGACAATTTGTGTTTTTTTGTAACATACTTAATAAATATACTTTTATTTTGATGATTCAAGTATATATTTTTTCCTTCCCTTTCATGCTTCCCCTTAAAGTAAGTTAATTATTATTAATATATCTAATCACATCTGGATACAAATCGCATGTGTTTGTAAAAATCGCGTTCTAAGTGTTACAATTTCGATGTCCCTACACACTATAGTCTCGGTTCATTAATGGAAATAGGAATTTGTGAACACCCTGTTGAGTAAACAGCACATTTTCTATTACTATTAATAGCCGAGATAACCTGTGTGGACACCGAAATTGAAAACCTGAGTATTTTTGTACCATTTAAAATTCCCGCTTCTAACTGGCCCGTCAAAGCTTCCCGTGTTTGCCGGTCTGCCCGATGTGGCGTACGCGGTGCCGAGTTTTAACATTACAACTCCACCTCTCTTATTTTACTTTCTCTATGGTCTCTGGCTGATTCTGAGGAAATCGATATCGTCGACCATGTTGATTTTCACAATTACGAACACAACACTTAATCGGGTACCTGGCTACCTTATATTCCATTGTTGTAAAACTCAGATAAACAGCACAGTTATCACAATATAGAAGTTAAAATGGTATTCTAAAGCTTCAACAGTAAAAAGTTATCGTGCTCAAATGCGTCGAGAATGCTATGATTGCAAATCTTCAACTGTGGAAAGAACCACATAGATAAGGACAAGTGACACATGAAGAATCATAGCTCAGAGCCCTCTTACGGACATATGTACAAAACAAAGGCATGCAAACGATCAGCTGATCCTATGGATTTTTGGCAGACGCCTCTCTGTGGCTGATTCCGGCAAAATCAGTTTTGGCGGGAATGCCAAACTTTCCAATCTATACTCTGTCATCTGGGAGTCCGACCACGTGTGATCCGACAGTATGAGCTATGCCGGCTCAGTTCATATACTTCCGAACACGTAGAACCGGTATCCGGCGAATAAGACAGGGTCTACCTAAGCCTTACTGACGAGTCCTATAGGTAGGCCCGGGACGAAACGCATGGCTCATCACATGCGCCATAGACTAATTATGGATTTTGAGCAGAAGATAATATTGATACGTTAAAGGTTTCATACACCGTTTGTTTATTGCATTATTTGACGAAATAACTATTGAAAATGTGCAACAATTTTGGTATGTCTAATTAAGTTTGACGGTTGCCGGCTACAACAACGCGCCCCCGCGGGTGGAATGTTAAATGATTGACAATAAGCATGGGCGCACAAGTTTTTTTTATTAATGCAATTTATTATGCAGTATTTTTTTCCATTAGATCAAATCTTTTTTAAGAAATACACAAGTTTTGACCGGAGCTGAAATGTTAACGTTTTTCAAAATATTGGCGAAGTAAAGCTATTTTCGAAAAATTGTATTTTTTCCGGTCCTAAATGTATTTTTTTTGTTTGTTTGTTGTAAAATATAAATTTTACATTTAAAAGGAAATTAAATTACATTTTACCTATTCCTGATCTATTTATACATTATTAGACCAACAAGAATAATGAAATTATAAATTAGTATTGCCATCATGCGCTAAACAAGTTTAATATTTTAAGTTTTCTATCAATAATATGAAGTTATCACTTCTGTCGAGCGTCCGGTGACGAACATCTTTTTTCATTTTAATATTGTTTCCTGCAGTGCTTTGTTGGGTAAAAAACATGAATTTATTAGAAGATTGGAGAATTTAGTGGACAATTCTGGATGTCCGTAGGATAGGTATTGAAATTATAATTTTTTCACATAAAAACGGTTTATTTTCTATTCCGCAAATAAGAAATAACAAGCAACATGATAAGAAACTAAACATCTAATTAAACGAACCGAAATTTTCTTTTTTCAGGTTTTATCAAGTTTCTTATTCTTTTAATATTTTCTCCTGAAGTGCTTAGTCTGGTAGTAGTAGTAAACATCTTTATTTCTAAAAAAAGGCTATCGATCTATCGGTCTTTCTGCCCTTGTTTAGTACATGCAGTCTTAATATAAACAAACAAATAAAGGAAAAAATTATCTTATTCTAGGTTACTAATTTAAAAATTTTAATTCTGGCAAACAGAGATCTTGGATTCATTGTCCAATAGTCAGTTGCTATTGTAAGCGTTCGAGTATCGTTGATGTAGGGAAACGGAAGCGGGGTTGTCTGGTTGGTCTTGTAAGACAAAGGGGATTCAGTATGGTCCAGTTGTAGGGGTTGTCTGTCCATTTTGTCTGTAGATGTATGAGTCTTTCCGAGATCTTTGTCATGTTTGTGCGTTCGTATAGTAGTTGGGTGGGGGGGTTGTGTAGTGGGTTTTGGGGGTGTCTTATTCGTGTTATTAGTCTTAGTGCAATTTGTTCTGTTGTTTGTATATAACGATTTGTCCTTTCTGTTCCGTTGGTCATGAGTATATGTCCATAGTCTAGCAAGGGTCTACAAATAGCTTTATATGTTTTGGTGGTGGTATTTGTGCTGATTCCTCTGTCTTTGTAGGTTAAAAACTTCGTCTGGTAAAAACACGATTTTTTACATTTATTAGAAGAATGAAAAATTTAGCGAAAAAAAACTGGATGCACATTGTACGGTTTTTAAAGATATTAAATGAGTTATCTAATATAAATGGGGTCTTAACACGTGTTGCAATTGAAATTTTTTCAAATAAAAACTGTCTATTTTCCATTCCGAAAATCATAAACAATAAGCAAAAGCTAAGAAACTAAAGATCTACCCGCAAAATTGTCTAATTTTCGGTTTTATTGATTCATCAAGTTTTCTATTACTTTAATATTGTTTCCTTAAGTGCTTTGTCGAGTAAAACATGATTTTTTTACATTTATTAGAAGATTGAAAATTGGGCGGAAAAGAGTGGATGTACATTGTACGGTTTTAAAGATATAAAATTATTTATATACGATACGTGTTGCAATAAATTGTATTTCCAATCCAATCAAAAGTGTTCATAGCATATTTCAGTTATCACAAACCCATAGTTTCATTTTTAGAATATGATACGAATTACGATCAGTTCGAGCAAAGTGTACCATAGTAATTTATTATATCCTTCTTGTCATATTAATTTATATTCAATTATGACTGTATTACATCGTGGGCTTAAAGCTAAAACAGACCAAGTCTAAAATTAATTTTTTGGTAAATGCACTTTAAACCGACCCGAAAATTATATCAGAATTACCAAAAAGATTTTTTAAATTCACTTTTAATTTATGCGGTTATTTGCTTCATAATTTGGTCTTTTAATTTTAACTCTTAAAAAAAAATAAGTAATTTTTTAAACCAACCAAACACAAATACGGCAATTTTGGACTTGGTCACTTTTAGCTTGAAGCTCACGATATTGTAAATGTTATTTTACTTTATGAAAATAGAAAATATATATTTATTTCATACTATTAATTATTACTGCCTTGCCCGCTTGTTGAAGTTTTCACTTCTATCTTGTGGTCTTAAGCACATACAAGATTTTTTTCAAATGAAATCGATTTATTTTCTAATTTGGAAATAAGAAGCAAAATGCTAATAAACTAAAGATCTAATTAAACAAACCCAAAAAATTGTTCATTTTTAGGTCTTATTTGTTTCATCAATTTTTCCAGAACTTTAATTTTTTAACCCGATTTTTAAAAACCCGATTTTTTATGTTATTAGAAGATTGAAAAGTTTCGCTGAAAACATTATATGTTCAGTGTACGGTTTTAAAATTATATAAAATACGTGTTACAATAAAAAAAATTGAACACATCAAAAACTGTTTGCTTTCTATTTTGGCAACAAGAAACAAGAAGGAAAATGCTACGAAACCAAAAGTCTAATTGAGCATACCGCATGTAATTTAAATAAATTACCAACTAATTGGACAAAAAGCATTTAAGAATCGTTAGGTTAATCAGCCATAATCGACTAATTTTAATTAATAATTAATTATTTCTCTTCTTTAATAAAATATTTCTTGCCTCAATAGCAATTTCCTCAAAAACGGTTAATTCTATTAAAAAAAATATATGAATCAAATTGAAGATATTTGCTTAGTTGACTAGGTCTGCAAGCAGATTTCAAATGTTTCTAGAAAAATTAAAATATTAACTTTTGAGGCCGTAAAATCACCCACCGACATAAGTTTTCTATTATTTTTAGGCAGAAATTTGAAAATAATTCATTTTGACACCATTTTATAAGGAAAATTAGAGTGAATTTATGTTTCAATATTTTTTTCTGAAAAAATCTAATTAAACGTCTCAAGAAAAAAATTCCGTATTCTGGCTTTAAGACCTTCCGATGGATTCAGTTACATGTTAAATTTGCACTCAATGTGGAAACACACATGTTACGCCCTTGGTTTTTAGAAATTCCGCTGTGATGCAGGCACCCGGCATTACAATTGCTTGTATGCCTAGTTGCCTGCATTAAAGGCGAAAGTAAATATTTTCTATATTTTTAACGTTTTATTAGGTCAAATGATATCTATTGCTGCAATAAGTGCGACTTGGAAATTCGGCTTTCGTTAAATTGAGTTGCAAATGACCCAAATAAATGTAATAAGCTGGAATGGTCGTTGCTGAAAGTTTTCCTTGGGCGTTGTTGACCGTCCATTTCGACCATCTAAGAAATTAATTGACAAATTGCCACTTATTAGCTGAAGATTTTAGCAGTCTGGTAGCAATTTTGCGAAACAGCCGATCAGCATAATTCATGTATTATTTCCAATGAGAAAAATTAACATAAAGCCTATTCATGTAACGATTATTTTTCCCGCTAATCAAATAAAACCCTTGTGTTCCAATCAAGATTTTTATTGGTCACCAAAAGAAACGTAACGAATATAGCCGAAGTGGCCGTATTGGTCCTATTATGGCGGGCCGTTTGAAATCGACGAATAGCGCCCGTGTTGTAAACAGACTGGTGTCGGCTCGTATCCAAAGTGGCGTGGGGCTACATGTACGAAGCGTAGTGTTCAGTAGTTTGAAGGCATCGAAAGGTAAGAATTATTATTATTTCCTAATGTAGAAATTGTCATTGTTTGAAATTTATTGTAGAATTAGTGTAATTCAATGCGGATTTATGTGTGTTGAAGGTTACCGCGAGAATCGTTCGTTATCGGAAAATATTTGCCCGTGAATAGCCCATATACTCTCCATATAAACGCTAAGCAAATGGCTGCCATAAGAAAAGCATTGAGTCGGTCATATGGAAGCGGTTTTATTTTTTGTGGCGTTATACTGGTGTGACAGGGTTCTAAATTTTTTCTAGTGCAGCTCATTTCCGTACGATATTCTGTGAAAATTTCAGCTGATTATTCGCACGCGAAATGTAAGAAATCGCATTTTCCCAGTCAGGCTTTGTTCCTATGCTGGACTATACACAGCCGTATACGACTCCATTTGCACAGTGTAGATGCCTTATGCCGTGCTTTCCTTATGACATACACAGTAAGCATAGGGTACAATATTGAAATAAAATCGGATTTTCAGGTGATTTTTCGCAAAGTTTTCGATTTTAATTGGGGCACAAGGGTTTAATGCTGATTTTGTAAAATCCCCCCATTGATGACGTAGCCCAAAATGACGCCTTTTCTGCTTTTTGGGCGTTTGTTCAACAAATTTCGGTTTTACCGCCAATTTTCTTGCGTATGGTTTTTTCGAACCTTGAGGCTTTCGGTTAAATGAGGTTTTACCTTGCAGCCTATCGATAATTATGCATGGAAATTAATGGAAACTTTACACAATTTGCTCTAATGGGAAGTTGTCCATATTTGGCTCGTTTTAGGCAGGCTCCATTTTGGCATCACGTAAACGTCCAAACAAGCATAGTCTCCATGATTATGTTAATTAACTTTCATCATACTTTAATTAATTTCGTATTGATGAAGGTTGCAATTGGGTATTTGCTGAAGAATTTGGGAGTTTATTTCGGAAGTTCATGATTAATTACTGCAAAAAAATCAATAGTGTGATTAAGCTTCCAATGCTTGCAGTTACATCAGAGTCTGGTCATTTAATGAACTTTTATAGCATTTTTAGTCGTTTCGTATATTTTCCTGACTGTACTTTAATTCATTCCAATGTATTCCTGGGTTTCAGTCAATTTTATTGTTTATTATTTAAAATGTTACAAATACGTTTCGGTGTCTTTATCCACCATCATCAGTTTGTCTAAAATATATATTTACAGTTATCATCAATTTAAATAATTTTGGTGAAAGTTTTCTATTTAAATTGATGATAACTGTAAATATATATTTCAGACAAACTGATGATGGTGGATAAAGACACCGAAACGTATTTGTAACATTTTAAATAATAAACAATAAAATTGACTGAAACCCAGGAATACATTGGAAAGCATTTTTAGTTTAAGAAGCATTGTCTCCCTCTTCAATAAGTTAGTAAATAATAGATATTTTTAATTGAAACTAGAATCAATGCACTTTGAATAACGCAATTATTCTAATTAATTAATCGATTAGAAGATAATCTTTACTTATTTTTAGTGGAACTACTGTTCCTGTTAATGACCGTCTGCTTTTATTAAACCGTTATAGGGGCTTATTAGAATTTTTTATGAAAGCTTTCCAGTAATGAATATTTCGTAATTCATTCACCATGTCAAGAATCTTTTAAGGTTTTTATACAGGGTGAGTTTTTTTCGATGACCAGTACAGGGATCTTTGGAACTAGAGCAGTTACGAAGAAGTTTGTTTATTTGTTTTTAAATCATTTATTAAGGCTAGCATTTTTGTTCTATATTCATTTTTCATCATAACAACTGTCTTGCTAGCAAGACAGTTACGAAGAAGGTCAAATGGACAAAGAATTGTAGTTTTGAATGCTCTATTCGAACCCAATTTTATTTTTCTAAAATTTGACAGCTGTCAAGACATATTTGGGAAATACTTATTTATGGTGAATTTTTAAATTACTCCTAGTTCCGTTGATATTAATTTGACAGGAAAACATTAAATAGAAAACTTGTAGGAAATTTAATTCCAAAGAAAATGGCATAAGACATTTCTCCAAAATAACTGTCATTTTTGACATATGACACCAATTTGAGTTTTTTTTAATGGCAACCATACTTGATTATTACTTTACCGAATAGAGCATTTTATTACGATTTCTGTGATGTATCACACCGTTAAGTTTTTTTTCGAAGATAAAGTGTGCGAACAATTTATACTTTTTCAATTTAGATGATCGAAGTTAGCCATGGAAAATAGTATAAGACTCACAGATTTGTTTCCATAGTAACAAATAATAACAGTATGCTTCAGTATTTATTTTGACAACTACGTTAAGTTGGCAATAACTTTATTATAATTAAGACGGCTGCTCATTTAAAGTGTTTATTATAAAAATCGAATCATACCAATAATAATTAAAATTTAACTCTAGAAACTTTAATTTTTATTGTAAAACATTTTCAAAAAGTCTACCATTATTATCAATGCAAACATTGCAACGCTTTAAAACTGAATAAGTTGATTTTCTTGCGGAGCGACCATCAATATTTTCAAATGCTCTAATAACGGCTTTCTTTAAGTGCATTTAAATTGGAATATTTGTTTTTGTAAACTGTGTTTTTACGACTCCCCACAAAAAGAAATCCAAATGTGAAAGATTCGGTGATCGAGGTGATTCATAAAACAGGGCCGTTATAATAAATGGTCCAAGAATTTTTGAACCTACCATTCCGCTTCAAACGTTAAACCCAAATTTAATTTGTGGTCTCCTTTGCTCAACGTGGTGGGGATTTGTTTGATTCCAAAGATGTTCATTGCGTCGATTAAACATACCACAATTTGTAAATCGAGTTTCATCGGTCCACAATATTTTATAAGGGAATTGGAAGTCTTATTGGCATTTGTATGTACAAAAATTCACACGCAGCTCCTCATCCCCTGGATGTAAAGTTTGGGATACTGATAATACTGTGTATATTTTCCTGACTGTATTTCAATTTAATCCAAAAAAACTCCTGGGGTTCCAGTCAATTTTATTGTTTATTATTTAAAATGTCACAAATACGTTTCGGTGTTTTTCTCCACCATCATCAGTTTGTATGTATAGTTGTTTCTACCTTCACATTTGACTGGCTGGCTGTATTGAGCTGAATCAGAGGCGCGTCCAGCATTTTTATCTCATCTAATGTAGGTTTCAATCATGTCGCGCTTTTCTTGATTGGAATAATTCATTTTTACAATAAAACTAACTTAAATTTCTAAGTTGAATTTAAACTTGGATGTCAAAAATTGAAAGGTGATGTTATTATCTGTTGCTATGGAAACAATGCTATGTCTTATACTATTTTCCATGGCTAACTTCGATCAACTAAATTGAAAAAGTATAAATTGTTCGCAGACACTTTATTTTCGAAAAAAACCTAACAATGTGATATATCACAAAAATCGTAATAAAATGCTCTATTCGGTAAAGTAATAATCAAGTATGGTTGCCATTAAAAAAAACTCAAATTTGTGTCATATGTCAAAAATTACAGTTATTTTGGAGAAATATCTTATGCCATTTTGTTTGGAATTTAATTTCCTACAAGTTTTCTATTTAATGTTTTCCTGTCAAATTAATATCAACGGAACTAGGCGTAATTTAAAAATTTACCATAAATAAATTTTTCCCAAATATTTCTTGACAGCTGTCAAATTTTAGAAAACTAACTACAATTCTTTGTCCATTTGACCTTCTTTGTAACTTCTCTAGTTCCGAAGATCCCTGTACTGGTCATCGAAAAAAACTCACCCTGTATAATGAATGCTTGTGTTTTATACATTCACTTGCAGTCCGATTGAACGAACGATCGGGATTTTAAGCTTATCTACTGCCGTATACAGGGTTTTACTTAATGATGCATTCTTGAAGTAAATTCAATAGAATTGATTATACAGTTTGCTTTTTGTCTTTTAACAGTAGATAACTCCGTAGGATTAGGGGTCTTTATTTATCACTTCACAAAATTTAAAAAGTAACGTAGATACAGGGTGCTTATTTTGTATATATCTTATAACATTTTTTTAAGGGCGGTTCTTCCCAAAATGCCCTTTTCAACCACTTTTCGAGACTCGAAAGTTCATGATTCTTCCTTGTTCCACTGGAGATGTTCCACTATCAGGAGATTATAGTTTATTACAATTTTTCCAAAACTCTCAAACTCTCAAACTAAGCAAAAATAATACAGCATGTAACTTTCAAAACCGAAAAAAGCATTTCCAAAAGCGACGCCACTAAAAAAGTATTTTTTCTGGAACTACTGTTAACAGCAAAATATCACCCTTTATTTGTCGTAGAAACATGTGGGTTTCAATGATTTAAAAAAATGTATTATGTTTTGTCTATTAACATCATTTTTGCCTGAATAATTCGTTAAATAATTTTTAGTTTATTAGCTTTTAAACACAGCTGACAAAACGGTGTATCGAGCAAATTTAATTGTATTTTATGTTAATCGTTCTTCGGTATGCAGTACGGTGTTTTTATTTATTTATTTTTCTTCGAAAACAAAGTAAGTTGCGAAAGAATGACAAGAGAAAACATTCGTATTTATAGCTGCTCAAACCGGAAAAAGTACAAGGCGGTTTAAAATCAGTGGAATTCCAATTTTTTGGGTTAATATTCGCAAATTTTTCCCTGAAACTCACACTTATTTAGTTAATGCTGATTTAACGTCTTATTGGAATGAATTAAACAGATAACTGTCAACAAAATCTTCGAGATATGAATAAAAAAAACAAGGTTTCTTTTGGTTGCTACCGTGTGTTGAACGATTGAACCCTTAAAACCTATTTCGAAACGATTTAAGAATCAGGCCAAGAGATGCATGATTCAAAAATGTTTTTGCTTATCAGGCTTTGATTTGATTTATTGATTTTTTAAATATTTGTATTGTATTTGATTTCACGCATCATATACAGGCATTATTATCCGAAAACTAATCCGATGAATGAGAACAGTAAATTCTATAATACATTTATGCCGTTTTTTTTCCCAATTCTTCTCATCTAGATCTCTAGAGTATTCCAGATCTATTTAAAAAGAGGTTCAGGTTCCGCATTCGAGTATTCTTGGCTAGTATTTTGGTTGGCTTTTAAAGCCAAATGACATGTCATCCTGTAACAGTCCCTACGGTCTGAATATCAGATTTAAAAATTCGTTTTCAATCAATTTTTTTATTATTCATTAGTTCTTACCTAAATTGTTTTATGTAAGTCATTAACACAGTTCTTTAACTGCAGAAGAATATGCGATACATTAAAAGTAATGGCCGCCATGTAGAATATCTTTCTGAGTTTAAATTTGATTTTGTTTTTTTTTTGTTTAAAATGCTGAACATTCTCAAATACAGTCGTGTCTGGATATAATGAACTTGAAAAATGAGCTAAAACTGGTTCGTTATATCCGGTGTTCGCTATAATCGTGTAATAATAGAAAAACAAAAAAAAATTAAAGGAAAAACGTTCGTTTTAACCGAAAGTTCACTATAACCGGGTTCATTATAAGCGGATTTTACTGTATTTCGTCATTTTGTAATCATCGGACAAAAGAAAACAGACATTATAATCGTTTTGCTCTAAAATACCATATCGATTTTATTTTGAAACAATTTAAAATATCACCTAATCCTCCAGAATGTGAGGCCTGTGCTTGCTATTAAAATATAATATTTTCATCAGAATACTGTAGCTACAAGAGTTCACACCTTTTAGATGAACCGTACTCTCAGCACTTGAAAAAAATGCAGGTGAAAGGTCTATTCGAAGAGCTCTACCTTCGTTACAGATTTTTGCTTAGGACGATTTAGATCATTTCAATTTCAATGCTGAAATCGTGTCCAGAATTTGCTGCTGTAGGAGATACGAAACAAGAACACTTAATGTCTTGCCGAAAAAATTCAATTCAATTGCTTAACCGAAAACGACTAAAAAAATACCTTGTACTATTAGAATCAGACAGTTTAAGAGAATTTCATTTCAATCCAATATAGTGTGTGTGTGAAATTTATATTTCTAAGCAACTGAATAATGTAGAATACTTTCTTAAATAGAACTTTTTGTTCGTTTTGAAATATTTGAATTCCTTGGTCAATTTTAGTGGATTTTCATGTGTAAAACGTATCGATTTCGTTATGTCATTTTCTTCAAGTGGAAGAACATCAAGTCCTATTTCCTTCCTTGAATGTTCTACAAGAATAGACTTCACTTTTCTAGCGTTCTTCTCAAAAACAGACACATTTGTATCTAACCATTCAGTCATCTCTTTTTTATTAATGTATTTCTTTTCAATTTTACAAAAGCAAAGGTCGGCAGAATCACGCTTTGTCAGAAATCCATTGATTTTATAAGAACCTGTTACAAAAACTGGTTTATTTAAAAAAAACTGTTGAGGTAGACGAGATTTTTAACACATAGTTCTAATCTTTTTAAGTATAGATCCTCCGATATTACGCAATGTAGCTTCATTAACACACTGAAAACTATAAATTCCTTTCTTAATGTGAGCGGATGAAAAAAAGTCTGACGATGTAATATCCGGCACTCTCGCATGCCATTCAGTCAGTTCGTCGGGTCCAATCTGCCTTGATTGAAATTAATTATTATTTTTTCAAATAAAACCTGTAACTGTTCTGAATTTCTTACATCTTATTGAACAAACTATGGTGCAATAACGTACCGTTCTAAAATTCTTGCACACGTTTGCGGTTTCACTCAACCCACATATTCAAAGATTTTGGAGTTCAAATTCAGATAATCAAGTATAAAAAAAGGTTAACCATCAGCGATAAGTAGGAAAATATCCCAAGTCACTGAAACATTCCTTTTTAACAGTTACGTCGTAACGGTAATCAACGGGTACTAATTAACTAAAATATGTGTGTTTTGTTTAAATCGTTGGAAATATTCCCTCTACTCTTATACCATGTTGAAGTTGCTTAAAATTGGAAAAGAGGAAATAAAAAGGAAAAGTAATTTTGGTTTCTAATTGAAGAACTTATTCATATTTGTACTAGTAGACTGTCGAATAACATTGCGGGAATATGGATGTGAATCTACAATTTTAGCCCGGGTTGGCGCAAAAGCGACACATTTTAGACATCCCAGATAGGCTAAAATATACGAAAAACCTCTTTTGTTAATTGGTCCTTATGTATTGTCCTAGCTCATTATCGCACTCAAGAATAAATCTTATTGAAATCGTTTACGGTGTTGTCCAACCTGAATTACACCACTCGGTATACTTGATTGAAGATCAAAAGGCTCTTGATTGAATTTGAAAGTGTTTCACACTCGGAGGTTGATTCATTTGAATATTTAACTGCGCTAAATATTCTAATTTAATTAACATATTAATTGATCTTATCAGTGTGCATGAACCGACGAGTAAGAGTTTTTTTAATTAACGCTAAAAATCGGAAGTTTATAGGGAGTAGCGTCTCATGATGAATTAGTTCGATCTATAGTTGGCTCATGCATCACATAAGCTTGAAAGTTGATTGAATCTTAATATTAGTATGGAACATGACAAGTGTACAGAGCCAATGCCCAAATTGTTTTTTTTGTGAAAATCAGCCCAAAATTCCAATTTTGCTTATCTCAATGGGGACAACCTCTTTATCATCAAGCCTCAAGTTATGAACCATCATTTTCATTTGGAGAAATTTCACGCCTATCATATTTGTAAAGCCATAATTTTTGTTGAGTTATTTGCGGTTTGCCTCATGTCCCGTTAATGAAGGCTAGTTCCTGTAAAATCTTCTTTAAGATGTCTATTTCGATAATTTGTTATTATAAATCTTACAAAAAGTTACCTCTAACTTTCCATTGAATCGCGTTTTCGCAGTCACCCTCTGCGAGTACATGAATATTTCAGTCCATTCTATATTGTCTTATTTTATTCTAGATGCACTTCATCTAAGCAATAAATCCAGAGCCCACATTATTTACGCTACTAATAGATTATCCTTTTTTGGTATTGGGTTCAGTTATACGGGTATTGCAAACAATTTCTATAACTATGGTATTTTACCTCACTTGGCTCAAATGCCTCCCATCATACTTTCAAATAATTAATCATAGAGCTTGACGATTAGTGGATTTGCATCAATTCCGGAATTGCTATTTTAATGCTCCTCGAGTTTAAGGGTTTAAAGTATAGTTAGATAATATAATATAAAAAGTCGTTTTCGGAAATACGGTTTAGGGACCAAACTTCAGTAAACCTATTTCCTTCTTCTAGCATCAGCTAGCAGTTAATTTCTCTTTGGAATAAATACACGTTGATCCGAATTGAATTTCGGCAATCTAATCACGTATTTCACGAAACAGTTTCTACTTTGCTATTTAAACTCTATTCCTAGAATACTTACTTAACGAGATTCCAGCGAATCAGGTTGAATAGTTTAAATATTTTAGTTAACTCTTCTAACTTTTGGTTAGAATAATGTCCGAAAAATGGCAACTCGCATAACTCCCAAATTTTAACAAAATTGAGGCATACAGTTGTGAGGGTTAATTACTCTAAAATGAAGTCGCAAATTGACTTGTAATCTGACATCTTCAGAGCGAAGAAACGTTTTTTTTTACTTAGAATGAACTAAATTAACTTGATCTTGTAGATAACAGTAAAACGCCTTTTCAACTGATCCAAGGTTCTTGATAGTAATCTCTAACCTTTTTCAAGAAACTTAACTAGCTTTACGACATTTGTTATGCTTGGAACTAGCATAATATACATATTTAGTATATGGGTAGCTATGCGATTTATTATATTATTCTTTTCTAAGCCTCTAATACGACTTGGTTACATTCAAACGACCGATTGTTCCTGAATCCTTGTAAGAAACTCACAATAATATTTTCATAGAAATCAAATAAGGAGGGACCCTAATTATTCTGTCTGGGTGGGTATTGTTTATCTTTAATCTTGTTCATTTTCTGTTTTTTTGTGTAAATTTTATTAAAATCTTTAAAAGTTAAAAAAGAAACAAAAATGTTCTGAAGAAATTTTAAAGAAACAGAAATTTCGAATTGTGGACGGAAAGTTACTTGCGTGCAAGATTGGCGATTATGCATTTGAATAATCCCAGCTTTGTGTAACCCACATATTTTGCTTTCGCAGTCTAAATGGTCGTTGACCCATTTTAATGCAAAAATAGTACAGTTTTCAGAAAATGTGCACTGATTTAGCGACCATCTATCATGTAGAAAGCACCAAGGTTCTTAGCCAGAAATTAAAAAAAAAAATCCGTTTATAATTAATTAAGCATAAGTCCCTGAACGAAAAAAAGACATGACCACTAAAGAATTATCTGCAAGAAAAATTGCAAGAGTTCGAATGGAGAAATATGTTAACTTTTATAATCTCGACACTGTATCTCGAAAATGCGTGCATTTTTTTGGCATAAGTTATCATTATGAAGCCAATATTCTTGTCTTGGTAAGGAACATCTTTACCACTCCTAAAAGCTTGTCGGCGTATTTACAAACACCCTCTATATTATTGAACTCCTCATGGAACTTATAATAGTAATTTTTATAAAATGTTCGACGTGCATTTTTTAGTTCCAATATTTGGAAAAGAGCATCAACTGAAAAAGACCCTGAATAATCCATTGTGGTTCAAAATGAGTATACATTGCAAAAAAATATAAAGCCAGAAAACAAGCTGGGAAAACTCACTAATTTACAGTAAATCTTCTGGTAATAGGATTTTAATTTTCGTTGTAATGATGTTCTCAAGATGCACACAACTATTTGTTACTCAAATGTATAAGTCTAGAAGTATATATACTCAGTATAGATAGAAGAGCTTCGTTATCAACCAGCTCCCAGCTGGAAGGAACAATGGTCTGTCTAAAAGTACAGAAATGTCAAGTTAAGACCGTAAAAAATTGATTATTTCCAATTAAACCAAGCATTTCTGTATATATTTTTTTCAAATCAATCTAACCACCAACCATATATCGATCACTCTCTTGTCTCATTGCTTCCACCACAATTTTTTAATCTATGAAAATAAAGTGAACTCCGAACGTTTTTGATAAAATGTATGATCCAAATAGACAGATTCCAGTATAAGTCAACATATTATATTTATTATGTACCAAAAATGATAACACATTTTGCTGTACACAGCCAGCTTTTGATTAGATCGGGTGCTTATCAACTAGTCGTTATTTTCCTGTATGGTACATCTAGCTCACAGTTATTATTTTGATAAATGGTTTTGGGTATATTGCATCGTAAATAAAGGCATTAAAATGTAAAGTGGACAGTTTAGAATCGATTTAATAAGAGGAGAGTTACCGTGAGACAATAAAAATTTTCTTTGTAATCAAATTAAGGTTTAGGGTATGGTTTTGCTATAATCAAAATGAAAAAGATATCAGTTATGATAATTTACATGACCAAATGCTATAAAACTAATGTATGGCGTCAGTAAGTGACTGGGTTGGGTTGATTTCCGCTTTATTCACCTGAATGCATGTATCAAGGAATTTATTAGAGAACGATTGTTGATAGGGGGAAATTTTGAAATACGAGAGAATAAATTGTTACTCAAAAACGTTCTGAACGCGCAAAAAAGTGGGGCATAGTCACTGTTCGATCACTTGAACTAGACTTTGCTTTGATTTTGTTGATCGGAAGGAATTTGTATGGTGATGTGAATATTCATGAAGATTCAATTTGGTTAATCAACGTGTCCAGCAGCTAAAATATTGTCGATATTCAAAAATGTATAGTGTGGCCCAAGCCTTTTGGCAGTGACGTCATTATTTGAGTCGCCATATTGAAATGTACTCATGTCCGAGATTGGTTCAAACAGTTTTCTTTCATCTTCCGTTTAGTGGAATTTCGTCATCAATTTGCATTCCATGGAAAATACTGGGGCAACCTTGATTGACCGGAAACATCACTTCAATTACCGTTTTTTCCCCGATTCTTCTAACTGAATTGGATGGTGGTATTTCAGTCATCTTCAATATGTTCAAGATTCTACTCTTATTCTTTTATACATGGGAACTAATCGATTCAACTTCTAGAAGTTTCAATTTTCCCGTTCAGTTACATTGATCAACTTCTTTCGGAATTGAACATAAATATTTATGGCATATATAGCAACGATCTTGATAAAATATCCCTTTATGTGGCCGCAAAGAGCGCCCTTTTGGGGCCAAAGGGGGTGGATTTGACTGGAAACAAGAAACCAGTCTCGCGGAATTATTAACGAGCCAAAGTTTAATTAAACAGCACGGTGCTGCAAGTTTCTCAGCGGCCCTGGATTAGTGCGATGTTGCCGTTTGCTACAATTGCCCTGATTTCCGGAAATTGCCTTATAAGTAATCAAATTGGGCCGTCAAAAGTCCGTAAATTCCTCTGGGTTCTGTCGTGTACGAATAACTGTGTCGGCCATCTTTCAGTTTCTTGCGTTTGTGGAAGAAGTGGAAGTGAAAAATAACGGTTTTGTGGAAAAATTCCTTAGATCGAGCTGACAACCGCGGCGTTCCGAGCAACCTTCTTATTGACCGTTGTTGGGGTAAAGTTGGAGGCGCGGGGGGTCACCCAACCGGCTTCACAGAATCTGCTGCGCAGTCGTTTTGGCCGTTATTAGCGCGCAGAGCCGTGTGCGCTGTTGCCACATTCGAGTGAACATTTTTACCGCGTGGACGTCCCTGCGACGTCGTATGGATGTGTTGTATATGTTCTGGTGGGACTAACGGCTGAACGATTAGTCAAGAAAATGAACAGTGCACGGTTATAGAGAGTTTGCCGCCAATAGTTAATGTCGGCACCGTTGAGATAACCACGTGCTTCAGATTTGCGCTATTTCCGGTGGTGTTTTGCATCCGTGAAGGGGTGTTTTAGATGACTCCTTGTTTGTGCTAATGGGGGTGTTGTGATTGTGCGCGCTGAAAAGCCCTTTTCCATCCGCCATGTCGGATAACAGGGCCGCTTGGGAGGCCAATATGTGGTGGCCCAATGCGGACCAACAGCAGATGCTTCAACAAATGCAAAATCAACAGCAGCAACAGCAACAGAATGCTGAAACTGCAATCAGTTCGTCCAGCCAAACAGCGCACAACCAACTGTTCAGCTATAAAATGGCGAGCGCTTTCGAAAACACAAACACTTCCAATTCGAATGCGAGTAATCAGTATACTAGTTCGGGATTAGAATATAACCACCAAGGAGAATGGTGGAATTACCAGCAACAGCAAGCACAGGATTTACACAATTCAGCCTTGCAGGGGCTGCAAAATATGTCCAACCAACAGCAGCAAACGATGCAGCAGAATCAGGTGGTAGGACTGTGGTTTATTTTCAGGTTATTTACCCATTAAAACGATTTGTAATGACAGTTGGGCTTTATTTTTGGTCTGAACAACAGCGCAGAAATTTTAAGAACTCGGGGTTTGAACCCCGATGAACACCCGGTGCGATTATACAACTTGTCCATCTGGCCCTATCGATTCCTTCAGTTGCCACCTTGAAGGTTTTCCAAGGTCTTGAAACTGGCAGGGGACAACTAAGAGAGATTCGGAAAATTATTTATATTTAACGTACTGGAGATCCGAGATTTCTTGGAGTTTTCGAACTCAAAATCGTGAAAATCCTGTTTAAATCAATAGGCATTGTGAAAGTTCAACCCTTTTCGTCCATTTAGAAAGCCCATAATTAAAAGTATCGACAGCGGTGGCTTAGGGAAGGCCTTTGTGATCCACCTACCTGTTTGTAGCCTTCGGCTACTCGCCGAACCATCGAGGATCTTGATCCCAACTTGGCGCCTCGGGCTTCTTTTTTCTTGTATGATTGGAGATGTTCCGCGGTCATGCGGAAAAATAGACGGACCGCGATCGTTTCTTCTAAATTTGACCAAAATAATGAACAATTTACTCTAGGGACTTTGGCTTCCATTAAAAATCCCTATTTGGGAGGTCCTCAGGACTCTACAGTGAAAGTCGTCCTCGCATCTACCGCAGGTTTATTGTAAATTCTGAAGGATCTTAATGTTTCGAGAAACCAGGATTTTACGAGAAAATGTTTCGAATAAGAAGTTCATTCGTGTCAAAAAACCATCTACATCTTACTTATGGGATGAACGGAGGACAACTTGAGGATTTCAAATAGTATCCAGAACATTTTGTAACGGAATCGAAACACTGAGTTTTGACATATCTGCCCAATGCTTCAGCGAAAACGCAAGTTCACAAAGTCATAATTAAAATATACTGAGCAAATTTCCAAACGTAGACGCAACAGAAAGCCTGAAAATTGTAGCAATTAATCAAAAATTGAAACATTTACTTCGGAGTTTTTAACTTAAAACTACAAGAAAGTGAAATTTGTTGCCTCTATTTCCACTTATTAATTTACTGTCCGAATCTGAAATAAAAACAAGGGGGTTACTTGTTTAAATTCTGTAGTTTTCCTCTATCTTATTATTATATTCAAAGCATTTTTCATAGAATTCTTTCCAAATGTAAAAAGTTCACCAGATTAATTGACATTTTGATTTTTAACACTTTGTGTTGAAACTTTCAAGACACTTTCAAAGTGCACACGGTCTTAAATAAATACGTTAACAGCTCAAATCCAATTTCCAAACGTAGGCAACGCACGCAACAGAAATTCGAAAATTGTAGCAATTAAAGAAAAATCGGAACATTTACTTTTAAGTTTTTAACTTAAAACTACAATAAATTTAAAATTATAAATTGTGTTTAAAATTCTTGTTTTTTGTTGTTTGTTATACCTTTTTGGCTTCTTATAGTCGAGGCATTTTTCGCAGAATTTCTTCCAAATATAAAAACTTTCACAATGATTAACTGACATTTTAATTACTTGTGGGACCTACTACCTCAGCAATGTGAGAGTAATTAATTTAATACGTGAAAAATGCTGAAATTTCGTATCAAGACTTACTACATATTTTCATCTATATCGTGAGTACTACTTTAATATTATTAGCTAATAAAATGATATACATATATAAAATATATGATATGAAATGGGTATCCAATTAGAAAATATTTTTCTCTTCAAGGAAAGCTGTAGTTAAATTAAAACACTAACTTTTCATTGCGACTAATTTATTCGTTCCATCAGTACTTCTGGGAACCAATAACGTTAACCCAAACCAATTAGAAAATCTATCTGGTGCTTCTTGCAAGTAATGGCAGGCGTCGTAAGTTAAAATATATAATTAAAGCGTTAACTTAAAATCAAATAAACTCAACTTGATCCATGCAAATACGTAACATAACAATATTTTCTGTAAATCCTTAAAAAAACAAAATTCAATGTTTTTATCGAAAGTCTCGACATCTACAGATTCTCATTGAACAAGTCATTTAAGACTTCACTTTAAAGGTTCTTTTTCCTGATGTGATTTCTCAGAAGTAAAATGCTGAAAGATTAACGAACTTAACGTGGGGTCCATCGTAAATTAGTGGAATTACAGCATTCAAGGTTAGCACTTTTAGTCATCGAAGTTTTGAAACCGCAACATCTGATCACTTCGCAGTTATTAATCTTTCTTTGTCCTGTTTGTTACACTTGCACAATTTCCATTACAATTTTACCTACCACGTCGTGTACAACTACCACAACCTAATCCATCATCATGTAATACAAAGCCCATAGAAATAAAATTAAAAAGAAAGGACGCTTAACGTTAAAATAATGGGAGTTTCACAACGGAGATAATAGATTTTAGATTCAGATTGCCTTCGGCTGTACAAGAGGAGGAAAAAAACATGTAAAAAATACATCAGCCGCGCCCAGCTGAACTGGAGAGCACCTGCACTCACTTTTGTTGTTTTATTTCTTAAGTTCCAGCCGTTGATTTAATTATTACTTGGAGGATTGATCGTGGAAATAAGCCTGCAAAAGACCGTTTTAGTTCAGAAAATTTGCAAACTTGATCAATGCAATAATGGAAGCGATAATTACGTTAATACTCTACTGTTTAATAAAACTTGAAAATTTTGTGCATTTAAAATAAACAATCTTATGACTTTTTAAAAGTACGTTTCATTTAAACAAAAGTTTAAGAATTTGGAACGCAACACGTTTACCATATCAGATAACCACCTTTAGAACAGATAATAGATTTGCTACTAAATTACCACAAATTGCATCGGTACTTGCAATATATCTATTAATTTAAATTGAAATCTAGATATGCTCATATTTGTGTAGTTTGGTTGGTGATTTATAATCCTCATTAGGCTCTATTGAGTATACAGTTCTATTAATTGGTTTGTTATTTTGGGAATTCTAATCATGACTGATATTTGTTCTTGTTAGTTAAGCTTTGAACATGTGGCGCTAATTATTTGATTTTTTTAAAAACTTTTCGGCTCTTATTGAAATCTTTAGACAATTTCTTCGGGAAATTACGCATTCATTAATCAATTTATTTCATGGTTTTTTTGATTTACTCTAAAAGATAGCCACTCCAGCCATTTGTGACTGTTAACATTCAGAACCGCTCTTTCTTCGTATTGCCCCCCTTTCTCTCGTTTCGCGCTGTTTTACTAGTTACGGGAAAGTATATTATTACCTCGGAAATTTTTTTACAAATTTTATTAGATAAAATGTAGTTTCTTTTTGGGTTGCTGATTCCTAAGTTTTGTCTAAACAATTACTATACTTCAATGTGTTAATGAGAAAAATGAACTTTGATGATTTTTTTCTTATTCTTTTGCGAGATAATATAGTTCATATATCAGTTTATTTGATTTAAATTTTAATATGGGATTTTGTTTTTTTCTAGCATCAAGATACGCAATCTAGACAAGACGAAGCTCAGCGACAAGAAGTTACCCGTCAGCACCAAGAGGCTGTCCATAGACAGCAGCAAGACGAATACAGGCAAGTCACATTGGCTTTAATTTTTAAATGAACTTTTCCATTGGCCTATTAGCATTCTATCTCGTAAATTAAAGAGTTTATGTTCTTCTAGCAGTGGTAATTTGCTTTATTTATTGGCTTTTTTTCTCTAAGTCGTGCTGCAATAAATATGCTAATTTAATGACTGCAACTTATATTGTATTAGTTGCTTGTAAAACGGCTAATGACTCTCTGTTACAAAAGTCTTTGAGTTGAAAGGATTAGTTTCAGGTGGGTGGAAGTACATTGAAAATGCCTTGAATTGTTAAAATGGTTTGAAAAAAACGTCTAGTTTGTCTGTTTTTGGGGTAGTTTTTTGCTCGAGAGTATGCGAAAGAATTAAAAGAGGTCTTGTGGTTATCAAATATGTTGATCGGGAAAATATCACTTTTGTTTTATCTGCTTTACCTGCATTTTTTATGCTATTTTTTCTGGAACACTTCAGTTTTTTTATTAATAAATGTACTTGGTTTTGTAGTGTTAGATTTTTTGCTTCCGCTTTCAATTTTTTATATAGGTCTTTGTCAACGCTCTGCACCACTACACACTACAAGTCCTGACTTAGTATGGAACCATCTTCCTATATTCTTTACTTCCAATTTATTTTTAGTTTTTGTTGGGATTTCATCGGAGTCAATTACGTTATCCATTTGTATATGATAATTTCATGTTTTTTTTTGCTAGGAGTTTGCTCCTTTTCCTTCTGCTGATCTTAGCTGTTTGGCTATGTCCTTCGTTTTTCTGTTTTTGTTTAGAAAGGTTTTATTTCGTCAGTTGCGATTTAATTGTTAAACATTAGCTGAGTTTTTGTTTCATTTTTTTTGCAACATTCCACATCTGAAGATTAGTCACGTCAATTGTCCACGGGCACTTTTTTTTAACTTAATTAAGAGAAATATGGTCGTAATATTGTTTGCAAATTCCACAAATTTGTCCAAACTATTAAATATTTCTATAATACATGTCCAGTTATGGTGTATTCTTCGTTGTTTTTACATTTTTTTTATCGATAATTGTTTGCCTAATTCTTATTTTGGTCGACGTTCTTCCTACTTTGTTTTTCAAAATTGGTCTTTTTATCTGGAATGGGTTTTTCTCTCAGCCCTGAAAAAATGTGTTTATATCGGGCGTCGATATATTCGTTGAATCTAAGGCAAATGATCTTATTTTCCTTGCACTTTGTCACGTAATTTTTAGACCCTTCTATTAGCGGCTTTGCTGCCGCTTATATTTTCAATCATCGAATAATCAAACTTAATTATGCACGATAAATTACAAATTATAGAGGAGCAAGCGAAACCTCGTCTACTCCGCCGGGCTTGTAGAATTTGCTTCTCTTACTCAATCAATTGTATCTACACTCCTAGGAGCGATCTACAGACCTTAGAGGATTTCTTATATAATTCGATAAAAAAAATTTGTTCGGCAATGTTTAATTCAGAAATTGAAGAAAAAGCGCCTATATCTTGATCTCTTGTATTCTCGACATATACATTTTATTCGTTTACCCTTCAATAGATGTTTGCCAATGAATTTAACGTAATTCTTTTATTACAGGCTGCACCAAGAAGCCATCGAGCATCATCGTCAAGCGATCGCGGAAGCACAGGCTCGCCATCACCAATTGCAACAGCAAACGCATCAGTTGCAGCATCAGCTCCAACAGCGAAATAACCACCACCAGGTAAATGATTCGTTTGTAAAATTTTCGCGCCACGTGCTAGATTTGAGCAAAAATTTTGAAAAAAGGTTTGGCATTTTGAGCTGCTGTTGCAATTAAGCGTCCAGAATGCACATTTTTGCATGTCAAATCGGTATTTTTGAAGCTTGATTTTGGGTCTAAGTTCCGCAAATATAGGCGTGTATTGTTAGTATATTGCAGAGGCTCAATATTGGTAGGTGGTGTTTTAGCTGTTGACCAGTTTTTCAATTGGGAGAGTACAAAATTCTGCTGAATGCTGGTTCTAGTTCAGAATTGTCCATCTCAAAATCAAGCTTCTTACATAGTATGGTGAAAGAAAGATAATCGAGCAATTAATAGTGTAGCAGAATTTTTTGCTCTCTCTTTGGAATCATAAATTTTTGGAAAAAATGGTCAAAACTTGTGTCGTCCAATCACGTTGAGCCTTCGTGATATAACTAACACTATACTAACCTGAACTTAGACCTCTTTTTTAGGTTCGAAGCCAGGCTGAAAGTCGCTCGCACATGACAACAGCCCTCAATAATGTCAGGCAGCCCTATGAATTCTAAAATACGAGGACCCGGTCGACCACCGAAAAAACCCGTTTCTTGTACCTGGTGCAACGAAGTTAAATTACCGTTAAAATACGTCTTTCCTACAACAAATGGCAAACGAGAGTTTTGCTCCGAAACGTGTTTGGCAGAGTTTCGCAAAGCCTATATCAAAGGCAGTACTTGCATACAATGTAATAATGTGATTCGGAACAACAGCAGCACTCCAAATGCTTCCAGCAAAGATTTCTGTTCGACGTATTGCATGAACAAACACCAGAAGAAAGAGATCGCAAATCGGCTAAGTGGCGTTGGAGCTTCTACGTCTGTTGAAGGCTCTCCGATATCATTTCAAACATTTGATTGGAGTGATTACATTCAAGAAACCAACAGTGTTGCTGCACCTCAGATTTGCTTTCGACAAACTGCCGGTCCACCAATGAATGATTTTAAGGTTGGCATGAAGCTGGAAGCCATTGATCCTCGAAATGTTACCTCAACTTGTATAGCCACTGTGATTAGTACTTTAGGGCCGAGACTTCGATTAAGATTAGATGGAAGCGACAACAAAAACGATTTCTGGCGCTTGGTGGATTCCAGCGAAATTCACACAATTGGACACTGTGAGAAGTCCGGCGGTATGCTGCAACCTCCTCTGGGATTCCGCATGAACGCAAGCTCCTGGCCCATGTTTCTACTCAAAACTCTAAACGGAGCAGAAATGGCTCCATCTAAAGTTTTTCAAAAGGAGCCCGCGGGTCCTAAAGTTAATTTATTCGAAGTGGGGCAGAAGTTGGAAGCTGTCGATAAGAAGAACCCACATTTGATTTGCTGCGCAACGGTCGGTGCAATTAAAAATGACCAAATCCATGTGACTTTTGATGGTTGGAAAGGCGCCTTTGACTACTGGTGCAAATACGATAGTCGCGATATATTTCCCGTTGGATGGTGTGCGAAGTCGGGACATCCTCTGCAGCCGCCCGGCCAAAAGAATAACACTGGCATCAGTCGATACAGCTTTAAACCGGCATTTGTGCCATTTGTTCCTACCAGTACGATCAGTTCTGTGACTGAAGTTGTTCAATCGGAAGCAGATACATCGGCTTCGTCTCTGCCTCCGACCGTTATCAATTTCCAGAGACAATGCAATGGAGGATCATTAATCAACCCCGCCAACCTTCCAGCAAGTTTGGAAGATGTCTCTATGACCACTCTACAGAAAAAGTTTGTCGAGCAACTTCTGTACGCATCGAATCAACCAGAAAATGTACTTGTCAGTCTGCAGACTTTGATTGGAGAGGATTTTGAAATCAATTATAAGGGTGGCGTACATGTTTTGCAACTACCAAAAGCAAACTCTGTTGCTGACCTCGAAACTATGTTTTCGATGATTAGTGAAACAGTGCAATGTTGCCGGAATTTATTCACTCTGGAAGAACCTCAGGCCCAGTGCTCTTTGTGTGAAATCAAAGCGCCTTCAAGGTCTGTTAAACGCAAAATTCCTCCGGAGCAGGAACCTGCCACTTCAACTACGCCCGCCAGTTCTTCTACAGCTGCACCTCCGGCTCCTCCACCCAGTTTCAATTTAGGGAAAATACCCATACAAGAATGGGGAATCGAAGAAGTGATCCAATTCATCGATTCCACGGATCCCTGTTTGGGTGTGCATGCTGAATTGTTCAGAAAACACGAAATTGATGGAAAAGCTTTCTTATTGTTGAACTCGGATATGATGATGAAATATATGGGTCTAAAACTAGGACCCGCTTTGAAAATATGTAATTTAGTGTCTCGGTTAAAGGGGCGGCGATTTGCAGTCTAACTGCGATACTAAACTATCTTTATATACAGTTACACTTTATAGGAAGTTAAAAAGTTGATATCAATAAAATATATTTCAGTTTAAGGGGCGTATTTTTATTTTTTGGATTTTGCTCTTGGAAATTTATAAAAACACACTTGATTAAGTTTTTATCAAGTTACTAACAACAGTACTGAGCGAAAACTTCCTAATATCAGCTGAAGTAATTGCTGTCTGTATATAGTTTTCCTTTCAACACGTGGCACGTGAAAAGTTTGGTAATGGTTTGTTTGAATCTATCCCAAGATTCTTTTTTTTTCTAAAGGTATTACAGCAGCACCAGCAGATTTCGCAACCGAAAGGCAGAATGCCGAAAAAGGGAGATTCCAAACCCAGGGGACGAATGACTGCCTATGCATTTTTCGTGCAAACATGCAGGGAAGAGCATAAGAAGAAACACCCCGAAGAAAACGTCGTGTTTGCTGAATTCTCGAAGAAGTGCGCCGAAAGGTGGAAGGTAAGTCTATTCAATTATCACTAGGTCTTAATTCAGTCTCAAGGCTGAAGATTTATCGTGAATGGTCCTGTAACAGAAATAGCAAAATGTTCAGTTTGACCTTAGATATTAAAGAATGCGATTCTAAAAGCTTTCAAGGCCATGCAGACTTCCCAGCAAGTCTTAGCATAACCACTGACCATCTACGTTATTTTCGTTACGAGCCAATAAATAATTTTTATGTGGCTAATATTATCTGAAATTCTCGAGAGTTATTATTAAAGGTGCCTCAAAAAATTTCTGCCAAATTACCGCAACTATCAGATTATCCAGCATGAGTCTTCAGAACGTTCTGCATCATTTAAATTCCAATCCGGGCAGAACTGATTTTTTTCTTCGTTTTCAACCATTAATTAATTTAAAAAACTTCCGAGAAGAACGTTCCCGTTCAATTCTAATTTATTTACGTACGAAATTACTTTTTGTGTTGGCGATTTCGGAAATCATTCATCATACTCGTCTGTTCCATTAACTTTCAAGCAGTTATTTACAGTTATAGCCAGAATTGTATTGGAAAGCTTTACGGTTTCTCAATGCGCATATTAAATACCAAATTTAAATTAAGTTTTCAAACTTAATTGAGCCTGATCTGTATCTCAAAATGAAGTCTGTTAGTTAGCAGTTCACCTAATGTGTCTAGTCGTGTCTTCAGTTTTTAAAAAATTATGTTGCTTTTCTTCGGGATGTCTGTCTATCGTTGTTTTGCTAATTTGTATCCTAAAAGGTTTTGTTTAATTTCAGACCATGTTGGACAAAGAGAAGAAGCGCTTCCACGAGATGGCTGAGACTGACAAGAAGCGCTATGATACAGAAATGCAGAGCTACACTCCCCCTAAAGGGGAGAAGCAACGAGGCAAGAAGCGAAAACAAATTAAGGACCCCAATGCGCCTAAGAGGTCATTGTAAGTGTCGCTATTTTTACTGCCAACGATTTGTTCGAGTAAATATTCAATTCCCTCGCAAACATAATACGTTTTTCTCGTTGCTTTTCAGGTCGGCGTTCTTCTGGTTCAGCAACGACGAGCGCGGTAAAGTGAAGGCTCAGAACCCAGAATACGGTGTCGGCGATATCGCCAAAGAGTTGGGCAGAAGGTGGGCTGATGCTGATCCTGAAGTTAGGTCAAAGTTCGAAGCTTTGGCAGACAAGGACAAGATCAGATATGAGAAAGTGAGTACAGAGTCTGTTTTTTGCGAATGTTTGTTTCTTAGAAGCACAGCTTGATCAGGCATGAGCCGCTATATGAAAGGTTTGTGGCTATAATACTGTGCCAGATTAAAATGTTGGCAGTGCTTATCCGATAATGAATTATCTTATTATTGGAATGCTATTTCCATACATTATTCTTTGTCAGTTGATAATCGAGTGCAAATGAAAATGAGTCATATTAATCAGGAAAAATAGCGAAGTAAATTATGGTATGGCAGTGTTGGTGTTTCTGCCAAATTTTTCCGCATTGTTTTTATGAATTTGATGGAATTTTATAAATGTTAAACTAAACTAATTTATTAAAATGGAAAGTTCTATGCACAAGGTCCGCAGTTTCGCAATTGAATTTTGTTCCATTTATAACCACACCCATCAACTTCAAACAGTTTAATCTATTTTAAATATTTTATTTCATGTCGTTTTTTCTAAAAAAAATTAATTGCACATGTTTTCAACGGTTATCTTTACACAGTTATCTTTATTATTTCTTTTTCTAGGCCATTTGTACTTTCTGATCAATGTTTTTTGATTTTACAAGTTGTATGCAAAGAAAATCGATTCAAACTTTACGGGATGAGGTTTACTTTCTAAATGAACTCGATAAATAAGGATTCATAAACATGAATTTTGTTTTTGAATGTGAATTTTTGAGACTGAAAACAGTCTTTTGTTAATATAAAAATATTTTCTAAACATACCAGTCTTTTATCATCATTTAACTTTCAATACCCCGAAAATATTGGACGATGCTTAAAACGCATTAAATAATATTTTGTAGCTACTACAAACTATTGGCATTTTTTGGCAAATACTAATAATAGTCTTGTTTATCATTTTCACATATCTTCTCTTTCAGTAATATCTGAAGAAAAAATTGAATACTTTGCTATTCCATCAGTAAACATTGCAGTTTCATCTTCACGCTGTTATGGCGCATTTTCCAAGCAACGTTTAGTCAATTTTATTTCTATGTAATTATCAAATTATGGGCGTTAAACCAAGAGAACTATGACACTAAAACCTTTATTAGTTACTTTGTACGTTGCGGTTAATGTTTATTTATTCACGGACGCATTTAATGATGGGATTAAACAGAAAATTAGAAAGGTGACCCATAATTGTGCCTCGTCCTATTTTTTTTCCAAATTTTCCTTTTTGGTCAGTTTTAGGAGTTAACGTTTCATTTTCGAGAAACGATCATCAGCTTTATATTTTTTAATACAGGTTTGTCCATTCTCAAATTGAAGTTCTTGCTAACACAGTGTAATATATTTTAAACGCTAATTCTTATAGTAAAAGCTGTAATAAAACTTTGCTTAAAAATGTATAGTAACTTTTATGACTTTATAAAACCCTTTTTTAAGTATCAAACAAATTTGCAATGAAAGGAAATCAGAAGCGAATGAGTTTATAAAGTGGATTTAAATTTTTTTTCGTTTCGCCGTCACATTCTGATCGCAAAACATTATTATTCTTTTTAATTCTGAAAAAGTCTTAAATCTTTGATGAATGAAAATGTTATTTATCGAAAAAATTTAATTTAAAGATTTTTTCACAAAGAGAAAGCAAACATTTGTATGTATTTTTATTTTATAGCACCATTTTATTAATTACGTTTTGAATTGCGTAACTTTTTCCCTATTTATCTTTCACATTTGCCAATTTCCGCCACACTATTCTTATCCTTACGTTATCTTGGATACAGTTTGCGTTGACAAAATTCCGTCTTTCGGAAATAGTTGAGCTACCTCCTTTCGAGGCTTTTGTGGGTATTTTGCCTCAAAATTTAGTGTTTTTAACAAATAGGCAGAATTTTCACGTGCGTGTTATATTATTAAACTGATAACGCGTGTTCTTATTCCTCTATCATTCAGGCTCGAGTGGTCAGGGAAAGTTCCAATTAGTAATTTGTCATAATTTTTTTATTTTATATATTAATGAAATCTGGTATCGTGTTGAGGAGATGTCTAAAAAAATAGTCAAATTAGTTAATTGTCAAATAAGAATATTATAGAAAAAAACTTATTAATAGTTAAATATTCAACAAATCGGCTTTGAAATACTCGGTTACACTAAGTCTAATAGTGACTAAGAGGTAAAACATCTGTCTGGCGGCGGATTTCCAAAAAATGTTACTTCTTTGACTTTTCTTCTTCAATAGATATTTATGTTTTTTTTGCCCCCCTTCAACAGCAACAATTTCATTCACAACATCAAATTACAAATATATTCAATATACAAATTCATACGATAAATACATTAAAATTTTTGCGTTTTTTTTGCAGGAAATGACTGCTTATAAAAAGAAGCTGAACCCGGTTGTCCAACCACCTGTACCTGAAGAAGAGCCGGAAGATGAAGACGATGGGGACGATGATGACGACGAGTAAATTAGTAGCGTCCTGCTCTGATCATTCGCCTTCTCATTCCCTCAGGTTACGACTGGTTCTCCTTCTCATTGTTCCAAAGTGTTATTTTTTTTTAGTACAATAACTACTCGTCTCGTTTTTCTTTTGGTGATTTATCGAACAAACACTAACTACTCATTCACGCTGTGTTTTGTTCAGGATGTTAGTCAATGGACACATTGGCACAATGATTAGAGGATTCGGTTGTCTTTTTGTATATAGTTATCCCGTAGCATTGTAATTTATTCATGATTTTGTTTTTTACCCGTTCAGTGTGTACTTATAGCAGTCCTGAATTTCAAAAAAATCGTTTGCGACGACTTGAAATTTGGGCTCTGTTATCGACTGACTACTGAGTGTGTTGAGAGTCGTGTGCAGGTACCCACAATGGCAAACCAGTTATTGTGTTTGCCCAGTTAGCGTAGATACCGTTTTTTGGTTTCATCAGTAAAATGAAAACTGCGATAATTTCCGGACCGTTTTATAAACGGGGATGTATAAGGAACCCACACAACTACCTCCAACTAGTGCGACTATCGCAAAATGCAGTCTCTACACAAAATTGTTATTATAATGCAGTGGCGGCAGGTGCATAAGCGCTACAGTAGTGCAAAACCCCTAAATAATAATTTTATAATTAATTACGTACGAATTTATCAGTGCGTCGAGGTTTATACAACTCTTCAAACACGTTTCGAAAAGTTGAACTAAAAACAATAATAAATTTGTACCATGAAGCGTTTGAGAGAGAAAACAATAAATGTTTTCGATGGCGGATCGGGACCCATTCTGATGCTTGCAGAACTATTAGCATAGTTCTGTGATGATTAGACTTATTAATAAGAAGTAATGAGAAAAGCAATTTTAACCGTTATAGGTTTTTTAAATTCAAAATTCACCAACAAACTGATTGCACAAGGTTATAAACGTTGAACATTCAAGCATTCAGCAAAAAGAAGCATCATTTGCTCCTGGCTATAAACCTATTGAAAAAAGTTCATTTCTGCAATAAAAGTTTGCTTAATTTTTTTATTGTTTATTTGCAACAATTGTCGAATATTTTAAATTTGGCCTGGGAGCCGTCGCTGCTATTCTTAATCCATTGTCCACGTGAAGAAAGCGGCCTGGAAACTGTAAGCAAGCTAGCGCGTTCAAAAACGTTTATTTTAATTCCCACATATCTAGTTTAAGATGATCAGCTTCCCAATAGATTTCAAAATTTGCCTTTAGCGGCGCAAGAGACCAGCTCCGCGTGCTAAAAGCAATGTACTATAATTTCCTGTACAGTCTTAAGACGGAATCACTCGACCAATTTGATTTTCCATAACTTGCATCTTGTAGTGGTTTACATGCCAGGTTTTTGAAAATGTCTAATAGTGGTTGAATGATTTGTTCGGGTGTTGAACACTTAGTGTTTTATGAAAATTTTCCTGTACCGCGATATGAATTTTTTGTTTTCATTGTGTCCAAAATTACCAATTTTATCCACATAACAATTAAAACGTCATGCCCTTTGGCATCGTTTATAATAAGTTTTGCAAGGGCATGATCTCGACACGCATTTTCTCAAGTTGGTAATTTTGGTAGTTAAAGTATTTTAGATGTAATCGATTTACCAATTCCCCTAGAGCATAAGCAGAGCATATTTTTATTATTTTTTGACTGTGAATATTTAATGCACCAAGAGCGTACATGGTAACAATTGTATTACGCCCCCCCGCAACTGAGGTTGGGAGTTTGATCCAATTGGTCGCTACGCTTCTATGTATTCAAATAGTACTGTACATTATTGAATGATAAAAAGTACTTTGGAAGGAACGAAATTCCTAGATGAACATTCGGCTATTTCTTATTTATTTTATTCTACATCAAAAGAAGGAAATGAAACTAATAGGTCCATAATGTTTTTGCTTTTGGATTTGCAAAATGACAACAAAGATCTATATTTTTCAACAAATAGGCCATTTGTCGCTCTGTTTTATTTGTAGGGCCTGATTGATTGATTAACACTAAGCAATGTTTGTTTTTTATAATGTCTAGGGAGAAATAAAATAAAATAAAATGAAATAAAATTTTCGAAACCAGTATTTTTATTTTTAATCAGCATTATTCTGGATTTCATAGCAGTAGTATAATTATTTGGCAAACAGTGTAAACCGTTTTGTGAGTTTTTTTGAGCATTTTCTGTATTTTCGACGAATAACTTACATAATATAATACTGAAAGCGATTGGTATGGTTAAATGCGCAGGTCGGTAGCCGGTCAGTCTTTGTTCTGATCGTGTCCGGGCAATTAGTGCTCAAGCAGCGGGCAACAAACGGGCGGAAAAACTCGGAAATATTTCGATTTCGGGTTCAGAACTGTTGATTTCCGGTAAAGGAAACTCGTGGGGTCGCGATTTTCGTAATTTCTTTAATCGGTGAACGATTTTTGCAACGCAAAAATCTGCGATAAATCGGTAGTTTTTTTGACGGCTAGTCAACCGGGAGCCGCCATATTAGAGCTACTAGTTGCGCGAATTCGGTGCGCGGTGCAATCGACCTTTTTTTTAGTTTATTGTTTTTGTTCATTTCAAGTTAGTGTTTTGTGACAGTGTTCAGTATCCGGAATCAACGGCATCTGGAAAAGCACTGGATTTGAGTAACGAGGCTGAGGATAATGAGGTGAGTGAGTTGCATGTGCTTATAGTGGGTGTGGGAAATTCAGATTTATTTGCATTAAGTTTACACATTTTATTATTCGGAAATGTTCAATGTATGATTTAGGATAATCCCCAGTCTAAAAGCTCTATTTTTTTTGCAAAAATGAAATAATATTTCTGCAAAAATCACATACAGGAGATCAACATACGCTGATAAGTTTTCAATTATCTGAGTATCAATTTATGTTTGTCAATGCTTTAAATTGTTTGAGAGTTTTATTAACCCGGTTCCAAGTGTGCGGCCTGGGTTAAAACGTTCATTGTTTTATGTAACAGAACAGAATTTTGTACAGGGTGTCCCATTTTCGACACTAGGGTATATTATCTCCGTAATTGTTAGTGCTATCAAATAGAAGTATAGTCTCATTTGCTCTTTTCAGGTTAAACTTAAAATTTGAAAATTTTGCTCGCTTAAAAAATACAGGGGAAACTTAAAAAATTATCTATTTATAAATATTAAAAAATTGTCTATTTCAAAATGACCCTATACAGGGTGTCCCACCGGGAACCGCCGCGATCGATATCGAGCAACCTAAACTTGCGTGCATAGAAATCGGCCCACTGTAAACTTTTGATTTTAACTATTTTTTTTTAAACTGTTCATCAGATCAAAAAAAGAAATATGCTGTTTGAAAGACTATTTAATATGCTTTAATGTGAGTGTAAATTTGTCAAGAAGGCTTGTCGTTTATATGCGTAGAAACCGGTAAACCAATGAAACGTGTTTATGTGGTGATTGTAACGAAAATAAAAAAATTGTCAAATATTAAAATTATTGCGTTTGCAACTGAAATTTGCATATTATTTCGTTTTTCATAATCTCAATAGTGTTTAAGTGTGTTCGTTTAATGCATTCTACACCACAAAAAGCCGGCCAAGTTATTGCTTTAATCGAAAATGGACTTAGTCAGCGAGCTGTTGCTGGACAATTGGATAGACACGCGCAGCGGTTCGAAGAGTGTGCAAACGTTGTGAGGAGACTGGATCCTTTCATAGGCGACCTGGAAAAGGCAAAGGCGATTTACAACCGCTCGTGATGACCGCTTTATTGTGTCAGCAACATTAAGAAATCGTCACCTTAATGCCGTTCAAGTGCAACGACAGCTCCGTGAGGTGCGAGGAGTGGCTATTAGTCAGTGGACAGTAAGACGAAGACTGCAGGAAAATAACCTGACCACTAAAACACCTGCGATGGTCCAAAACTTTACTCCAGCTCATCGGCAAGCACGCCTGCGTTTTGCATGAGGATCAGCTGAATTGGACGTTGAAACAATGGGGATCTGTTCTGTTCTCAGATGAAACCAGAATATGCCTCCATGGTAGCGACCGAAGAAGGAAAGTATACCAAATACCAAGAGAGCGATTTGCAGATTGCTGCTTTGAAGATCGGAGTGCTTATGGAGGTCGTTCCTGTATGATCTGGGGTTGCAATTTCTATAGGAGCACGAGCCGACCCTGAGTTCATTCGTAGGGGCGACCGTGTTCACGGAAGAAGAGGTTTAACGGCTGTTATATATACCGAGGAGATTTTAGCAATCATGTGGTACCTTACGTCGACTACATTGGAGACGAATTTACCTTTATACATGACAATGCCAGGCCGCATACCGCAAGAATCGTGCAAGATTACATTGCAGAAGTCGGTTTTCGGGTTATGGAGTGGCCAGCATACAGTCCTGACCTAAATCCGATCGAAACGCTTATGGGATGAGCTAAATCGAAGAACTCGAGCTAGACTTCATACCCCAAACTCGATCCCAGAGCTTATTGTTTCAGTAGAAGAAGAGTGGTTTAATATCCTCAAGAAACCACTAGCCAAACTTGATTAGATCTATGCCTAATCGTATGAAAGAAGTTGTTAGGGAAGAAAGAGGTCATACCCATTATTAAAAAATTAAGTGTTAAGTTTTAAATTGTTAATAATCCTATTTATGTTAATAATAAAAAAGCTTAATTTGCTTAATGCATAATTTCCACTAGTTGATAGTTTCACAACATAGGGATACTCACATTTAAAGCATATTAAATTGTCTTTCAAACAGCATATTTCGTTTTTTGATCTGATGAATAGTTTTAAAAAAATATATTAGTTAAAGTCAAAAGTTTACTGTGGGCCGATTTCTATACACGCAATGGTATAATCAGGAGAAATTTGAAATATTGATAGTATACGTAATCATTGGGGAGAAGCGATCTAAAATATTTTCAAGATGGCCACACTTCCGGTCATACCGGAAGTAGGTATCAACTTGCTTATTTTTAAATAGAACACCCTATATTATTACATTTGTGAATTCTACTCCAAATTATAAACATATTTCATGTACAATATCATATACCTAAGTCTAACCGTTTTTGATATATTTGAAATTTTATGTAAAAATGTATCTTATTCAGTGTTAAAGTAAAGGTAAGTTAGTGTAAAGTTGTCTTTTGCCAAAAGTGTTGTTTTTCGAAATATTGTCAATTTAATGTTTTACACAAGCTTGCCCATATGTCATTT
The DNA here is from genome assembly GCA_024550625.1 of Dendroctonus valens. Lineage (NCBI taxonomy): Eukaryota > Metazoa > Arthropoda > Insecta > Coleoptera > Curculionidae > Dendroctonus > Dendroctonus valens. Next base: position 285,242 of record JAJTJO010000484.1, on the reverse strand, counting down.
TGAAACTTATTTTTTTAACACTGTATTAATAGTCATAAAAATTTTGTCAAAATTCCACTAAAGTGAGTCCTTCTGAACAAGAAATACAACTCAAACTAAGTAGCACATATTCCCTTATAGGAAAATTGAATAATTATTCGAGTGGCTGCAACTGTCATTTTTCACATAAATTTCAAATATATTTAAAACGGTTATACTTAGGAATGGGAAATTATACACGAAATATATTTAGAATTTGGCGTATAATTCAAAAATGTAAAAATATATAGGGTGTTTCCATTTAAAATAAGCAAGTTGATACCTACTTCCGGTATACCCGGAAGTGTGGCCAACTTGAAAATATTTTAGATCGCTTGCCCCCAATGACTTCGGCACACTGTCCAATTTTCAAATTTCTCCTTATTACAATTTATCAGATATCCGTTCAGGGTGGGACACCCTGTATTTTCTTCCTTAAAAGAGATACAGAAAAATGTTTAACGTAAAGTCTCTTCATATTGATTTTTGGATAATCTGCCTGTTTTCAGAATAAGTATACGGGGGCCCTGGTAAAAAAGTTATCGGACCCAAACTATTTTTTTTAATGGAACACCTCGTATATTTTAAGCTAGAAAGCTAGCATTTTAAATTATCTTTTAATAATACAACATAATAAGTGGATGATATTGGTGTCTTATGCAATTATTTAGTTTAATATCCTAGATATTAAGCTGTGTTAATGTTCTAGCTGCAAATACATTACACAATATATGTTAACAGACTAAAAGAAAATAGCAGGTACATGAGAGTAAATTAAAAACTATAAAAACTTGAAGCGAAATAAAAGATTCAGATTAAGGATTAAAATAACTGAAATTATCGCAAATGTTCGAAACCTCCTCTGTGCTTTTCGATGTACTCGTGACATCTTTTTGGAACGGATTTTAAGGCATTCATGATGTGTAATGGTTTTATTTATGAAAGGCATGGCTAAAATGACTTCTTTATAATATTTATTTTACAACATTCCCCAAAGAATAAAATCTCAAAAAGAATGTCCATGTGTTGCGATCCAACGGCTTATAAAATAGTATTCAGATACTCTCTCATTCGAAGAAAGTTATGGAGCACCATCTTGTTGCAAATAAATTTCTATTAATTCATTTAAAGGTTCATCATCAAAGATATTGAAAAGGTTTGATTAGAGTATGCCCGAATATCTATATTCATTAAAATTTTCTTCAAAACAATACACCAGTTTATTTTGAAACAAAAATAACTTTTACATGGTACTGTACTATTAATTAAACGCAATAATTTAATTAAACAGATTCGCAATAATTTATGAAAGAACGCAGTTTTTATTCAATGAAAAGCCTTTTCTACTACCCAGATATATCCGAGCCTATAAAATTATTTAAAGCCAAATTAACCGAAATAATATACAGTGTGTCCTATTACAACAACAAACCACTGGTTGTCTACAGCTTTGCAATATTCTTTATTTGCTTTCTGATTACTTCAACTGGACCCCACTATAACTTCGTTTTTTTGAAAGTGACCTTAGAAATTGGCCAGATCGCACAAATAGAACGTGTGATGGAAACAAAAAAAACAAATTTTGGACATATTTGTTAGGCTTTATAATTATCATAGTTGGGTATATTTTCTTGACTGTACTTTAATCACTTCAAATTATTCCTGGGTTTCAGTCAATTTTATTGTTTATCAATCAAAATGTTACAAATACGTTTCGGTGTCTTTCTCCACCATCATCAGTTTGTATGTGTAGATGTTTCTACCTTCACATTTGACTGGACATTGAATTCCCTATTTTTTATTTATTTTTATATAATTTTATATTTTTTTATAAGGAAAAAGGAGATTCCTTTTTCCTCCCTTTTAAGGAGATGAAAAATAGGGAATTCAATGTCCAGTCCAATGTGAAGGTAGAAATATCTAGACATACAAACTGATGATGGTGGAGAAAGACACCGAAACGTATTTGTAACATTTTGATTGATAAACAATAAAATTGACTGAAACCCAGGAATAATTTGAAGTTTATAATTAATTCATTCCAATGTATTCCTGGGTTTCAGTCAATTTTATTGTTTATTATTTAAAATGTTACAAATACGTTTCGGTGTCTTTATCCACCATCATCAGTTTGTCTAAAATATCCATTTTACATTTATTATCAATTCAATTAAAAAAACTTTCACAGAATTAACATATTAAAATTCAAATCACACACATATTAAAAAGTACAATTTGGGACCTTGGTTCTCAGGTGATGAGTCGGGATAAACATGTTCGGGAAAAGACTAGAATCTATTGTTTAGAGATCTAAATTTGACTTACATGTTTAGATGTTTCTTCCTTTACATTTGGTTGGATATTAGAATTACCTATTTATTCGATATCGAGCGAGTGCCCGAAAAACCTATTTATATTTCGCCTTTTCTTTGCATTCTTGGAATTGCTCTGTAATTCTTCAATATCTGCTGTTTAATTTTTATTTACCAGGTCCATTCAATTCATGCATGCGATCATTTAATTAGCGTATATGATACACAGAGCTAAGATTGTCTGTATCTGATCTGAAGTTTATTGCATTCTGATGTTTCTTAATTTGTATCATTTCATGGATTCTTCTCTTATTATAGTTTTCCTCATTGATCAATATTTGTGTGTTATCGAAATCAAAATCATGCAACTTTTGTTGTGCATGTTGTGCTAATGCTGTTGCATTTTCATTAACCTGTCTTAAGCTATACTTATGTTCGTATATTCTTTTCTTTAAATATTGCCCTGTTTGTCCTATGTATGTGTTGTCACAGTTCCAAAACAGTCAATCTTGTATATTACGTTAGGTGTGTCCAACTTATCGCTTATAATTAATAGAAGATCGAACTAGGGCTTCGCTTCCTTTTAAGTGTCTGAAGTGAGAAAACTCCATATCTTCGAAACTATTAAAATATCGGATTTGGAAGCCCTTCCCGAGAGCCATTTTTTATCAATCAAATTTCAACAGGAATTCTAAACCTGCAAAGAGATAGAAGGCAAAAATATGAAAAGTTTGGCTCCTCACGTATGCCCATCTCGAAAACTTTCACAAATTAAGTTTTAATAGAAATTTCATACGTTCTAAGAAATAGAAGCAACATTGAAAAACAGTTTAATTGAGTGCTTCGTTCGTTCGTTTCCTTTTTTTGCTTTTTCGATGTCTATCAAAATTCCTTTTAACAAATTAGGTTTTATCAGAATATACTAGCCTCCAAAAAGGTACAAAAATTTATTTTTCCAGGAAAAGGTGGAAATTTCTGATCACAAGAGACATATATTTTCCTTCTTAGGTTTCCATACATTTTTAAACCAAATAGACAAACAGTTTTTTCCTAATTAAACTTTATCCATTGCTAATTCGTATCTTTTTAATCACTCCACATTATTCGACAGTTAAAAGCAAAAATATTAAATTTTTAACGCTATTTTTAAGTTCAGAAGTGAATACCTGAGCAACGACTCAAAATCTATTGTTGCGGTAATTTGATAAATCAAAACAAGAAACGTTTACAATATTTAATTATATTCATAAACCAATATAACATACAAATGAACAACCTTAGTACAATTTAAAGGAAAAACATTTCGAAAAATACGAGCGTTAATGCTCTTGCCACCCTGAATAACCACAGATGATGTAAACAATAAGGCAATAGGAATACAATAATGAATATCTGGCGTAGCAAAAATCGCAGGGGCGGGCGCGTTCGGAACAGTGGCGTTGCCCCTGCGAATATAAGTAGATACAATACATATATAATAGTATTTAAGATAATGTATATTTATATAAGAGTAGGTAGTTATAGTCGTTTAAATACTGAAGCGATAGTCCAAAGAAAGTACGTAATTTTCGAGGTTAAGCAGAGAAACAAGAGTGCGTAGCCTATTATACATATAAATATATCTCGAAAGGTACACAGATAGACCTTGCGGTCAATTACAGATTGTTACAGTATTGATAAAATATGTCCATGCAGAACAACACCAAATTAAAATCTTCTTGCGGCTTGAGGGAACAACGTACGTTCTGCAGGAACAAAATACACACATCGAAAAACATTTTCTATCAAAACACCTTAATACCACTTCTTGATAGAGGCGGGTAAACAACTGGACACTGCATCTATAAAACAGAAACTATACGTTACTATTGACTATTCAATCCACCTATGGAAATGTCCCCGTCTCTAGCAAAATACATTATTTGATACACACTCTGTAAATATCTAGGAATATATTATAGCATGAATATTATTACTATTATTAGTAACTTATCACTAAAAATCTTTGGAAAGAGTTAACAATATTAGTCAAAAATGTATACATTTTCTTAATTCGTTTAATATGACAGGACTAAGACACAGTTATTTATTTCGTTTATTACTAAGATAAAAATGCCCAATTGAGGCCGTTGGTACTCATACCGTCATTCAAAACAGGACCAGACAACAAAGCTATTTGGTAAAAATGATGTTGAATTAAAAAAACGTTTTACGATGTAGAATTGTTTATGACAAAGGCACATTTTAATTAATAATCAATAAATTACAGGGCATCTGTTTCTTCAGCACTTACTATCTAGTCCCATTTTAATTAAATACCAACATATCAAAAGGCACTGGAGCCTCAATGCCTCGCACACATCTTAGGCTTAGCAAAATATTTCAAAGAAAGCAACCATGTACATAATCTGCACTACCACTCAGCATTTGAAGGCAAACCCTTGCTTTTTCAGTTGTTTAGGCCCTTTAAAAACTCAACCCCAACTCTTTCAAATAGTCAATCAACTCAATCGAATAATAATAAGTCATTAAAATGCGAGGCATTCAGCGTCCAATTGAGAAATTCATTACAAACACTTTTGTAACGACATAAAACTTTACAGTATAAGATGGATAAGGAGCTTAAACGTGATATGTTATGCACACACACTTTTACAACCATTTGTACTTTAATGGCTACAGACTTTGTAAGATTGAAGCCACGATTAAAATGCAGGAAACGCGGTTTTATAAGCAATTTTGTAGAGACAGTCTTATTGAGAAATTGGACTGATGGTGTAGTTGAATCTCTTGAAGTATCACATACCGATTGTTTATTGCAACCTCTTTCTGGAGTAACTATGTTTTGTAACGTAAATTAAAAACTGCCCATACAAAATTTCTTATTTTAATTTTGGTACAATAAGGCTATTTAAATATATCACCGAAACCTACTCTGAACTCGTATCAGAAAATGATTAAAAATATACTTTTATCAAGTACTTTTTAAAAATAGTTACGGGCAATTTTATTTTCACACTTATTGCTCTGGCTTTCATTAGACTCGTTTCTTTTTGTTAAAAAAGCTTAGGAGGGAGGCCTTCAAATCGAGAACCCCAATGATCTGTGGTTTTCATTGCAAGAGCCGAATCGATAAATACACACAAAACTACCATGTATAATAGATTGTATATAATACTAAAAAAATAATTCTCAATATAAATAAAATATGTCTTAAAAACAAAAGGAAAACTGAAATCCTATTGAGACGTATGAACGATAAAAATATATATTCTAACGTTCCGCCTTTTAAACATAATAATAATGGAAACCAATATGGGTTTTAAAACAATGTAAAGATTAATATAGTAACTACCTATACATGTATGTGTATAAGCAAGGACCATGTCACGTTTCTCTTAAGAACCGAACCCACGATCCAACTTACAAAAAAAAAACATAAATAAAGCCCCCCTAAATTAAGCGAGTACTTTTGAACGAATTGATCAATGTTTCAAAAAATAAACGTTTTCGCAAATCGTCAACTATTTGCCTATTAAAATATATTGTACTCTCAGATTGTGCCTAAAAGACGAAGCACCTCACGCTAAATACGTCGACACCTACAACAAAGCTTTAGAATATTATTAATTTTTTTAAATTATTTACATTGAATGTTCAATTACGGATCTAGGTCGACCTGGAATTGACCAGCACTAAATTAAATCTGACTTGTCAGTGCAAAACGAGGCTTGGGATTATCAAGTTTAGTGATATATTCTTTTAAACATTTACGATAAAGGATTCTGTTTCAATCCATTCAATGATAAGGGAAAATGTGCAAGAAGATCCGAATAATGACAAAATTTCTACTGAGACAATTGGAAAGGAGAAAGAGAAATGCTATTCACTATGCACAAAATTCTGGAAATGTGCGACTAGAACATGAAGGAAAGATATAACGGATATTATTTGAGAAAAACAATACAAAAAATCTCAACAGCATTAAAGTAAAATAACAATTGCATAAATGAAGAAAATTTAAGAATATTGAAAAAATATCACAAAAAAATTAATCTGGATTATTTGAAATCCTACAATTTAAAGAATGATACCCGTCTTATTAATGTAACAATCCTTCTCTCACCTGCTTAGTTTATGTAACTTTAAAACGTCATCATCTAGACATCAACATTTATAACGATAAGGACGAGATAAAATGTATTTTAAATACGCAATTCTGAAAGGCATTTGATCCCTCGGGATTGGAGAAGGGGATTGGAGATAGACAATAAACGAAAAATGGTCACAACCATTTTCAGCGAAAGGAAAAGGGTGGTCAGCGTGAACGGTTCATTTAAAAGCCAAAAGGGCTCCTACAGTACACTGATATATAGATATTTATATTATTAGGTAAATATTATTAAGTAACAATGCTTTATATGTATGTTATTTTGTGTTTTCTTTGCACGTGTCAAAATTTAAGAATACTGGAAATTAGCTTCAGGTTACTTGTTGGCAATTAACAATCGGAAAATCTTTGCAAAAAAATAGTTTGCACTCGATTTTCTGGAGGTACTTCTTACATTTTGACACCACAACTACATTCTATCATATCGATTGATAAAATGAAATAATGAACTAAAAATAAACCCTTTTAACAGTAAAAATAATACGAAAAATTAAAAGGTAAAAATCAACATCACAAACTGCTGGTTTTTACCATTTGGAATGATCGATAAAAAATGGCTCGCTCCAAATACTGACTGAGAAAATACTTATTGCTAATCGAATATCTATAGACTTTTCGAAAGTGAAAACTAAAACATGTCTAAAAAATTCGTAAAATACCAACGAAAAGCGAAAATACACGTTTTCTTGTAAAGTCATGTATAATATAATATGGCAAAAATTACTGGTATACGAGTATCTAAAAAATGTTTGGTACACACATACACTAAAAGTTGTGATTGTAAAAATTATCGAAAATTCTATCACATTGATAATATATCATATTAATTAGATTAAAATAAATAAAAGTTATAATTCTTTTGTTTTTTGATTTTATATATTTTTTTGGTTTTATCTAAAGTGCAATGATTTCTTAAAGTTGCTATCTACCAAATGAAAAAAAATAAAACAATGAACATAAATTAAAATTATTTATAGCAAAAACGAGGCATACTTAAGGTCATTTAGTAACAAATTGTGATTAATTATATTGAAAATGTCAAACTCGTCAAATATTAAGCATCCAGCTAACATGGATTCGCCCATGAGGAGAAATCGTTGCACTTTGAGTAACGTAAGTGAGCAAATGCAGAAACTCTACGCGACATCACGCATTAAAAGTTTGTGATTTAATAATAATCCCAAATAAATCAAAAATTTACTTGGCAAATTAATTTTTAATTTCCACATTGTAAATATATGACTATAATAATATGTCAAATATTGAGATTATTGACATCACATGACGCGATTTTTTGAAGAACAACGTCTACATATTAACGGGGTTGTTCGAAACTTCCAAAGCCGACTTTACTATATACGAAAATAAATAAAAAAACATTTCAAACAACATTTTTAAATGTTGCAAAACAACAAATAACAAGCTATTTACAAAAACTAAAAGAAAATAAACTCTTTATAACATTATGTTGGCCATATCAACATAAAAACGCTATGAAATATCTTTTGACTTCAGCCGGCCAAATATTTGCCTAAATTGATGACAGAAAAACAGTTTAAGGCCACTGAAAGAATTTTTGAAAACAAGGCAATGTAATGCTTATCTATTTTTGTCCATCAAACCTTCAACTTTTTTGTACCAATACCTAAAACGGTATAAAATTATATAAAAAGGTGTGGATTAATCTAACGTAGCGAACAACCCCATTCTCGCAGACCCTTAAATATGTGTATAAGATACGATTATTTCAATACATAAACGATCTGGCTTATAATTCGAGTTTTTAGGTTTTTTGTTTTTTTTTGTAGTTATATACATATAATTTAAAAAACCGCTTTGACTTTGCGGCAAAAACCGCGCAAAGCTTTCACGGCCCGAAAAATAACAACAATAAGAGACTAAGGTCACAACTAACCTGAAATACTATTATCACAGGCATTTAAGACCGTTACAGGCGGCAATATAGAGGATTATTGTTTTTCAAAAAAACAACTCAAATAGTAAGAGTGAGATTTAGTGGTCGCTTAACTAATAAAATAGTGAGATTCAAAATGTTATTACGAAGGAAGGGTCAAGAGACTGTTTTTCGAGATAAACAATCACCCTATATACTTCTGGAAGTTGCTACTGATTCCTCTGATTTCCATTTTTTTTTGTTAATGCCTGTAAGGTATAATTTCTGAACGAGTAGCCTTTTGAAGATCGATTCAATTGGGTGAACATTATATTGTTTTCTTTGTGAATGTATTAAACGATTGTTTGGAAAATAATCTAGTTCTGAAACAATATAAGTAGAACACAATAATTCGCAAAACCACACTGTATACGGTGTAAATAAAATAGCTCTTTTATAAATCGATCTAAAAAACGGACTCTCAATTTTTAGCAGAAAAACCATTGGAAAAGTGCGATTCCTCAGCCATCTATTTTATGAGGCTGCCGCAAATATTCTTATTGGAGTGTAGAATCACTAAAAGCTCTTCAGTTAGGCTGCGACTTTAGAACCTATCCTACCATGGCACTATTATTGCGGCGACCAGCTAAATTTCTATAAAAATTGCTTGAACCATAAAATAAACCATGGTTATTTAATCTTATACATATTCGGAATAGTAAATAATAGTTGTGAATAATACGTTGCTATTTATTTTATGGTTCTACCAATAAGAGAATTCGCATTTACATGGAAAACCTGATTGTGATTATGATCCCACTGGTTGGGCGTACTACACAGTTCAGGCTAACTTGACCGAAGTCAATTTACCCGAAGTGTAGAAACCACTTCACAACGCAAGTATGCCAACATAATTTATAAAACTGGTGTCTAAAAACGTATTCTCTTATTTGAAACTTAGCAGCGCTACTAATGAATAACACTCAAGCACAATTCTCTCTTACCACGCGCTCAATTAAACCATTAACAAAATCAAATACTCCAAGCGTCAAAATAATAATAATAAAAAACAAAATAAAAATTGGCACTAGTAACAGCAGACTCACACAATCTTAAAACGAAACCTAAGACCCTAGCCCTAGAAAACGTAAATAAAAATAACAATAGATTAAGTTTTAGGAACCTTGAATAATATATGCGCCATCCGCTAAAAAATAAAAGCTTAGGTAAACTACAGTACGATCCAATCAATGTGCCATTACGGAGCAATAAACTATCGTGGTTGCAATTAATTTATTTAGTTATGGCCATGCACCATATTTTTAATAGCGACTAAGCGATTATAACCGATCATAAGATTATTGATTATCGAACATTAGCAATGTTGTAAATTTAATGTCCTGTAATGGCACACTATGCGTACCTCACCTGTAAACTGGAAAAGTATATTATTAGTGGCATAAAAAATTAAAAACTAAATAAAAAAGGAATATATGTCCTTAAAAATTAAACTTTGGATAAATGTCAGTTACCTCGAAACGAATAAAAACCTTAAACTATATAGTTTAAACGAAAAAATCAGTTCTTGGCTATGTACAAGAGTGCGAATGAGAGATCAATGGCCTGGAGGGACGCCGTCCCTAAAGGATATACAGGGTGTTCAAAACTAGAACATGGTGATTGTTTTTCGCCAAAGTCACCACATAACCTTCCGAGGTAATTTTGAGTCCACAGCAACGCGAAACCTATAAAAAATACCCAACTTAAAATCACAGTTTTTTTTTAAATATTAACATGGTGTCTTGCTTGAAGTAATACATTTTTGCATACGGTGTGATCCATTTAAAAGCTGGACTTCTCATAAAATCGCCTACTTATCGTCAGATTTTGACAAACTTTGCAGGCAAAAACGCAGAGACAATATTCACATAAAATACAGTACGAAATACTTGATAATAAATTATGGAATTGATATTTGAAGGCATATACTTTGAATGGACATCTGGTTTTTGCACTATTTAAGACAGTAATTTTCGGCCGCAGTTAGCGATTTCTGATTCGCCTGAATGAACAATTTGTATTTAATGAGTGGTGGCTGAGACCCACAGTGGTGATGAGAGAATAGAAACGATAATTTTGAAAAATTACTTTCTTCGGTTCCATACTTAAGCAAAAAGTTATTAAGTGAGCAGAATTGTCAGTAGAACTACGCGCTAGAATAACTGTTGCAAATGATAAGTGCAATTGCTTGCTTCGTAAGACGAAATAAATCTAATACAAAAATATGATATTTAGTTCTGCTACAGAATTAGTTATACGCAGCTTTTTCTGATGATTCTGTGCAGTTTTGTTTGTGCCACCAGTGAAACAAAAGACTCTATCTCCTTAGCGAGTCTTTTTCCGTTTCCAAGGTGTAACGTTTCCTGTACCTTTGAGTTTACAGTAAGCGGATTTTAAACACCGACTACCAAGATTACAAAGGCGAGCTGCAAGGTTTTCGTGGGGAAATTGCTATACGTCAATTGCAAAGGGTGTTAATAAAACGCGCCACGTTTTCGTAAATTTTCACCACTAAAAAACTATTAACTAGGTTTTTGCAACAAAAGTGTGACATATTGTACTTTAGGACAATTCATTGTGTATAATTTCCGGACTGTATTTCAATTCAATTCAAAATAAAGGACAATATTTCTTGGGACTTTAGGGCAATATGTCAATTGAGCCAAAAAAATTTTTTTCCTGCTACTCAATTTAAAAAAATATTGTTAAAATAATGGTGCCCGCGCTTTTAAATGGATCACACCTTACCGAAGTAATATTGCTTGTAGAGACAACCGTACTTTTATATTAATTTACTTTTTATCTTTAATTTGTTTGTCGTCGGTATTTTATCAAAAACCAACGATTTTTACGCGTTTTGTCTATTCGAACTTTTGTGTTAAATTAATTTTGTATTTCAATTGAATCACAAGAAGCATTCAATATAGCATATTTTTCCTAAATTATTCTTGTGTCATAAAATATCTACATAGCCGCATGCCATAATTTATAATGTATTTCAAAGGCGTTACTTTTTATAATCAAACCTACTTAAACCAGTACTAAAACGAGATTCATCAAAATTGTTTAAGATTTTCTTCTCATATAAAAAATAAATATCTTAGTGCTGCAATAAATCGAGATTTTATAAATAAATGACAAGTTAATACTGTAAGTATAAAAGCGTTTTAGACAAAATATAATTCATACCAAAATGGCTCTGTAAAAACCGATTCGTATCCTAAAACGTGTATGGTATTGCTACTATTAAAATTCCGGATTCTCTTTGTGTATGTATAATAAGTTACCAACAAAGATTGACAAATTTCAAATCAAAGTTTGTTTAAAAAAGAAACAAAAATGTTTCTTATTAGTCTGGAACCCTACCAACTCGAAGATTATTTTAATATGCAGTAAATATAAAAATATCATATTCTTTTTTATTGACGCAATTTGTAACAATTTCGAAATTAAAATTAGCTCTTTCAAAATACTTTAATTTTAATTGGGAGAGTTTTGTACAAGTAAATGTATTCATTTGTTTTTAGTAATCAGCCCTTGAATAAACTATATATTTCTGGGGCGCCAAGTAGGTAGGATTCGTATCGATGACTTTGTTATTTTAAAATGCCGATTATTTTCTCGCACCGTCATCTTCATAGAAATCAGTTCAGAATGAAAACAGTATTCTTACCTTAACGTAAGGGCATTCAAATTCAGAAACTAGAGATCCATCTCTAGCAAAAACAGCCACGTGAAATCGATTACCATGAGAATCCCCGATTAAAATATCGCCTGCATCGGATATGTCAATACCATTTGGAAAGTTTGTTAAATTTTCGCATCCTATGCGACGCAAGAATTGTCCTTCCTCATTGAACACAACTACGTTGTGCCCTTTGAAATCGCAAACGTAAAATTCTTTTCCTAAAGAAAAATTGAGTAATGAAGTAATGATAATAACTACAATGAGTAGGATATAACTCCTTTTGCAGAAAATTACACGTCTCACGCTAAAGTACGAATTGCCTTACCATGAATGGCGATATCAGATGGCTCTCTCATGTAATCGCTGCAGTCGAACCAACGCAGCAAGTCTCCATTTTCATGGATAATAAAAACTGTAGGGCTTACGCTGTCGACCGCCACTATTTCACCAGCGGCTGTCACTGCTAAACCAGCAACAATATCGATGTATCTAAAACCGCACTTTAATAATAAGAAACGCAAAATAATTTTTGGTAAAAATTACCTGATTGCAATCTTTTTTAGAAAGTGACCGTTTTTGGTAAATATTTGCATACGAGATCGCTCATTTCCACGGTCGCAAACGACGTATTTTCCAGTAGGACGCATTACTGCTACTTTCCGCGGGTACCACAGTTGCCCTTCATCTTTTCCAGGAATACCAAATTGGAACTTAAATGACCCGGTTTTTTCAAAATCTAAACACAATCAAATAATTACCATTAGTAAAAGACAATAGATATTTTAAGATTATTCTAATGAATTCGGAAAATAGAAAAAAACATTAGTTAAAGTTGAATAATAGTGTACCTGGATTCGATGATTGTTGGTGTCAGCCACAATAATGTCCTCCTCCATACCCAAGCAAAATCCATGGGGTGAGTTGAATTGCCCCTTACTGGGCCCCAATTGTCCAAATTTGCATCTAATTTGCATCGGACTCACCTTGTTGCTGCGATTGGGCACAGGATTTGGATTATTGGCGGATGGTGGCAAAATACTTGTTAAAGTTCCGTCTGGAAAGCGATTTAAAATATTAAGTGTTCGCAATATTTTGCACAATTACACATACCTGTTGGAATAATATCTTCTGGAGTGGATAGAAGCGGAGATGTAGATGTGGAAACTCCGCCAAAACCATTTATCATGTTGTTTGCCAGATTTAAAGAGACTGTAGATGTTGATCGCACAAGCATATTTCCACCGTTCGCTGTTATTGCGGGATTTGAATCGACTACAGAAAAATTAAAGAATCATTAAAGTTCAACTGTATGTGTCAAGATATAATACCCGTAGTATTGAGCCCCAACTTGGCTAACGAGGCCAGATTCTTGTATGCGGTGTCATTAGTCAGTAGATCAGCAATATTGAATGTTGGTGGAGTTGGAGACGTGGCTGTGCTATTTGCAGTTTCAGCAAGTGTGGCTAGCTGAGCGATATTAAACTCTGCAAAGCTAGAGTAGCCCTGTGGCGCCGGAGTAGTAGATACTTGTGGCAAAGGAGGACTAGCCAACTAATCAACAGACAGCATTATTAACAGGCAAAGACATGCGAATAGCCAATCTTACTTGATTGTAATGCTGCAAATTGTTGGCCATTTCACCTTCAAAGCTAGACTGCATAGAAGTGGGCATTGAAATAGGGCTCCCATTTGTAAGAGAAGCAGGCTTCGATAGAACTACGGCACTCATGTCCAGTGGAGACAATTGAGATGTCTGATTACTAACGTTTGGACTTTTAGGTGGTGAATCGGATGACGAGCTCTCAGTAATGAAAATGCCGAAATTGTCTTTAACGACCTGTAAAAACATATGTTATTGATATTCCCCCCGATATACTCAACGAAAGAAAACCTCACCTTCTCGAAATGCTTAAAATCAGACTTGAACTCTAGAGTGTAAGAATTGTCAACCTTGGGAAGGGCGGTGTTTAAACCAAGTAATCTAGATGCAACGACCTTTCGCAAGTACATCATTTCGAGAACGGTTCCGCTCTCCAACAGTTTACTTGTATATTTGCAAGCATCTTCAAAATTACTGATCGTTTTTGCAAGGTCTACTGATTGTTTCATCATTTTTAGGAAACGATCATGATATAGTATATTCAACTCTTCTAGAGATTCATCCTACAAAGAAATTAACATATACACTTTGCCTTTGACTTTTTTTCATATATATCAGCACACCTACTACCGAATATTAAAAAATAATTCATTGCAGAAATTCCATTCCCAAAAAAAGTCCACAAATTACAAATTAAGCATACTTAAAACAACGTGAGTAGTGAATGGCAGTAGCATGGGCCAGATATTTAGATCGCTTCTCTTACCTTACACTTTTCTAATACAGCCTTATAACTTTGGTATGTTTCATTAATCAAGTCTTTAGCAGTACTGCGTTGGTGTGACAATTCCTCCAATTCATTATCAACACTGCCAGAGCACTTCATTAGCTTTTCCACCTTTTTCTGACTTTCATCGACAAGCATTTCTATTTCCTGGCGAACTCGAATTTCTGAATCGGCCACCCCTTCAGTGGCATGACTCTTATGATCCCCTTTGGCACAAAGAGCACATATTAAACAATTGCAAATCCCACAGTTGTAAATAATATTTTCGCCTGCATGCTGTTCGCATTCCAGAGGCTTATGGATGGTTATTTTGATGCCCTCCTAAAATCATATATATTTTTTACTTTAATTACTCTTCGCGTTAATGTTGTTTGGTTTTACTTTACGCATATCCTCCAAAGCAACCACAGAGTGGGACTCAAAGCAACGCATGTAATGATGTGCAGTATCGCAATTATTGCACAGCAAATTGTGGCAAGTATTGCAGCGTGATTTTGCCACTTCTTTGGCAGTACAAGGAGGTGCAAGTTGGATTTACTAATTGAGATACATCGGATACGTTCGTTTTGGTCACGTCGAGAGGTAGATCGGCTACTTTTTTAATACCCACCTTGAAAATAAACAAATGTTACAAACACAAGTTAACCAAAAAGTAATACATTTTTGATAGATAACTGTAAAAACACACGCAATGTTTCACATTAGTACCTAGCGAATACAATTCAATTGCAAGCAATTAATCTACGAAATAATTGAAACGATTGGAATTTAATGAATTGTAATTGTTACTTTAAATGACATGTAAACATTCCCCCGTTTCTTAAAAAATACCGTAGGAGAGACAATATTCGAACGCCTACGCAAACAGGAGCTTTTCCTTGATTAAATTGGATATTTTGCAGATTGTTATTCAGATATTGAATTTTAAACCAGACTTACGTTGATAATTTACTGGAGGGAGTCGCGATCTTATTTCGATAGCGATCGGTCGTACCAGTGGTCGATTGTTGAAAATATTTGGCTGATAAACGTGCTATTTAAGCAAAAGAATCTAGACAATTTTACAGCGTTTGTGGCGCGGGCGTAAATACAGAACCAAAAGATAAGATCTAAACACATTCAAACAATAGAACAGATTGCTCCAAGATCAATAACAAAAATAAGACATCCCCACAGCCAATTATACAATTCGTCAAACCAACTACTCTACGAGCGAACAAAAATCAGTAGAATAACCGAAAGACTACTTCAATTACAAAACAAAACGGAGCAATAATCCCCAGAACTGGACCATACTGAATTCCATTTGTCTTACAAGACAAGCCAGACAATTTGCTTCCTTTTCCCTGCTACGTTACTAGAACACTTACAAACACAACTGAACTAACCCGCCAGACAATAACAAGACTTAAAATACTATTTAGTATAAGCCTGTAAAAGTGAAGTTTTCTGTTTTATTTTTATTAAGCACAAGATTTACATGTATTTTGTGTTTTTAACTGGAAATAAAGATTGTTTGGCTTAAAAAGATACACCGACAACCAATACATTGAACACTACACAATTGAGACACATACGCGAATAGTACTGTTGAAAATGTAAATTATACCAAATATGCAACGCCCAGTTTAAAGTTACAAACACACATGTATATAACGTACTACCAAAGGGAAGATTATTTGTATAATCGGCTACTCAGCACAGGAGTTTGAGACTGTTTTGTAGCTTCCAAGCTTAAATTAAACAACCTAAAATAATCCACTGCGTGGCTGTTTAAACAACTGATATTCAATAAGCAATTATTTCAATTTCAATATATCATAACGAAAAGCTTCGATAGTCATTATAATCAGCCAAATCAAATATGTACATTCCGACTAAAAGTCAATCCCCTACTTATATTCATGTCATCAAAAATTGAACACTTGATGCTATTTTACAACATAAACAAATACGATTTAACTGTTGTGGTTAACTAGATCCTTATACAAATAGGATAGTTAGAAAATTGTTGCTGAAGCCTGAATTTCTGATTTTGGTTTAAAATAATCACTTAAAAGCCCATAAAAGATTTAATTAATTGTTTATTTATAACAAATTCTGCGTAGAATCATTAATAAAAACCAATGGTAGATGTTTTAAGTTCTGTCTTCATTATCGACATAGGTTAATGTTTTTCATAAGCATTGAAATACTCGGATAGTTGTAAAAATTATGAACTAACACGCTTGGTGTGATTTATCTCTACATACGTGTCTATGTTCTTTATGACACGCAAATCCTTGGGAACTGTTAATAAAAAAAATAATTCTGTTAATATTGCGGAAACCGCTTGAGACACTTTCAAATTATATTGTTCAAGAATAGAACGAAAATATTGCTTGAAATATGAACCAGCCTCTTCACATAAAAAAATTAGTTACTATAAATAAATTCAAAAGAAATTCCTGGGTTCCAGTCAATATTATTGCTTAGTAGTCAAAACTTTTACAAATACCTTTCGGTGTCTTTCTCCACCATCATCAGTTTGTATTTATGGCTGTTTCTACCTTCACATTTGGCCAAACTATTCTTGTAACGTATTTGTAAAAGTTTTGAGTAATAAACAATAATATTGACTACAACCCAGGAATTTCTTTTGAATTAAATTGAAATACAGTCAGGAAAGTATACACAATAACTATATATAAAGCGTACTTACGATAGTTTCGAATTCACAAGTGGGGCAAACAATAGTTGTATTAGGACTTCCAGCATCACCTCCCCCATCCATAAGTTTTGTTTCCAAGCAATGTTCACAGAAAACATGCAGGCAATAAAGCAATCTAGGCTTCATTAGGGTGTCCCTAAATGAAGAAAACGTACGATGACAATAACTGACTCACAATGAATCTAGCTAAATGTCATTAGCTATTAATCACTACTAATTACTATTAAGAATGCAAGTTAAATGTGCTTTACACTTCTAAAGGAAAATTTCCTTGATCAATATGGTTTCAGTCAGAAAATCCCTAAAACACTAATCAGGAAAACATAAACAAAAAATATATTTTACTCCCCTCTAATGTATGCTTAGAGGGAGTAACCTAAACCCCACCGATATAGTAACAATTCGAAGATTTTTAAAGCTGATTTAACATGGACATCATTCTCATGGACCAATTGAAGCGAACTAATATGGAAGATCATAAAAAGTGCAATCATAAAATTACACTCAAGACTTTTGCAAAGTACGTAAAATGATTCGACAATCTACATGAATTTGCCAATCAAACTTTAAAACAAATTTTGAAAAACATTTTTAAAATTGCACATTTAACCGATAATTTGTTCGATTTAAATTTCGAAGTAACAGGCTTTTTCGTACCTTTCTGGTATCTTTCCGGCCTCCGAAAACCTATCCATGACGCCCATATTTTTCTACCTAAATACTATATGTAGACTATTAATTGAGCATTTAAGGTAACAAAACTTTGTTGATTCCAATTATGCAGGATACAGCCACCCTTAATGGGTGTAGAGAGCACATAAAAGAGGTTGAGAGTGAGTGTCGAAGGTTCGAACACTATAGATTAATGAAAGCACAATTGTAATATTGTTAAACTTTTGGAAAGTTCAGAACCCATCAAAACACTTTGAAATTCAAAAATGAAACTTGTAGGAACTAAAAAAATTATAAAAAATTTCAGTTATTATTTATTTTGGGACCCAGTTCTTGTTGAGAATCACTTACTTTATTATACTTTTTATAGCTTTCTGATTTGTATCAATATAGTGTCAAGTTTAGGATTGAAATTGAGAAAACTGCTAAAAAATTTTTTGCGAAAATAAAACCTCTTAATAGTAATAATTTTATCTGATTTAATACAAAGAAATCTGTGTGTTAAGCAAATTATAAAAAACTATCTTGTCAAACCAAGTTACGTATTCCGTAGCTCATAATGATGCGAGCAAAGAAGCATTCACAAATTATCGCTTGGCTTAAATTTGCCGTTTAGCTAGCCTTTACACAGAATTGCTCATAATTTCATAAAAATCGATCAAAACGACTGATTCGATAGCAGCATTTAATTTAGTAAAAAAAATCTAATGCGCCCCATCATCGGATTTGTTTATCTTTGGCTGAGAAAGCTGTTTTGTTTACGATCCTTCAAATGAGTCGGGACGTGAAACTTGTCTTATGCATTCTTTACATTTCCTATTCCTTGCTTTTCTAATTTCTAATAACATGACTTTGGACCGATTTCCTGTTGTACTAAACACATTTTCTTTTATTCTTTCCAGATGGCAGAATGCAGCTTTCGGTAAGTTTGGCATTACTTTTCCCTTGCTTGCCACGTAGATGTAGAGCTTTTAGTCCCATATTGTTGACTGGCATTTTATGATATTGCTCCGTGTCATATTTTTCCGACGAGAAAGTTTCTGGATTCTATATTGCGATTCTCAGATTTTTTTATTTTATTTTTTCTTGGATTATTAATCTAATCTTATTATTGGATAAGCGTTTTTTCTGTTGTAAATTGGACTTTGTGTAGTCTTGATAGGTAATAATAATCTTGAAACCAGATCAAAGTGCTTAAAGGTATGTGGAACTTGTGTATCATTTAAGACGGTCTAGCGGATACAGGGTAAAAGACTCTAGGCGCTTTTTTCTTCAAGTCTTCAATTACACAATTAAAATTTTTAGAGGACATTAGAAGTCGGCATTTTTCATCGCCATTAAAATTCTTGATATAATGATAGAACTCTAATCGTATTCGACAAGTACTTAATAAATTTTCTATCCACTTCCATAATTCACACCCATAATAAGTATGTATATCATTATATTCATATATTAAGTTCGTCTAGTGCAATCATCGCAGAAATTTTGGATTTAGTTTAAATATCATCCAAACGGTATCTTTCAGGGATACGAAATTTAAGATAAACTTTGGTGTCCATCTGTAAGAATTCAAACTAATAATAATAATAAAATGCAGAGTGTTCCATAGAAAAACTATAAATTTGAACGGTAAAGTCTGTGAAAAGTTACGTCAGCATAGAAAACAGTCTACGTTGTCTGTCAATAGTCAGCGTATGTAATATGCTATAAAGTTTACTGCTTATATGTATGCAAACATAAATGAAAAACCTTAAATAATATTTAAAAATATATATTGTCATAGTTAAGATTAAGTAACCTCAAGTAAAAAACCGTCTAATAAACATGACCAAAACTTTGATGTATATTTAATTGTTAATTAAAACAGGTAAAACCACTTTGCCAATAAGTAGAAACAAATGTTTTATGGAAGTAATTGTTTAAAATATCTTACTAACTCAACTGCTGTTGATAGATTAGAGCAATTCTCAGAACGACATAAAATCATGATTTCTTGCAAAGCCAGTCAGTAATTTGTTTGTTCTCTGCTTTCATAAGTTTTGTAATAATATAATATAAAAAAGCCTTTACATCTATTCTCAAATAAAAATCAAAGGGATTTAGATCGAGTGACCTTCACGGAACTGGATGAATAATAGCTACTGCAAATTTTTAATACTAGTGCACTCATATGCGGTGCGTTATTTGCTTGCCTATTAACTGCTGCAGCACAATTACTATAAAGTTTTGGGCATATGCTAATTCGACTTTTTTACAGAAAATTGCTTGGGTTAGATGTTTTTTGACTACGACAATGGTGTCATTGACACTGTTCATGGTAGTAATGCATTTTTATGGGGAGTTTTATACAGTGTACAGAAGTTAGGTATATAATTTTGGAAAAGCTTGCGATTTTTGAGGAATCCAGATGTTAATGTAAATATCTCCGAAACAAAAAATATCAAATCGAAATCTACATAGTTTTGCAGTTCTTGAATGCACAAGAAATCGAACTGAGTAGAAATACTGAGAAATAGTCAATTAGTTGTTAATTCAAGTCAGCACTATTGCAACAATGTGGTGAAGCAATTGTGTTTTTTTGTAGTTTTTATGAAGATGGAAAGTGAGTGTCGCGTGCAGAGTAATAATCTTTCAACTTCAATCGACCAATTCACAAAATCTCCCCCAATGAGTGAATGCGTCTCACTCAGTAATATTTTTGATTTGTGAGATAAATCCCAATAAGAGTACGTCTTCTAGGAAGGTATAGAGGAGGACACGAATTGAATTTCCATTGCTCATTTTAAAGCAAGAAAGGGAACCGGTTTTTCCACAATATTTGCAGAGAAGAATTTTGTATTATGCCCCTGTTGTCCTGTATTAGTTTACCATAAACGTATTTTAGATTATTGAAATTTAGAGATTATAACATACGATATTCACTTCACATACGTTTGTCAATCAATTGAGCTTAGAAAACGACTTCTGTTCATACCTATCTTGAAGATAAATTGGAGTTTCCATTTAAAAATCTGAGTGAAGGTTTTATGGCCTGAGTTTAATGTACAATTTCTGTAGTTTACGATCAGTGGAATAAGTAAATAATAGTTACGAGAAGATATCTGCTGTCGCTGAGATACGTTTGAGGTTTGTAGCTAAAGTTACATTGTTCCCAGTTCATTTATTTCCAATTATATTTTTTTTTGTTGTTTACTCGAATTCAAGGGATCATCTGACGAATTATCCATATTCAATTCGTAGTATAAACTAAAGCTCCTTATGTAGGTATTAAGTAGTTCAGTAAATATTTAGGCCAATGAATGAATTCAGATGTAAGTTCACGGAACTTACTATCAGATGTAAGTGGGTTTTTCGGGTTTTTAGGCCGTCGTTCGGTAGAATTTCTTCTTGACGTTTCGCAAGCACGTGCGGCTTGCATCTTCAGAAGTGGTTTGCTTGAACGCTTACACTGTTCTGATAGAACTCTCAGAACAGTGTAAGCGTTCAAGCAAACCACTTCTGAAATTCTACCGAACGACGGCCTAAAAACCCGAAAAACCCACTTGCTTCAAGGAATGGCCTCGAAAGTCTATCTCTTTTGATGAATTCAGATGTGTTTAGCAATTCAATTGGACATGACATGGACATATTATTCGCGGTTTAAAAACTGGACTTACCCGCAAATCCCACAACAATCTGGATCAGCCAATAGAGCATCTTCCAACGACTCTCCACATATTTTGCCATTCATCTCCAACGCACCATCGACCATATCAAATTCTTCTGATTTCATGGCAAACTGATCGTCTGTTAAAAACTCATCGTTCATATTTGTACTCATAGTTACATTAATTAAACACCCTATAGGCAAAGCAGATTTTCCTTGGTTCTGTAACTGATTTGCCTGTGTTCAAATGCTGTTCCGGTTCTAGGCCTTTCTCACAATTATTATACGTGTGTACAAGTGTTTATCTGGAATAGAATAATCGATTGTAGGCAATATGCAGTTTGGTTTAGTTCACAAACATTTTATAAAAGTCAACACTTGGAAGTAATAGTCCAGTTTGAGGGTTAAGTGGACAGTTTCGTACTTGCATCATTCAATTTCTCTATGAAAGGGCTTCTTGATGTTAAGGGATGTGCAGAATGACCTAATAATTGTATGGCCCTCTACTATTAGGACAATATTATATTATTGATAGCACAAATGAATCTCCAGTTGCGTACAAAACAACGCACTCTACCATCGTCAAAACGATGAAATAGGGGTTTGCCGCAACATTGAAGGATCAAGAAGCGTTTATACGTACGTGAAAAATACGGGCCGTGATTTTCTATTCGAAATATGTGAAAAAAACAACTTTATATCGGAAAAACTGTGTTGAGACTTACCAATGCCATGACGGGAAAATGTTTAGCTTTAGCAAATGGCGCGTCTGCGTCTAACTTCAAGGGCAAAGTGGTTACTGAATTCGGACATTTTCGTACAGTGTCGGACTCAATTCTGCGTACAGAGTCGCAAATTTGTGGAAATGAACCGTTTTATCCAATGGGAGGTAGACAGATGCAGATGCGGATTAAACAGTGTTATTTACGTATCAATCGAAAACATGTAGATCCGGATTGAAGATGTGCTAAATAGGGTTATGAAATCCTAACCTCATTTCCAGTTTAATTCTACAATTTACTCGAAATCCCGTTTCTAGATTCTGTTTGAAAAAGTTCACGAACTCGCACCAGTACGGCAATTACTAATAAGTGCGGTTAAGTGCCAAGCTATGATTTTAATAGGTAAATCGAATATTCTACAACCACAGCGAGTTGGGGGATGAAAATTGCGCCAAAGTCTGTGCAGAAGCTTTAACACAAGACAACCATATATCAATTGGGGTAAAAATGGACTTACCGTGAAAAAAATGGAAAAAACTTTCCCGAAAATTGGACACACAAGCACAAAAATGACAAAATGCGATGTTCAATTGTTTTGCATGGAAGATCTGATTTTGGGTCCTTGATCATGATGTATAAATGCATGATGGGTTGCAAATCACATGAGTTTTCATCTGTCAATTCGTTTTGGGTAGGCAACCAAACGTTAGTTTTCATAGAATTTCGGTGGAACCAGATATAATTTTGTGTTTTCTGTTGGAAGTTTTCCCTCTATATGGGACAGATATATGTTTGGGGATTTGGATTCCTAAACTCTGACTACAGATAATTTGGACTATATTGTTAACGGCATTCCATCAGTCGCATCTCCAAGTTTATTTTCCTATGTAGTCTTAACTCCAACACATAATTTTTATACTCACAAGCAAAAAAAAACCTTCAAAACCGCTGATAATTATCAGTATTTTTCATCCGGTTTTATCTTAAAACAGGATGTAAATGAGTTTTCCATCATGGATGAAACGGTAGGTAATATTTAGATAAAAAAATAGATTAAATTCCAGCAGCTCTTCGCATGTAATGCCATCCGGGCCCGGTGCCTTTCTCCTGTTTTTTTCTTTCAGCACCGTGTCTAGCTCCTTGATTGTAAAGCGGGGAATATCCCGCGCCTTTCCGGTTCCATCGTTTCAGCGCTGTCCCGGGGCGGAAGTACTCTTTTTGGAAACAGCTTTTCGATTTGTCGACTTATAGTTTTGTCCTCCGGGTAGCTCCTATGTCTAAGATTTAGTCTCTTAGTGACTATTTTGTAAGCCCTCCCCCAAATATCGTTGTCCAGTTCTGAACAAAGCTGCTTCCATTTGTTTAGCTTGCTTTTCCAGATCTTTTTCTTCAGAGCATGCTTCTTCCTTTTGTGGGTTTCTATGAGTTCATGCATGCTCTGGTGCATTCTGTTTTGCCTTTGCACCCTTGTCAGCTGCCTCCTGGAGGATATGCATTTGCTTCTCAGAGAAGCTATATCGGAATTCCACCAGTATACTGGTGGTCGTCCCGTGTTGCCTGATCTCTTCTTGGCGTGTTTGTTCAGGAGTTCCGTGATGGTTTCGATGAGTTCCTCTGATGAGACCTCGGCCATTCTTCTCAGTCTGTTGGTGGCGCATCGCTTTACGCAGTATAGGGCCACACTCTCGTCGTCCTTAGTTTCCTTTTTGAGCAGCTCCAGTGTGTCCCACAGGTCGCTTTCCGTATCGCCCTGTACGATTCTGGCGATCTTTTGGCTGGCCGCTGGAGTCTCGTGTTTTCGCCATCTGGAGTTTTGTTCCAGCAGCGCGAAGACGTTTTCTGCTTCACTGAGCTCAGGGTAGCGCTGCTTATAGAGCAGTTGGATACCTCGCTCCATGTTCACGTCGGAGGGCTCGATGAGGACAGTCTTTACCATGGAGGACTTTGTTAGGAGCGGGTTGCCTTGTATCACCTCCGTGTTGGTGAAAAGGCCCTCGTCGTAGGGTTTTTACACCACGCGTTAGTCTGACTGCCTGTTTCATTTTTCGCGGGCTGGCCTTTTTTGCATGTTGGGCAGGTTTGCCCTGGTGCTATTCCAGAGTGCATTTTGCGCCCCTCCCTCTTATCAAGTTGATGCTTCGACATCCACCCCAGCACGTCCGCCCGTTCCAGTTTTTCCACTTCTCTTTATATTTTCCTGGCGATCTCCTTGATCTCCCTTTTAGTGTTTTCTTCGATCCCTTTTTCTAGATCCGTCCCAAGTTTCATAAATATCTCCAGAGCCTCCCTGAGGCTTGAGTATTCGGGACTTTCTTTTTCCGTTTGTGCCCTTTCATCATGGCTTGTTTCAACCGTTTTTTTCCGCACTCGACCTGGACCTCGTGCGGATCGGTGCTGTCCTGTCCGGCGACATCCTTACTTTCTTGCTCCGGATGAAAGCCCCCGAGCTCCGAGAGGGGGGCTTATTTGGGTAACATCTCTATCGTAATGATGGTTTGTGTGGCACAACTTCTTTATCTTGCTGTTGTTCTACCTCTTCGACAGTATTAGCTTGTGACTCTAAAAATCAAGAAAATATAAAATTTTTATGCCATTAACAAATAGCCACTATTAAAGTGGAATATTATAATTAGGATCCTGTAACAATGTTTTTAAGTACCTACAAGTTCGTCACGGTTTAATTTTCATATTTTATCTATTTTTTATTTTTTTGTGCTGGAAAAAAGCTTGAGATTCATGATCTATTTGTTGTAATAGAACCCAATCTGTACCTATAGCAAAGAGTAATTTAATAAGTTAGTTTTTGCCTATAGAGTAAAAACTTCCAACATCCTATGCAAAACTAACTTTGTTTGCCTATCAGCAACTAATTGACATGGAATTCGCTATCGAAAGCTTGAAATTTACTAACTTCTACAAAAGGTGCAGCAGCACTTGGATGTTAAAATACTTTATTTCCAATCGCATTTAACAATAAATGGTTACTAGAAATCGCACATTTATGATTTATGTTGTTATTGATTCAAAAGCAGGGCCAAGTTTAGCGTCAAGCAGCCCTTTGCAAACATTTTGGAACTTACCGCCCGATAATTAAAACAAACATGTTTGATATTATACAAAAGTAGCTTTATTACAGTTCAACATAAATATTCAACTGACAAAAATGAAATAAATATCTTGCTTCATTTCTTTAAACTCCCTTTTTTGCATGTAGATTTAATGGAAGCTAAATATTTCTCAGCTCAACAATGAATAATTAGTAGAAATATTGCACTTATGATTTAAGTTATTAGTTCTAAAATGTCGCAAGATTTTAAGCACTCTCCTTCCGGTAAGGAAAACAAACATGTTTGATACCAAAAAGTAACTATTGCTATTTCATATAAATATTCCTAATCTAAACTTAGTCTCTGACTTGAAACATAGTATATCTACGACATTTATTACATTCCGCGGATAAAAGCGACTTTTGCTTGGCTTCTTCAATTTGTTGCTGCAACTCTAAAGCTCTGAAGTTTAGCAGCCTCATTTCCTTTTTGGCATCGGCCAGATCTACAGCTAAATCACATACTTTCTTGGACTGTACAGACATGTTTTTTCCCAGTTCGAATATTTCACTTCTCTTGTCATGCAGGATGACCTGGGAGAAGTGGACTTTGGTAGTTCCTGCCGCTTCAACCAGTTGCAATTGCAGTTCCTCCATGCTGTTCTCCATCAGGGTCAGTTCTTCAATTAAAGATTCACACGCGAATTTAAATGTGCCCTGTTTTTGTTGCAAATCGGTTCCCCATAATTCCCTCAACCGGTTGTTTCCTTTATGCAAAGCTAGGATTGTTTTTTCGTGCTTTCTAAGCTCCTGTTCCACCTGCTTATATTTTAACTGCATTTGTTCGACATTTTCCTCTAGCTGCATGCACCTGTCATGGACCTGAGTAAATAACGAGTTTCCTTTGCTATGTTCTGATAAGGGAATACTGTTATAGGCTTTCAGCTGTTCGTTGGCTGCACAAAGTTCTTCGCTGAGGGCACTAATAGAAGTTTCCGTATCTTGAAGCTCCGCTTTTTTCAGTTCACTAATTTCAGTGAGTTCCTCTAGTAATTTCTGGTTCTTTTGCAATCCTGTTAAAGCTTCGGTATGCTGGTCATGCAACAACTGTAGCTCTTGTTGCAAACTGGCATAATTTTCTTTAAATGCTTTATTCTTTGCGGATAGATCATCTACGTTGATGCCGGTGGAGACATCGCAATCTACTTCCAGCTTCTTGTTTCTTTTTATAATATCGATTTCGCGCTTCAGCGCGTTTCCATTTTCCTTCTTTTGCTTAAGCTGTGATTCCAAGGCCTCAATCTCATGGGACTGAATTATTCTCGTATTATTTATTTCTCCCTCAGCACTCAGTATTTTTGACTGAATCACCTTGTTCTGCTTTGCAATATTGCTTCGAATTGTGCCAATTTCATGCTGATACTCACACACTAAGGCTTTCTTCACGTTCAATTGTTGGGTAGTACTGTAAATGGCTTGTTTCAGTTTTTCAGACTTCTTTTTCAAATCTGCATTTAGATTATTTAATGTAACAAAATCGGACGATAATGCACTTGGGTTAGGCATTGCTAGAGACTAAGATTGTATAAAAAATATATCAATAATAGTTCCGGAATTCCAATGTTTACTATTTGAAATAACGTTAAAAATAACTTATTTGAAGACTGATGTTATTGGTTATCAGCGCATTGAAGTTCTCTTCTTTTCTGTGAGCGCTCGTTCTATAATTATGCGACGTTGCACATATCTGTATTTATATTATTATATTTATATCATAGTGTAAATATTTTTAAACTCGAAAAAATTAACAATAATAGATTTATTGTAAAGGATTGTATGATTTTCTCAGAGCTTGAGCTTATTAATAGAATTAACAGTTCGAGTTTTTTTCTTTGAACCGTTTTTATTAAATTCTTCACAATAATGAATTTTATACTATAAGCTGAATTTTATATACAATGAGCGAAAAAACCAGTAAAAAAATTAATTTAATAAATTTAGAAACATATTTTTTCCAGTAAACCCTGATTGATAATAATAATTATTTTTACATTCTGATTTTTTAAATATTTTGAAAAGTTTCTCGAATATATGGCTAATTGAATTACTTGAAACAGCAAACACAACGACAATCAAACTATTTTGTTTCAATGTGGGTCATAAAACTTCTTATGTGGCTTTTATCTACCGTAGATTAGATATGAAAAAGAAAAACGAACAAACATGGAGATACGCTTTATTGTGGTTTCTTTACAAGCCCACATATAAAAACATAGACAGTGTAGTACAAGCTTATAAAATATCAAACATTTCTGTTTTTCATTTCCATGTAAGTACATTCATAGTTGACTTATTCTTGTTGTTGTTTAAACATTTTTATATTTGTGTCAATACAATTTTCATATCTCCTTAAAATTCATTGGCAATATCCAGGCGGAATTGCTTTAAACAATACTTAAATTTTCATATATTTGAAAAATTACCGCTTTATATTGTCGGTACTTCCCAACTAAAATCTAGCGCTGTTGTCTCAGACTTTATGCCGTTCCGGCAGTGAAGAGGAAGACTTCAGAACAACAGTTAACTAACCTAAAAAACGAAATAAAAACACAACGGGGAAAACCCCACCACTTTTATCTACATTTTCATGATTTGGTTTAAAAAGCCCCCAGTTTTACCTCATTTCGACTTGCAGAATCCCAGTGTTAAAACGCAACTATGCCGACTAATGGCAAACTTTACCAGTTTATAAACTGCAACATTCTTAGAGACCGCAAAATCATTCGAGAAGATATTTGGGTGAGAAATGGTAAAATCGCTGACCCAGAAAAGATATTTTTCGATGAAAAAATTAGTGCTGATGTTAAAATCGACTGTGCAAACAAGCTGATTGTTCCCGGTTTTATAGAAATTCAAATAAACGGTAAGAGCAGCTTTAAAAACATTTTATGTAGATAGGAGCCCGACGATGCATTTTAGGGGGTTATGGATACGACTTTTCGTTCGAGGATAAAACAGAAGAGGGTTTGGCAATCGTTTCAAAAAAACTACTAGAACATGGGGTAACAGCCTTTTGTCCAACTGTTGTAACTTCGCCTGTAGATATTTATCGAAAAGTGTTGCCAAAGGTAACACGACGAAAAGGTGGACCCCATGGGGCTACAATTCTTGGAGCCCATGTTGAGGGCCCTTTTATAAATACAGGGAAAAAGGGAGCACATCCATCAGCGTGCATTTTATCCTACGATCAGGTAAAAGCTGATAAAAATTACTTGAAATCGTCGATATTCCAATATCTTGGAGACTTTAGGGAATCACACAATTGGAAGAAACTTATGGGAGTTTAGAAAATATTCGAATAGTAACTTTAGCACCTGAATTGGTCAATTCCTCTTCAGTAATAGGAGCTTTGAGGCAAAGAAACATTGTTGTTTCGTTGGGTAAGAAAGAGGCTTTTATTAGTAAAGATATGTGACTTCGAAAATACCATTTTTTTTAATGCTAATCAATTAATTTGAAAGTGGTAGGTGAAATGCCTTGCAAAATGTTTTATTTAATATCGCAACGATTTCCGTTCGTTATATTTTGAGAAGCGGACATTATTGGGATCAGTCTGTGTCGAGTTTTTCGGGAAAAAACCTCTGTGCTATTACTAAATGGCCGGAAAATAAATTTCGTTTAATAATAAGGCAAACAGTAGTACAATATACAATAAATAAATACACAAAAAATACAAGCCTTGTACCAGGAGGAAACGAGTGTGCAGGGGTTTTCGTTTATATGTATATTTTATCTTTAACTCAACGTAAATGACTAATTAAAAAGAAATTATCCATTTGGATTTTTCTGAAGCTCTAAGCCAATTTGAATATTTTTGAGCTAGTTTGAAAGATCATGAGAATGTCTATTGTTTATTATTAAATTATTCAGCCTGAGCAACATGAAGGTTTTTAAATAAATGAAATTCTATTTTAAAGAAACCGTTCAAAACAATTTTAACAAAGCACTCCTTTTTAGTAAAATCCTGGTTATTTTGTAGTCTATTCACCTCACGTTCGAATTTTTCTTCCTGGTGTTTTTTGGGGAAAAAGCTTTATTACGACTATCGCGCTGTTGCATCGTAATGTTCCAAATTATAAACTAGATAACAGGAGATTTACCCCACATTCAAACTGCGTTAAACTGACAAGATACTGCCAATATTAACGTTATAATAAAAATAGACAAACATCTTTGTAAGGTAAAGCAATGAACTCCGAATTTACTATGCAAGTCATTTAATTAGGGCATACAATGGCCGATTTGGTCCAAAGTGAGGAGGCGGTTTTGAATGGTGCTAATCTAATAACTCATCTATTTAAT
Organism: Dendroctonus valens; assembly: GCA_024550625.1. NCBI lineage: Eukaryota > Metazoa > Arthropoda > Insecta > Coleoptera > Curculionidae > Dendroctonus > Dendroctonus valens. The sequence goes on along the minus strand of JAJTJO010000484.1, from coordinate 255,551 downwards.
GCCATGTTACCTGTAAGTAAAGAATCATCTAATCTCAAACCTGCTCCGCCATCAAACCCTGACCCTAATCTCTTTTAGTTTCATCACAGAGACCCGGGTTTAGTTGGGTTATTAGCGTCTAAAAAAATCCCTGGGAAGAATCCCGTATTTTTTGGCATAATAGCTGATGGTATTCACACTCATCCTGCTGCTCTAAGAATTGCTTACCGGGTCCATCCTGACGGTATGTTCAAAAAATGAGTTACCGTACTGGTCCTCATTTTGCTTTGGGGCCCATGTAGGTTTGATATTAGTGACTGATGCAATATCAGCGCTGGGATTACATGCTGGTCAGCACAAAATTGGCCAATTGGACATTGAGGTGAAAGATAACAAGGCGTTTATTGCGGGCACTTCTACTCTGTGTGGAAGCGTAGCTTCCATGATTCAATGTGTTCGCAATTTTATCAGATCTACAGGTGAATTGGATGCTTGTTTCGAACTGGGCTGATTAAATAGTCCGTCAAAATTCGGATCAATCGATTTTTAGGTTGCTTGCCCGAGTATGCTTTTGAAGCAGCCAGTTTTCACCCCGCGCAAGCTTTGGGTATTGAAAAACAGAAAGGGTCGCTCAGTTACGGAGCAGATGCCGATTTTCTAATGCTAACTGATGACTACGACATATTCTCCACTTGGATTGATGGAGAATGTGTCTACAGTGTGGGTGAAAATTAATAAACTAACTTTCCACTAAGTCTGATTACATTCATTCTAAGGATTATTCTAAATTGAAGGACCAGCTGATGTTAGTAAGATGTAATTTTTTAATACTTTATAAAGAAAAAAGTGGATGATTTAAATAAATAATGCAATGGCTTATAAAAAGTTATTTTTTGCTTAAATGCTAATTCCTAGGAGGCCCTCGTCTGCTTCGAAACTCCATCGAGCTACCTGCAACCAACCCTCCCTATACCATCCATTTACTTCCACTTTAAACCTCTTACCTGCAAAACTGTTTGGATAATTAGTGTTCTGACTTCGTGAGTTATTGGGTGCAAAGCAGTCCTGCTTCAACACTTCCTCAATGTTCCCATATCCTTTGAATTGAACGGCAAAAGTATTTTCCGTTACAGCGGCAATAACGGCGGGATAGAACTAAACAAACAATGTGTTTTCATTAAACCAGAAATCGATCTGGCGCGCTTCAACTACCTTTCCATCTTCCCAGTATTTAGCTAGACATTGTTCTCCAACAGTGAAGCCATTCGATACCAGCTCTTGCTTGGAAGCTTGCTTTAGAGGAGCAAGGTTTAGGTGTTGTCTCAACGAACGGCTGGCAAATTCATTGCTTACTGCCATTTTAGATAAATTGTTAGCCATCTGGTGCATGTTAACATCATTGGAATTAGGCGGAGGCTGAGTCTAATATAGAAAAGTGTTTTTTGATCAATGAACAGTTCGGAAAATACAGTAGTTAATTAATTATTATTGATATTTCTTTATCGGCAATGGCATAGTCGTTTAAAATTTTTGCTTTGATACTCAATTTATAAAAACATGAGTTTTATGCGATTTTATGAAAGCTTCAAGTGTTCGTTTTGGATTAGGAAAATTTCCAAGTTGCTGTTTGTCTTGCATTGAAAGTTAGTAAATGTCGTAATATTCGAGTTCAGTTTTATTGCGATTTTAATGGAAATTCTGCAGCTTAAGATTCAAGTCTGCATTGTATTATTTTTCCATGCGGTTACTTACATATTGCTGTGGATTTTGACTATAATGGTTATTGCTATTAGATATTTGGTGGCTGCCGTTGCCAATCTCAGTTCGTTGTTCAACGTTCTCAATTCGTGAGTTAATTTTTGGATAATTTTGAGCACTTTCCTGATGAGGGTATTTTTGATTGCTAGAACGAAATTGTGGGTATTGCTGATTGGCATTGTCTCGCGAAAAGTTCTCGCTAGACTGGTGAGAATATCTGAAAATAAATGGTTTGTTACTTTAACAAAGAATCGAATTTCTTTCTAAATGGTCAATAAGCTAGAATATGTGAGACAACCTGGTTTAGAAATTATTGCTTTTGTGTTTTATCGCTGGTAGCCTTTGATAAAGTGAAATTGTCAGATGCATTGAAACAATCTACAAGAATCGCCCACAACTGTTTTGAGGACACACAAGAATTTAAGCTTTTAGGAATAAAAGATTAATATTTTTAGAGTGAAAGAAACACGGACAATAAACACACTCAATCGGTTATAAGAAAATTGTTTAAGTCGGGCTTGATTCAACACTATAATTGGTTACATAAATTAAGAAGTGACATATAGTGGGTCAAGATCCATAGTGGATCTATTGAAATTGGGAAGAAAAATCTTTATCTGCACAGTTTTGCGCCCATTCTCTTGGGAAAATTCTAATCGAACAAAAAAAAACTAATAGCAGCTACATATAGAAATGTTTTTCGGGCTTTGAAGCAGTGGTCCATGGACGTCTGAAAGTCTGTAAGACTGGTAAGATAATAACAGTCTTAGTCGGAAAGCACGGGAGATCACTTCGCCCACTGCCTCATCGCCTTTGATAATGTCCACCGCAGTTGTGGACGAAACGTCAGGAAGAAATTCCCATGGACCACGGCTTCAAAGCCCGAAAAACATTTCTATATGTGATTTGACCGGTCGTGAAAGCCTTCATAGTCTGATAATAGCAGTTATATCAGCATTTGTGTATGCTTCGATTATTTTAAAACTCGAGTTGGCATAAAATTTGAAATTTTTGGTCAGGCTTGATTCTACTAGCGAAAGTTCCTCCTTTAGAGCAAGTACAATTTTGTCAGCAATATTTTTTTTGCAATTAGCTCACAATTAAACCACCCCTATCAGATATTTTAAGGAATGATGATCGTTACGGTCCATTTTCACTTTTTATGTCGACTTAATCTTTCGATTCTTAACGAACATTTGGTAAAAGCGAACAATAAAAAGAATTATTATTTATTAAGTCCACATGTACTAGTCACAATTGCATTTTCAAATAGTTTTCGAGGCGCCTAACTTTAATAAGAGTCAGGAGTATTTGTAGAAAGTGCTACTTAGAGACCTTTTGTTTCCGTTTCTCGGCGTTCTCGCCCCCAAACAAAAAAAAACGGTAAAAAGGATCATTAATTTTTTCGATTTTTCAATATAATTCGATTTCATGATGTTTCCATTCCAAGAGTTTGTAGTAATATTTTGTACAAACACCCTGTGTAGACAGAAAAATGTAATTGTGGCTACGGGAGTGAACAAACACCGACGAAAAGTCTTGCTCAGGTTCTTGGGGTAATATTTTCCATTAAAATTCATTAACATATAAAAATCTCCAAAAACAAGAATAATTTAACTCCAAAGGTATTTTTTCCTGGAGGAGTTCTGTTTGTTAAAATAAGTGTCACCAACCTGTTATCATTATCATTTCTCCTCTGGTTAGTGGGGCCCTGTGATTGTCCGTACTTATTGCTGTTATTCCTGTTCTGGTTGGGTGGTCCCTGGTAGTGCTGTTTCCCGAAATTATCTCTTGCCCCATTCGCGGGTTTACCTTGATTACCTCTCGAATTGTTTCCATTGTTGATGCTAGTCGGGGTTCCATTCCTATTTTCGTTTGTACTTTGTTTGAGGTTTTCATAAGATTTTTGAGGTAGATTGTTGTTGACAAAAGAACCTTTGGCTCCAGGCGCCGATTGTTTTGAGGCACTATTGTGGTTTGTTGCTCTATCGCGACTGTGATTATTGGAGGGAGTTTTATCATACTGCTGCCTATTTTGGGACCTGTCCTCGTGTCTTATCTGCACTCTAGGATCCTTTTGATAGTAGTCTTGACCGCTATTCCTGTTATATGACGAAGATGACGTATCCGCCTTTTTCGAGTCAGTAACTGGAAGCTTGTCCGCCAAAAAGGAGAAAAGGGATATTTTTTCTGATGGCTTTTGAAATGTTTCAGCACCATCATCATTATCTCTGGATGCAAATCTGCCTCTTCTACCTCTGTCTTGATCGCCTCTATCTCTATCATTTGGTCGGCCCTTATTGTATTGATGAGTATTTTGAACTGGTTGAACATTTTGCCTGACTCTGCCGCCAAACGACTTTTTTACAGCCCCGGTGGCTGCCTCGGCAATCGCATCTTTTCGCAACTGATCGAACTCTGAGTCGGTATTATCGTCTTTGCCCTTTACCAACGATTTGAACGAACCGTCTGGTCTGCCTGAGATTATTTTGCCCCCAAAAGCTACCCATGGTGGAGCGCCTTCATTTGACACTGAAAATATTGACTTTATAAATTATATGGTTTCACTGATTACCGAAGCATAATTAAAATTTAATTCGAATGCATATTGTCTTTATAAAATAGTACGTGCCTGATAGCGTCCCCAAAACTTAAGTATGTTTGGACTGTTCCAAACCCCCTATTAAATGCCCAATTGTACAAATTTTATTACTATTCAGTAATTATTGCAACAGCCTGATAAATATAAAAATCCCTTACTTGCTTACTTACTCAAATTTTAATAAAATAACGTGAACATTAAATTCGTAATCGCCCTCAAAAGACTCATAAAAATAGAAGTTCCGGAACACTTGACGTCATTTGCCTGAAAGGGCTGTTGGGAAGATAGAAAAATTCTCACAGAAAACGGAGATTTTCACGTAAAACCAAATCCAAAATGTGTCAACAGAGACGATTTTTTTCCCTTTAACATAAAGTAAATATCTGTTGCTTTATGTGTAAGTGGATAAATAAATGGATGAAGTTAACAGGTAAAACTAAAAGAAGAAACAAAAAAGGCACCATTTTACTGATGAAACTATAACTTCGCCCCCCTGGCTAGTTGAGAAGAATTGAATGTTTGAAAATTTCGGGTTTCAAGTGATTTAGAGTATCTCCAAAAAAGGTAAAGTTACTGCATGTTCGACATTGTTATACATTTTAAGTTTTGAGGAGCACTTAAATACTAATAATCTTAAATACTAATTCTAAATACGCGGTAATGCCGGAATGTAAGTTAACAAATATATTGCGATTCTGAAATTATTTTATCTGGGGTAGCCCTTTGAGAAAAAATTCCCACAAAATAAGCTGAATTTAATTTGCATGAGCAGGAATAAAAGAAAGTACGCATATATTTAGATTGAAAAAAAGGAAGATCTGAATGTGGAGAAATAACATGTCGATCTACATTATTTTGTGAGCCTGCTTCCAATCCAGTAATTCATCCTAATAACCAATGGCGCTTCTAAATAAGTGCATAGAATAGAATTTCATCATTACATCAAGTACCTATTAATTCCAAAAACAATTAGTCAAAATCGCATTTAATATTCCTTTTTGTCGATTCACGTTTGGCGACTTCGTTAACTGGACATTTGTATAGTAAATTTGATAGGTAAAACCTTCCTCTTACCCTTTTTTACCCCCAAGTCCCTGGAAAGTCAAATGTTTCCAGGCGGCTATTGTGTACATTTAGTACGTGCATGGTCTTTATTGTTATCGCGGATTTCGTTTGTGTAATAATAAGTCAAAAATTTTGCAGATCCACCTTGCATAAGATTATGCACTCTCAAAGTATTAAACCACGCGCCGTCCCTGCTAATAACATGTCGATCCAGTCACAGTACCGGATAGTAAAAATAGCACTGAATGTGCCGGATATCGGAGCCACACCGCAGCTTTGGGGCACCCCTAAATGAATATATCATATGCTTACCTTGTTGAAGGTTTTGCTGAATACTTTTGGCTAAGATCCACTTGTCATACATGTGCTCAACTTTCCCACCGAGCAGGGTGATCTTTTGGGGCTGCACAAGTAAATAACCCGATACAATCTTTGCCCCCTTGACAAGCACTTTGGTACCGGGCGCCGTATTTTCCCTGCTAATGGCACCGATTGGGGCCATCTCAATGGCTTGTATATAAGATTCACCATCTGTTAGGGTAATTTTCAACATTCGAGGAGCCGCCTGCGAGCCTTCTTTCGCTTTGGGGGCTGAAATGTTTCTGATTTTTTGTATTTGCAATACTAATTGTTTCACTTCGGATTTGGCCAACTCATTAGCTAGAGCAGGTTTTCCAATCGATTTGAGATCACACTACAACAGCAAAAGTTTATTATCTGTTGGCTTAATATTATTTTGTTGGTTTCGACTTACGTCTAGTGCTCTTTTGAGGATGAGCTTTTGGTCGGAAATGGCCCCATTGTCTGTTATAGTATTTAATCCATCGGGCGACAGACTCCTAAAATGTGAGTTTTTTATGGCAATTGGGATTTAGGGTATTAAGCGATTAGCTTACCATTCGGGGCCTAGTATGTTAGAGGACATTTTTTCCTAGATAAATTTCCAGTTGAGCTCTTAGAAAATCATAGATATTTTTAGATGGTTGACTGTTGGCAAGAAATTGCAAAACTAACCTAGAAAAAAATATTTGGTTACTGCCCAACTAGTGTGTTTTTGGGGTCATTTTAAGATAATTTAGTTCAGCTTGCTCAGGAATTTTCTGCACTTATTTTTCAATAACTATAATTGTCGGCTATAATGATTCCAATAACTATAATTCTGGTAAGTTTTGTTGAATTTAACTACTGGAGTCTTTTAATTCACTAATAATACAGCCCTTTACACAGCGTTGTCAATTATCAATACGAAATGTAATTCTCCGGACTTAGAAAAGGATACTAGGTGGTGCTATTTAAAATTTACAACACATAAATTGCTATTTTTAATTCAACAAACGATTTTAATTACATTTGGGGATATATTTATTATGTATAATTAAATCAAATAATCTATAAAATCCAGTAGAGTGTCATTTGTTCTTACTTCAATGTCTCTTTTGGATCGGTTAAATTTGGCAGAAACGTCATTTTGAGTGAGTTCAGTTTTTTCGAAAAAACTGCGATTTTTGAGTGTGAACAGTGAAATAAATCCTGCTGCTGTTAATTTGGTTCATCGTTTTGAGAGTAAGAATTTCTTTACTTCCATTTCATTTTTAAACCTATTTTTCTTGCATTGTAAGAAGGCATACAATACAGAGCTTGATAATTTTAAAGGGCATCAGTCCTTGGTTTGCCCCGTTAAAAATGTGCTCACCTTATAGATAATATTTGTATTAACAACTTTCCTCAGATGTGTTTGAAGCGGAAATGCGGTTTCAGGCCACTTTTCTCTCTTTGAAGTTCACCACAAGCGATTCTCATTATTTTCTTAGGATCGCTTGTAGTTGGAAAATTTCAAGTTAATTTTCCTTAAAACAGGTTGTCGATTCCCAGTAGTAGCACCAACTTAATTCGATTAAGAATGATTGCTGAAATACAGAACGGGCAGATAATCATAAAAAATCGCTTCAACATCAGACATTTTATTTGAAATACCAATTTTTAAGTAAATTGGTTTTAAGTAAAAATGAAATACCAATTTACTTAAACTTAATTAAAAACTTATTTGTAAATTACTTAAACTATTACATTAAATTCACGACATATTCATTCATTTCTTTTTCATCACATATATTTTCCGGCCTAATGGTCTTCCTATGTTCTGTTTTGGAATATGTGTATCGGCACTGATTTTAACACTCTTTTTCTGTTGCAATGTCCCAGAGCTGCTTGTAACATCCGCAGCATCAGATACTATTTTCGGGCAGTCAAAATTGATTACTTTTGCAGTGAAATCTGCCTTCTTAGTCTTCATAATTCCAACTGGTTGGCGAGTTTCTAGTGATATTTGGCGATTTTCAAATTTGTTCTCTCCAGTATATTTATGGCTTAATTGATTGTTTAGTTCCTCGATTTGCAACCGCAGTGAGTATATTGATTTTTGGACTTTGGCGAGAGCAACTGAATGTAAATGGTCTGTAACTTCCCAATTGGAAAGTTGGCTCTCCATTTTTTTAATCAAAGAGTCTTTGCGGTCGATTAACGATGCAGATCGTATATCTGACGCTATGGAGCCTGTTGATTGATTATCTCTCTCAATAAGTTGTTCCTGTACTTCAGAATTTAGTATGCCGATGAGTTCTTTGAGCAGTGTTTTGCGATTAGCAAAAGTTCTATCAGCAGAGTTGTTATCTTCTTCGATCTGTTCCACATCTTTTAGCCATAGACTTTTCAAACAGGCTTGTTCCTTCTGCAAATGGCTCACGATTTTTGCCAGTTTATTATGTGTTTCCTGCTGCTGAACGTAGCTTGATTTCATACTGTCTAATACATTCTGAAGACAAACGCGCTTATCATCAACTTCAGCATATAGAGAGTTGCTTTCGGCATTTTCCTGCAAACGTTTGTTCTTATGCTTACTCAATGATAGAGTAACATCAAATAATTCCGCGGTGAGGTCCTGAATTTTGAATTCCTTTTCCGCAACATCTTTTCTCATATTAAATAGTTCATGTTCAAGTGTTGATACTTGCACTTTAGTACGTTCTAGCGTTTCCAGAACAGCCAAGCGTTTTTGGTGCATTTCTTGAACCACTGCTACCAGCTCATTGCAGTTTTGTTCCAGTAAATCATGTTCACTTGATAGTTGGTCGAATTCTTCGGGGTCTTCTGAGGTCTTACTATCGACTGAACGTTCTGCACATCTGAGAGTTGCCAGTTCACGTTTCAATGTTTCTTCTATTGAAGAGTCTTCCGAAATCAGCCCATTCAGATCGGAAACATGTGCCGTGTGATTCAATTTCAGATTGCTTAAAGTTTCTTGTAGTGCAGACAATTTCTGCTCAAATGCACTTCGTTCATTATCCCCTTCATTTTGCATATAGTCAATGTCGTCAATATGTTCAGATAGTTGGACATCAGTAGCTTTAACCTGGCGAGTCAGTTCTTCAAGTGTGTGTTGTTCTTTTTCAACTTCTGCCTTCAAACTTAGGTACTCTAACTGTTGGTCAGAATATTCATTTGAATTTGAAACGTCCATTGCAGTGGACTAAACACTTAATTCGCTTCTTTTAAAATAAAAGTACAGCGATAACTTCGAATTAGGATTCCGTTAAAATTTACGTTTGTTTTGACTTTCTTAAATTGATATGTACATGAAGTTAGCGTTGCTTCAACACGTTGACGCTTCTGGTTGAGCTTACTGATATTACCACCGATACGCGCGCCATACTGTTATTTAATAAATTTAAGCATAAAGAGTTGTTAATAATGGAAGAAGAGTTTTTATAACGAAGACTGATGTTGCAAAAATTTTGAAAAATTCGAAAATGTTAACAGAAAATCTGGTAATGGTGTAATGGCCTTTGAAATCTGCCGCTCGCAGAACTTTGCGTTCGCGATTAACAATTTGCTCACCTTATAGAAAATCACATTACAAACAACTTTCTTCCTGTAGATTTTCCGAGAAAATGCCGTTTCACGCACTGAAATTAACCCTATTTCCATAAGATAAAAAAGGACGCGATGACGACCCCAGTGTTAACCAAGACGCGTCGCCCGAAAAAATTCGCGGGTTTGCCAAACCTATTATTTATTTTTACTTGATTCTTTCTTAAGCACATTTTGTAGGTATTTAGGCTGGTTTCTGCAATTTTTGTTAGGTAAATTATAAAAGATATCCTCGATATTTCTGTTGTTATAGACTTTTTAAAAATAATTTATTATAGCAGTACCATGAATCTAATAATTTTTAACTGTTACAGAAACCATACACAAATTTATAAACGATCTACAGCATGATTAAAAATTGTCGTCATTCCTTTTAAGGCTTGTTAAATTTTTGATACTGAGTGAAGTTCTTGATGCTTTAATTTCTCTGTCGGTCGCTTAGTTGAACACCGATTTCAAAAATTCAACATGCAGTTAAAAGACAGATAAATTTCCTTGAATTTATGCGTGGACCATTTTTTTTTAAATAAAAATCTAACAGTCCTGAGACATATAAAAATTGATAAACGTGTAGTAGTTGGTTTATCCCTAACCGAAATCTTTTGCCCGTATCTCTCTTATTTATGCCCCCATGGAAGAAATTCGACCAGCAGTGGAAAGGCAATAAAATTGTATTTAAACTGCAGTTTAAATATTTTTTTGTCTCTTTAATACTTAATAGCCCACAGGCAAATTAAAAATGTTACAAATGTTTACAAAAATGTATACGTTTTTTAAATTTCACCAGATTATCTTCGATCATCTTAAGAAAAATTGTTTTTGTCGGTACTAGCTAATAGTTCAGAGGCAAAAAAATATTGCTAACGTTGATTCATTGGGTAAGTTTGTGCCTAGTTTTTTTGCAAATATCTCACTTAATCGATGCGGTATTTTCAAAATTTCAAAAGCATTTCAAAGACAATGAAATTATTTTTGAGCATTGAGCAAGCATCAATTAGTCCATGGCAAATAAACCTGGAAAAACGTGAAGTAGTTGGATTCAGCACGAATTACTTTTTAATGTGTAGCTCATTTCGTTGTTGCCAAAGTTCCTAGTATTTACTAGTATTTTAAATACAATGGAAGTGTCTTCAAAAGCTGCATTTCCAAATTTTTCTAGTCCATAGTTCTAGTCCAGAGGCAAATGAGAATTTTCCAACGTTGATTCATTGAGGAAGCTATTATATGCGTTTTTTTTGCCCATATCTCACTAGGTTGATGGGGGATTTTCAACATTTTTAAAATGTTTCAAAGGCAATAAAATCGTTTGCCATCTTTTGTTGAAGAGTTTTTTCTAGCTTTTCTATTTACTAGTCTAGGGCCAAATGAACATCGCCAACCGTCCAGTCATTGCATGAACCTCTTGCTACTTTCTTGTATGCGTAACTCAGTTAGGTGATGTCAGATTCACTAAACTTTACAACTTTTTTAAAGATAATCCAATTGTCTTTGAATAGTGTATGAATGTTTTCTTTGTGGCTTCGACAATTCATAGTCCAGGCGCAAATGAATACTGGCAAAGAACAATCTCTGACTACATTATTTTGCTCATAACTCACTCAGTTGAGGTGCAATTTCCAAAACTAAAGTTTTCAATCACCCTGTATACAAATTTGCGTTCTCAAAAATTGAGCTTAAAAATGCGAAATAGTAAATATGTAAAAATTGCGACTTTTGCATTAGCATTTATTGCGTATATTTTCCTGACTGTACTTTAATTCACTTCAAAATATTCCTGGGTTTCAGTCAATTTTATTGTTTATTATTTAAAATGTTACAAATACGTTTCGGTGTCTTTCTCCACCATCATCAGTTTGTGTGTCTAGATGTTCTGTCTTCAAAAATAACCAGTCAAATGTGAAGGTAGAAACGTCTAGACACACAAACTGATGATGGTGGAGAAAGACACCGAAACGTATTTGTAACATTTTAAATAATAAACAATAAAATTGACTGAAACCCAGGAATATTTTGAAGTGAATTAGCATTTATGCAATAGAACATAAATCGTGCCTTTTTTTATCATATACCTACCTACTTCTTATTTTATAATTTATTTACTCAAAAATATGCAAAATAAAATTTATAAAATGTACATTTATATAAAATATATACATATATAGACCGCAAACAGCTGCGCCACTAACGGAAAATAGTCGAACTAAAACCGAAGAGTTGAACACCCACAAGAACTTCCCATCTAAAGCCGTGTCTTTTGAAATTTTTGGCGGACAAACGATCAGTTTTAGCCTAACTTTTAACACAACTGATTTTTCACTCCAAGTGTAATATTTTGTATTTTCTGCTGTTAAAGTGATTTTGAGATTTTGGTGAATAGTATTCGAGTGTTGCAATGGCAGAAGAAACATTTGCTGCTTTAAACTTGGACATTGTCCAACAACAGAGTTTTGTGCGGTTCTTCAGAGGATTACCCGAAAAGGGGCCATCGACAGTTCGTTTCTTCAATCGCACAGATTATTACACCCTTCACGATGACGATGCCAAACTGGCTGCAAATTTCACATCAAAAATCATCAAGTATATGGGCGAAGCACCAAAGCTCAGTTATGTGTGCATTAACAAGCATCAAATGGAGACTTTCATCAGAGAGCTACTTTTGGTAAGGCAATATCGGGTGGAAGTCTATATGAAAGTGCCAGGCAAGAGCAATGACTGGCAATTGGAGTACAAAGGGTCCCCAGGGAACCTCACGCAGTTTGAACAGATTCTGTTTGAAAATGCCAGTATTGAAACCTGCAATTCAGTAATGGGAATTAAATTTGGCCAAAACAAAGTTGTAGCGATGAGCAATATAAATACCACAGATCTCGTTTTCGAGGTTTGTGAATTTACTGATAATGAATGTCTGACCGAGCTGGAAGCCCTTCTAGCCCAGATTGGGCCAAGGGAATGCGTTATCCCTAGTGGAGACACTCCAGAATTGAACAATCTGAAAACAGTATTGGAACGAAACGGTATTCTGGTGGCCAAACTTAAAAGATCTGACTTCAATGCAGATGGTATAATTCAGGACTTGAATAGACTCCTTTTTTTCAAAATGGGAGAGTCTCCAAACGCAGAAATATACCCGGAAACAAATTGCAAGGAAGCAATGGACTGTTTGCAAGCAGTTATCAATTTTTTGAATCTCACAGGCAACAGCTCCAACTTTAAGCAGTACAGGCTCAAAAAGGTCGATGCACAACGTTATGTGAGAATAGATAATGCTGCTTTATATGCGCTAAATATACTACCAAAACCTACCTTTAATAGTGAAGGCGCCCTAGTATTCACACAAACGGCCAAATCAAGCAGCCTGTCGGGAATTTTAAATCGTTGTGTCACTTCGCAAGGCAAAAGACTTTTGGAACAGTGGATTAAGCAACCTCTAAAGGACTTCAATTTAATCAATGAAAGACTGGATGTGGTCGGTTGTTTTGTAAATAACTCAGAGGTCAGAACGCTAATCACCAAAGATGCCTTAACAAAAATTCCCGATCTAATGGTGATCTCGAAAAAACTGTCTGGAAAAAAGGCAAAACTACAGGATTGCTACAGGCTGTATCAAGCGATGAACTGTTTGCCGTCATTGATAAATATTTTACGAAAAGTCAGCAACAGCTCAGTAAAAGACATGTTCATTAGTCCATTAAGTGAATTTGCTACCGACATGGATAAGTATCAGACAATGATTGAGACACTGCTTGATCTCGATTTGGTTGATAGGTAATTAATGATCTTGACTCTAAGACCACGCTGATTATAACCATCTTTTAGATGTGAGTTTTTGTTAAAAAGTAATGTCAATCCGGAAATGAGCGAACTTCACAAATTAAAACTGAACATAGAAGAAAAAATGCAAAAACTACTGAGAAAGGCTGCTGGTGACTTGAATTTGGAAGAAGGAAAATCGGTTAAGCTAGAATCCAATCCTCAACATGGGTTCTTTTTTAGAATTACCAAAAAGGAGGAACAAGGTGTTGCGACAGGTAATTATTTTTCCATCGGAATCTGATAATTTTAAAGTAGGATAAAACGTTGATCCAAAAACCCTGTTATAAATGGCGCAAGGAATTAATTTTCCCCACCTCTTTTGATTTAATTTAAGGCAAAACAATATAAAATTATTGACGCTGTGGCCGGTGGCGTTCGTTTCAACAACGACAAGCTCACAACGCTCAACGAAGAATATCGCGAAATCAACGTGAAATATGAGGAACTACAGAAAGAAACTCTAGATGAAATGCTAAAAGTAGCTGCTGGCTATGCGGACACAGTTCGCAACATAAATATGATTTTAGCTGCTTTGGATGTACTCGCCTCTTTTGCCACAGCGGCCGTATCTGCCAAGATACCCTATGTCCGCCCTGTGTTAAAGCCGATGAACGAAAGAGTTCTGAACTTGAAGAAGGTAGGCGTGCTATTTACTAAATCAGCCGGTTTGTGCTATTTTTTAAGCCAATATGTGTAACAAGCTAAACAAATTTGACTTAGAAATCGGGTTGAAAAGGGCCCCAGTTGCAAATATTAGGTTGTCTTTTAAGATTCTTTTGCATTACCTATATTTCTTGCGAATTTCTTCTTTAGCGACACGAATGATTTTTTAAAGAGTCTTGTGACTTGGATTTTGTCCAATTGTGATCACAATATGCATCCAAACCGCATTTGGTCACATTGGTTTGATACAGAACGTTCAAAAAAAAACTTTTATGTATCAAAACTTGAACAACAAACCTAATTTCAATAAAACGGCTCCACAGTGCTATTCACTGATTTATTAGGAAACTTTTTTGTCTTTTGTTATTATTTTCATACACAACTAGTGTATTAACCGCAGCTGTTATTGGATAGGGAATATTTTTTATTTTATCACAAACGTTTTTAATCCTATGAATCAATTCTTCACGGGTATTTTCTGGCGTTTCATAAAAGATCTTAGATGTCCCCAAACAAAATAATCGAAAGGATTCAGATCGGGAGAGCGTGACGGCCACCTCACTGGTCCTTCGCAAGGAACACTTTTGAAATAGACTTGTGTGAATATTCTGGACTGGTTTAATGAGAATGTACGTAACTAGGGCGCTGAATGGTCCCGAATTTCATTAAATACCTAACAAACAAGATAAAATGTGAATAAAAAACAAGAGACAAAAATGTTTTCAAATGAATCAGAATAGTCCTGTGTAGCCGTTGCATTAAAATTACTTTTTTTGTTCAAGTTTTGATACAAAATTAGTGGGCGAGTGGCCCACAAAATACTGTAAGGTCATTCAAAGTGTTTGTATGCCGAATTTCACTACAATCGGATGAAAGGTTCAAAACTTATGAGGAAAAAAGTAAAAATCAAAATTTTTTCAACGTTCTTTATCTCCGTAAGAACGCGATTTAGGGAAAATGTTTATATCATGTAAGGACATTATTCTAACCGGTTCTATTAATTCCTGAATCAAGATTAAACCTGAATCACCCTGTATAGCACAGTAAATCGACATTAATCTAAAAATATCTTGTTTTTTATCTTCAAAAAAAAGAACGAAGTTATCGGACACTAAAAATTGCAATGTGTCTTTTTACCCAGATTACAAGTCTCTCATCCAAAAAAAAAGTGTACGTTAATTTTCCTTCGATGCTTTACAAGACTTATTTAACAAAGCGACCAAAATAAGAAAGTTTATAATGCATAATAAACTGATATAAAAACACTCTATTCAAATGTATTTTCCGAAGGTTCGACACCCATGTTTGGAACAACAAGACCAAATAGACTTTATTCCAAATGATGTAAAGTTTGAGGAAAATGACAAGACTTTTTACATTATAACTGGGCCTAATATGTGCGGAAAAAGTACCTACATAAGATCTGCCGGAGTCGCTGTTTTAATGGCTCATATAGGTTGTTGGGTGCCCTGTGAATATGCGGAATTGTCTGTAGTTGATGGTATATTAGCAAGAGTAGGTGCAGACGACTGCCAGTTGCAAGGATTATCCACGTTTATGTTGGAAATGATAGAAACGTCCACAATAATAAAAACTGCCACGAAAAACTCGCTAGTAATCATCGATGAATTAGGACGAGGCACTTCAACCTATGATGGTTGCGGAATTGCCTGGGCCATAGCAGAACACTTGGCCACGGAAGTAAAGTGCTTCTCTCTATTCGCAACTCATTTTCACAAAATAACCAAATTGGCTGACACATGTTCTACTGCAGGCAATTTGCATGTATCTGCAGTTACTTCAAATGATGCCATTACTCCTTTGTATCAAGTTAAGGGGGGTCAATGCGATGCTAGTTATGGAATTCATTGCGCGAAAATTGCCGAATTTCCTTCAGACGTTTTAGAATGGGCGTCTGAGAATTTGCGCCAACTAGAACACCAGGAAGGTATGAAGTATATAAAAGATCTTGATATTCCCAGTAAGAAGAAGATAATAGAGGATGGTGACAATATTGTCAAAAAAACACTGCAAAACCTGAAAACAGCAGTTGAGGATGGAACGGATCAGGCCGCATTGGAAAAACTGATCATTGCCTTGAAGAAAGATCTAGTGCAATCGGATAATCTCTTTGTTAAAGGTTTAGTAAGCAACTAGCCTTGAGTTTTTTACTTCTAGTATTTTTAATTTTAAATAATAAATACACATTTGAGAGACACTTTGGTTTTTATTCGGAAAATAAATAACCAGTCCCATATTTATTCGGCTTAATATAAATATGTTAATTGTTGGCCGATGTCTATGACCTTTTTGTCATACGCGATATTAATCTGCGATTTATCCAAGTCGACCAGGAACTCAGCGTTTGACGGAATTTGCTGTTTTCCTTTCAACGGTTCTCCAAACGTCGGCATAGTAACTAAGCCTAACAGTGGGTCTTCAAAACGGTATAACTCAATTAATTCCGGTTCTAAAACAACAAATACATCATGTATTTAGCGCTTTAAATATGAGCATTTTTTTTAGTATAGCATCAAAAGCAAAAATAAATTTGCAGTAAATATGTAGTTGATAAGCAGGTACTGAGTACCCCAGACTTAAATCTCATCGCTTGCTGGGCATAATGAAAAAATAACTAAATTAAAACACTTTAATAAAGTGCGAATGGTAGCAAACTGGGCTTAATGGGCTACTTGCATGCATCGTTAATATTTTGCATCTGAATTTATGTTTTCTTAGTGTCTGGCTTTTAAAATTACTGCTCCAAGTTTGTAAATACTAAAATCAAAATGCTGTTGAAATATTTCAAAATTTTGGAAATAAGCCTCCTGACTAAACACGATTTTAAGTGGTTGGCATCACAAACGACCAAAAATTTGTCGAGTTGTGAAGCTTGAAAGCAATTTAGATGTACTGAATCAGAATTGCCTTATTTCTTTAAGATATTATTTTAGACATGGGTAACACTGTGTTGAGTTGATGTCGCTCTGTCAGTTAATGAGTTATAACTCATAGCATTTAACTCAGGGCCGAATTAAAGCTTTGCGAGACCTGGGGCTAGCAGAATTTAAGCACGTAAAGAAAAGGTGGCCATATTTTTTACCGCTAACGTTTTTTCAATTTGGTATTTTACTTTTAACACTTAAAAAAAAGGTCGCCACATTTTTTATGAGTAACGTTTTATCTCAAGTGGGTGACTACGCCGGTGCGTTGGGTTGACGCACCAAGCCATTCCGCGAGCACTGCGCCAACTCTTGAAAATTCACTGAGTCACCCATGCCTATGTTATTTTATACAGTAGAGATCAGTTTATAAACTGGTTAAAAAACTGGGATCTGTCACAAATTAGGGAATTGGGCGAGTTTCAAACCCACGAAAATACTTTTAAAATATCTTCCAAATCAAGCAGTATAAGGATTAAAACAATTAAAAAAGAAACGTGCCAGTAGCCCATTTTTTAGTTTTCAGTCACTCCCACGTTATTTCACTTGAAATATATATTTTTTCGATTTACTTGAAATATACTCACTAGTGATCTGCTTGATTTGTTTCGATAGTTTTTCGCAAACTTTTCTATGCGTGTCTCCATTACTGATGACGACATATTTTGAAAACAGTCCGGAGCCCGGTATGGGGTTGACAAACTCCAGTTGCACGCCCGGTTTGTTGGAGAATAAGACAAACGGAGAACCCGGGCAACATTCCTTCATTTTCTCAGTTGCATCGGGCTCGTCTGTGTACCTTATAATCACTTCATCTACCTGAAATCCGCCAATTCATGCAATTTTGCGAGATATTCCCGCTCAGTTCACTTACATCTAAAGTGTTCGCCAAAGTAAACGCAATTTTTCCTCAGAATATCAGCCTCATCAAACTCCAAAGTGAGGGCCAGAGCCCTTAAGCCTAGCACATCGACTTTCTCTCTAGTGGCCTGAACGAACGGCATTACTCGCTTCATGTATTTTTTAAGCTCGTCCTTTTTGGCAAACTCAATTGACAATGCTTTGTTTTCCAGTAGATGTCCGTGTTTCTGCAAAAAATTATAACTCCCTAATCAAATCGAATTCTCCTATAAATCACTCACAACGAATTGTTCTTTTAACACTGTTAAAATACAGCTCTGCCAAGTAGGGAACGATTTGGCCACCCAAACAGTGCAAAGATTAGGTTTCTCTACTGGAGGAGGGTTGGGGTTTTGCTTGGTTTTTATTCCTGAAATTCGATCGTTTTTATATAGAGGATTAATATACAAACACCTCACTAATTACCTTGCAAATAAGTTTTAAGGTGGACCCTGAAAGAATGCGCGGCTTCCATCAGATATTCTGAAGCTTTAATGTCTACCTCGTTAATGGTGCCTACTTCCGGCCAAGCTGCTTTCACAATGCTTCCTTTCTGGAAAATCCGTAAAATAATCAAATTTCCAATTTAATTAAATTTCCTCTCACCTTGCCCAGCAGTTCCCACACCTTTTCCGCAACGTGTGGGCAAATGGGGGACAGGATAAGGGCTTGTACCTCAATAAACCTAGAGCCAAGAAATGAGAAGTTAATTTTGGTTTTAAAAGCTTCCAAGCAATTACCTCAGAACTAAATCCACTTGCATATTGTCCAGCAGCGATAACTCTCTGTACTTGTCCCTTGCGGCCTGCAGCTCGAAAAATCCAGTGCGAAGGGCTTCTTTGAACAGCATTCTATTGTAAAAGCTGTCGGTTTCCTTAATTTTCAAATTGATCTCGCTTTCAAACACTTTATCGTTGAAGGAATTCGTTTTGCTCGCCCTATTAGGTAATGCTGAACTTTGTGAAGCAGAATGTTTTTTTGTTTGAATTTTACCTCAAAGTATCTTTAGTCTTAAGTATTTCTTTCACCCATTCCATGAAAGTATACAGCCGTAAAATGCCCGCATCCGCTGTAGCTTCCACAAAATTGGCATCTTCAACCGAATCGCCTGCATCTGCGAGACACAGTCTGCAAATTTTTGATTAATTCTATATTATTTCTTTCTCATGTTGTGTCATTTACCTCATTCCATCAGCACTGAATTTCGTAAGGGCTTCTTTCAAGCTTAAAAAGTTGCCATCGCTTTTGCTCATCTTAGCAGAATTGAGCAGCAGATGTCCATTAGCTCGAATGCTCCTTGGCCACTTCGAGGCATCTTCCGGCCAGATGGCACAATGATTGTAAATGAAATAGGTCAAATGATTTTGAACCAAATCTTTGCCAGATGCACGCACATCAACTGGATACCTGCATTAAAAACTGCATTAGTCATCCTGAAGATGGTGGAAAAGCGTTCGAAAATTACCAAAACTCAAATTCTCTTTTCATAGTGTCCAACGATTCCTTCTTGATTCCGCAGTTGGTAGGAAAATTTGGAGTTTTTAAATAAAATGTAGTCCCATACTGCAGGCGTCATTTGTTCTGCCCTGATTCCCAAAGCATTGGGTTTGTCACCTCTGAATGAATTACCCTAGAAAAGTGGAAAAACCCGCAAATTTTTTGATTTCATGTTTGTAACAGGTGAAAGAAATAAATATGTTATAGTTATAAGTTAGGGCAAACAGAAGTCCATATAGTGTGACCACTAAATATACAGTTCCTTCCTTAAATATATCGACCAGCTTTTAGGGGTGGAAGAAAGCATCAAAACAAGCAAAACAACTCATTGAAGTCCAATAAATCCAACATGATATGAACCACATACTCATTTATTTGCCAATTGTTTTTCGCTACTGTTCATAATTTAGATGTTTTTACCTGTAGAAGATGAGCCACAGTGTAGTAAGCATTGTAAATGGTAGAGTCTGACAACGATTCAATTAGCCAGTTTTCATCCCAAGGCAATTTCGTACCCAAACCATACGTTCTTGAACAAGCATGTTCACGCAACCAGTTCACGCATCCAACAAAGTTTCTTTTCACCTCGTCATGATAAGTCTCGATTGAGTCCAAAGCATTTATAACCTGTAAAATAGCACAAATATTTTCCAAGCTAAAGCGCATTGTTCTGCACTATTGATCTCACCTGCTTCTTCCAGGTTTCTTCCCCATAATCTAAGTACCATTGATCGCATAGAGCAACTACGCACTCATCGCCCGATCGGGAAATGATAGTTTTTTCCGGTTCGTAATAGATGACAGCTTCATTCCGGTCGACCAGCACTTGTTGAAGAGATTTTTTTATATCTTGAATTTTCATGCCTTTAAAGTCGCCCACCAACATGACCTAAGCAAAGAATATCGTAGCATAATTGAACCGAGAAGTGTTTTAACGCCAACCCCATCATAAAATCCTTTCAAGTACACCATCTCTTTGGCTTGAGTCAACTTCTCCTTATCATTTTGGCTCTGGATCTTCAACTTTTCGTACACTGTAACGGCAGACAAGTTTCCAAATTCGGGAACTTCGATAATTGGAACTGGATCATAAGGAAGGACCATTTCGTCCTTAATGCCATACTTTTCTCGAAATGCCTTGAACAAATATCAATGAAAATCAGACTTGTTTTGGTTATTTTCGCAACTCACCTCTTTCTTTTTTAAGTCGGTTAATGCGGCATAGTCATCTGGGGAATCTGAAGGCACACTGGTAACAACACCGGTACCTTTATTATCCTTGATAGTCAGCATGGGCAAGGCATAGATTTTGTCGAATCCTGCCATGGGGGCTTTTAGAGCGCAGCCCATCAGATCCTTGAAAATGTGAAGTTAAAAAAAATCAATAAACGGTTTTTATATTATGCTATAGCGGAAGGGAGTAAGTAGCTAGGAAATTGTATGACAAAAATTCATATAATCTTAGATTGCACATACAAAGAAATAAAATTTAATATCTGCACTGTAGATTTTCAGTGTATTTTTGTCTTTTGCCTCGGGTGTTGGATAATTAATAATGAAAATATGAGTGGACGCATTTATACGCGTTGGAAAACCGCGGCGTGAAAACCTTCCTGAGGAAATTTTGGACCTTATTAAGGCGAAAAAAGAATCAGGAAGCGTTGGCAGCGATTCAGGCAATCTGCCGATCGGATAAGGGCAGCAGAGCTTGCACGAGACATCCAGAGCGAAATTTCCGCATACAGGAATTTTAACTGGGCGGAAAAATTGCGAAACTTATCTCCCCGTGACAATTCTTTGTGGAAACTGTCAAGAAGTCTACGAAAAGGCTACGAGCAAGTCCCCGCTCTTGAAAAAGAGGGGCGGAGTTACATTACCACCAGTGACAAATGCAAGCTGCTCGCCGACTGTTTGGCAGAAGTACACAAAGTCCCACCAGCCCTTCAGGATAACGAAATGGAAAGACACACCGCTGTTTTCGTAGAACGGAAGTATCCTATACCACCCTCGATTTTGCATTCCTATATAACAACCCCGTCGGAGATACAATCGTGTCTTCAGCGCCTCCCTAGCCGAAAAGCCCCGGGCCAGACCGCATTCCCTTATTTACTCCTTAAAAACTTACGGCGGAAAACTATTGTGCTAATAGTACAAATAGTCAACGCAGTCCTTAAATTGCAGAACTTCCCATAGGACTGGAAAAACGCTGTAATAATTCCTATCTTAAAGCCGGGCAAAAACCTGACTGATCCCGCCTCTTATAGGCCAATTTCCCTCCTAAACTCCCTCGGCAAATTAACCGAGAAGGTTATCCTATCGAGACTACAGGCAGCAGCCGAGCTTCGAAGTTTAATCCCGGATGAGCAGTTTGGATTTCGAGCAAGACATAACACAACGCTGCAGACTACTAGGATCGCAACGGATGCCTATGCAGCATTTAATAAGCTTCAAAGTACAGTAATGCTGCTTCTCGAGATGGAAAGGGCCTTTGACACAGTTTGGCACACAGGCCTGCTGTACAAGTTGTTTGCCGTACATTCACTGCCACTCTACCTAGTTTCCCTTATAGCGTCTTACCTAAAAAACCGTACCATCCAGGTGAAAGTGGAGAATTCTACTTCTGCCAAAAACGCATCGCGGCAGGAGTACCACAAGGTACAGTGATTTCGCCTTTGCTGTATACATTGTATACAGCAGACATTCCAAAACTTCCCACTACAAAAATAGCACAATACGCGGATGATACAGCTATTTACACATCGTCTTTCTATGGTCAGGCTGCGAAATCTCGCATTGCACATCATCTGAGTTTATTGACGCCGTATTTCGACAAATGGAAACTTAAAGTGAATCCCAGGAAGACTGAACTTATTATCTTTTCGCGCAAATTTACTAACAATAAAATCCTACCGCCACTCATGGTCCAAAATACTCCAATCAAGCCAGTAAAAGAAGTGAAATACCTGGGATTCAAACTAGACGCCCGACTTCAATTCAACAAGCATGTTGACTATGCTGTACAAAAGACTTTCATGGCCCGAAGAAAGTTGTACTCTCTTCTGGCGCCAAATTCATTTCTGTCACCTCAAAACAAACTTCTGCCCTACACCTCCACCATAAGGCCCATACTGACCTACGGCTCCCCTATCTGGCACTCTGTCTGTGATTCCACGAGACGACGTGTTCAAAGGACCCAAAATAGGTTCCTGATGGGCGACTTCCCATATTTTATGAGGATTTTGTCCCTGACAGTACGTGACGACAAACAAACATTGCCTGCCAGTTGCAGACAGTCGTTTCTAGCAGGCTGGAAACGCACAAATCCAACATAACGTGACTTGACGGGTTCGTCTTGCCTCGTTCTGGCTGGTGTTGGCTGGGCCCTGCACCGATCGGGGCGGGGGCGGATGGATTTGGTCATCTAGTTGAAACTGCCGGCGGTTAACGCCACGGCTGACAGTATCAAACTTAAAAGTCGAAGTAAAAGGGGTTTTTGGCTTCCCTCCAGGAAGACATTTTTTCCTTAATAAATGCCCCTCGAATAAAACCAAAACCGCCACCTCAAGACTATCTCCCGACGAATTTGACGACCCGAAGAATTTGTCTTTTGTAAGCAACATTACCTTCATTTAGAGAAGCGATCTCAGTCACGAAAAACCCAATAAATAAAATTGTTCTCCAAATTGGAGAATTTATTTCGCCTCGTTTCGTAAAAGTTTGGGAGAAAAATAAGGAAATACATCTTAAAAATATGTCACTCTGTAGATGCTCACAACCATTCGCTTACTCACTTGCGGTGCGTGGTTTGATACTTTGGCAGTAGACACATTTTTGGTCGTTATACCCAAAAATTGTACAAATTAAAAGATTTTCGCGATAAATGGGAATATGCGACGTCGTGAACTGTGAATGGACGAAGAGAAATATTAAAGCGAGCCTTTCACTGAAAGACACCTTTTAATTTGTTGTTTAATTGTTTTTGGAATGAAGTACTTAACTCGATGCTATGAGGAAATAATTTTGTGAATGACACATTTTATATATGTTTTTTAAGACAAAACATCGAAAATTTGGGATTGAGAAAAAATATTGAAACTTCAACATCAGATAGGAAACACACTCGAATAAGACTTTTTTTCGCATCAAATCTAAATAGTTACTCACTACCATGGATGTATTCTTTTCCAGACCACCCTAAATAAAGATACTCACTTGGCCAAGCAGTTCAACTAGCACGGTGAACTGTCCTTCCACTTTGGTAAATCCTTGAAAGCACATATTCCTGGCGGCCCGGGCAGTGCTAACGAAAATGTCCCCTTTCTCGGTCTCAAAGGCGATATATTTCATATCTGGGTGAATCCAGCAGTTGGTCTGACCATACATCGTTTCAGGCCTCAAAGTAGCGGCTACCAAAAATATTGGCTTCTTGGAATATGCCCTGCACATTGATTTAATCAGTATGTTTTGCAACAGCCCAGTTATCCATGTTACTTTAATTTGTCTGGATATGGTTCAAGCACTGCCATCTTGATAAGTGTATATTCTTGGGGACCAACTCCTTCTCCAGATGATCTGTCATGGTCCATGCAAGGCTGGCCGTCCTTTTCGCAAAAAATTGTATATCTTTTGCCGAACTTGATTTTGTTCCTTTCTTTCAGCTTCAGAAATTGCCATCTTACAAATGAATCGTAGAATGGGTTTACGTCCGTTGTAATAAAAGTCCGTCTCCAGTCCACCTGAAAGTTGCTTCCTAAGTTGAGATTTTTAAAATTTTCGGTGCACTCACATGGATTCCAAAAGCATTTAAATCTTCCACAGCTAAAGGAGGGAAATAATCGAGCCAGAAATTAGCCTCAGCAAACTTCGCGATTTCCTCATCTTTTAATCCCAGGCTTTGCATGATTTGCCATTGGAACTTGGCAGAACCAGCTTTAGCAACTGCTTTGCTCTAAAATTAAGGAGATAAAGTAATTTCGACGAAGATTTTTTGGATTTCAAACGGAAAAGTACCTTCTTTCCTTTACTTTTATCTTTAGGCACACCATCGCTTTCCTCGGGAATTTCCTCTTCTTGTTCCCCCTCAGGAAATTGAGGTGGACATCCAAACTGTTCCATTTCATATTTTAGTTTGTCTGCACAGGCCTTAATGGGCATCCCAGTACAATGAAACCCAAATGGAAACAACGCATGTTTCCCCTTTAGGCGATGATATCTTTAAAGTATTCAATTATTAAATAAATTAACTATTATTTGAAATAATCAAAAAATATCTGGCTGAACCTGAACTAAACTGCTTGAAAAAATGAACGTTGCACAGCCAAATTTGCCCCAACTTTGGAACTGGATAAATTCTGATTGCTTAGAACGATTTGGTATCTGTTTGAAGCGTTGTTGAGCCCTATTTGCTTTTTGTGCGACAATGTTTTGGTAAAAATTAAGCACTTCAGATCAATTTTCTACACGCGGCAAATGAAAAAATGTAAAATTTCGCAAAGTTGGACAACAAAAGGTTTGTTTGGATTCCGACATCAAAAGTTGAAAGATAAACCAAATAGCTCAAAACGGTTTTTGAACTTTACGACAACCTGCTCTATTTACAGGGTGGTCTCAAAAATCAAATTTTTGGTTTCGCAACGATAACTTTTCTGATCTTTGTCCGAAGTTTCACGGATCTAGAGCTGATGTTCAAGTTTAAACTTCATAGACGATTTAAGACGAAAATGGAATATACAGGGTTGCACAGAAAATTACCCAAATTAGAATTGCTCCCGAAATATGTGATTCTGGAAGACTTTCAAATAAGGGAATTTTACTTTCAAATATTTCGTTCATTTATGCAACCCGGAAAATTGAATAATTATTTTCTCAAGTCACTATGAAGTTTTAACTTCAAAATAAACCTTAGATTTAAACAATGAGTTCAAGCCAAAAACAATTATCACTGCAAGACCATCAAGTTTCTTTGTTTAATACCACATAACGTTATTCGAGATATTAATGCTTGTGGTGTTGAAATACCAAAAACCGTTTTTTTGTCCAACTGAGAACACGCGGAACTTTCACCAATTTTGTATTGCTTTCCTTTGAAACACATGTCGAATTAAAAATGTTCATATACATTTTCCCTTTTACGTATTCGTATATCGTATGATATACAGTGTGGTTACTTAAGTTGGCAATTTATGGAAAACTTTTTTATTATTAATTTTACGAAAAAAGTTATTATTTACAAAAAGTTCTGCATGTTTTAAAATAGTAGTAGTAGTAGTAAACATCTTTATTACTAAGAAAAGGTTATCGACCTATCGGTCTTTCTGCCCTGGGTTGATTACAAAGTTTTGTATGTAAACTTAACACTTAACTAATAAAATTAACAAACATGTACGTAATTTATGTCTGGAGATGCTCCAATAGGGTTGAGGTTGGGAAGAGGAAACGCGTTTGTCTGGTCGGTCTTGTTAAACAGAGGGGGTCCAGGAAGGTGAGATTGTGAGGGTTGTGTTTCCATCTTGATTGCAAGACGAGTAGTCTTTCAGAGATC
Source organism: Dendroctonus valens (assembly GCA_024550625.1). Lineage (NCBI taxonomy): Eukaryota > Metazoa > Arthropoda > Insecta > Coleoptera > Curculionidae > Dendroctonus > Dendroctonus valens. The sequence continues at coordinate 229,864 of JAJTJO010000484.1, read as the reverse complement.
CTTGTCAAGTTTGTGCTTTCGTAGTGTAGTCGGTTTGGTTGATTGTGTAATGGGTTTGCTGGGTGTCGGATCTTTGTTATCAGTCTCAGTGCTATCTGTTCTGTTGTCTGTAAATGCCGTTTAGTTTTGTCAGTAGCGTTGGCGAATAAAATATGAGCGTAGTCTATTAGAGGTCTGCAGATTGCTTTATATATGATAGTTGCTGTCTTGGTGCTGATACCCTTGTTTTTTGTAGGTACGTGTGAGGAAAGTGTTTTGCTCTCTTGGTTAGATCTGTTCTGACGTTTTGTATGTGTTTTGTGAATTTTAGTTTATTGTCCATTGTTATTCCTAGGTATTTCACATTGTCGGTGGGTTTGGTTATTTGACCGTCCGTGATGATGTTTGGAGAGTCTGGTTTAATACGGTGGTTTGAGAGGAGCAGCCGGTTTTTTGATGCATTTGGTGTGAGTCTCCATTTGTAGAACCATGCTGTTATTGTGGTCTGGAGTTTGTCCACTGCTCCGGCGGTCGTTCTGTGATGCGCGATAAGGGTAGTGTCGTCAGCGTATTGCAGCATGTAAGCGTTTTGGTCTATACCTTCTTTGTCTTGTCTGTTGTGGTTGTATATGTCATGGCAATATATGTTGTAAAGCAGGGGTGAGAGTGGTGAACCCTGAGGTAAGCCTTGCTCAGGCGAAAAGGGGATAGAGTAGTCGTCGTTGATTCGTACCTCCAGTTGTCTGTCTTCGAGTAGTTGTTTAATAATATGTATAAGTAGTTTGGAGTGCCAAGTTTGTGTAGTTTGTGCAGTAAGCCCTCGATCCACACACTGTCAAAGGCCTTATTTATGTCTAAAAACAGGCAGGCGTTTTAAAATATAATAATCAAATATTACATTTTTCCAGGCATTGTCAAATAAGAATTTTTTTTAATGTAGGATGTATTTGAATATTCGAACGCTAGTTTTTAGTTCTGATCAACTTTTTTTAATAAATTCTTCGATATCGTCAAAAATAATGGTACTTTACTCTTGAGCTAGATGATATTTTGATATTGCGAAATTTTCAAGTATCTACTTGTTCAGGATGAGAACTTATGAATTTTTTTTCGGAAAGCGGGAATTTACGTTAATACGTTGGTTTTTAGATCATTGTTAACCCATCAGTAAAATATAAGAATTTTTATGCATTTCAATGAAAATTTTCCTAGTTTCAAATACAAGTGTCTGCAGTGGCTTGCAAAACTTTCAAGTTCCTACGTGCTCACGATGGGTACTTACACTTACAACTTTTTTACGGAAAACGCGCATTTACGTGGATACGTAGATTTTTAGACCATTGTTAACCCAGCAGTAAAAAATCAGGATTTCTTGGGATTTCAATGAAAAATTCTCAAGGTTGGAACACAAGTGGCTATTATAGATTGTGCAACTTTCAAGTTTCTATTTGCCCCATATTAGTACTTACAAAAATTTCAAAGAAAGCGCGCATTTACTTGGATACAATAATTTTAAGATCATTGTTAACCCCGCAGTAAAAAATGAGAATTTCCCGGGATTTACTTGAAAACTTTTCATGTTTCATATACAAATGTCTGCTGTAGACTGTTTCTCTCCAGGATCAGTTTTTCTCCAGGAGTCAGAAATTGTCAATGATCCTATATTTTCTTAGTTAAAAGCGATACAGAAAAAGGTTTTATTAAAAAGTTTCTTTATAATAATTGTTGAATAATCTGCCGGTTTTAGAATATTTATACGGGGCCAGGTATAAAAGTTCTTTTTGAAATGGAACACTATATATTTTAATCTAAAAAGAGAGCATTCTTCAATATTATCAATAATTTATTTCAAAATTTCCTGGGTTTCAGTCAATTTTATTGTTTATTATTTAAAATGTTACAAATACGTTTCGGTGTCTTTCTCCACCATCATCAGTTTGTATGTCTAGATGTTTCTACCTTTACATTTGGTTGGACATTTATTCCAACCAAATGTAAAGGTAGAAACATCTAGACATACAAACTGATGATGGTGGAGAAAGACACCGAAACGTATTTGTAACATTTTAAATAATAAACAATAAAATTGACTGAAACCCAGGAATACATTGGAATGAATTATCAATAATATAACATGCCATGGATGTTATGTTGGATTATGTATGGATGTTGGTTCCTGATGCAATTTATTTAAACTTTATTACTTTGAACCATAGTAGGGACATGAAAGAGAAGCTAAATGCTTGTATCAGTGGTTGGTTACCTCACTGCAAATTCGCATTTCGACAGTGAAAACGTGTGGCCCAAATGTAGTTTTCCATTCATGTAAGGATAAGGAAAAGTGCACAGGAACTTCTCATCTGATTTTTTGGGTTTCTGCGGAGCATTGAACTCGTTGATTTTCTCATTTTTCCAACGCTCCTGCACTTCCGATTCGATCTTTTGAAGGTACTCTACCTTGAATGTGCCCTTTCTTTCGATATTTGCCTGAAATGTTACATCAGACAAAATTAGCGTAAAACCCATTTGATTGATCAAACATCGAAAAGACTGACCATCTCGAAAATAAGCTCGGGTTTAATTGATAGTGGTAATGTCTATTCGGCAATTTTATCCAAATAAAACACCTTAAACATACGGCACTAGACAGCACACGTTTGAATAAATAAATTGTTGTCAAAAAGTCTAAACCTACTTTTCAATGTCTGTATGGGGCTGTTTATTGCGTGTTATCAAGTGTATTTTTTATTTAATTTCTTGTCAATTTCAAGCTCCCCTTTATTTAATTTAATTTACTAAACAGACTTTTCAGTGAAGCACGATTATCTGATACGATTGCAATTAATGGTTTGTTTAAATATATTTTTTATTCGTTTAAAAAAAAACTTTCTACGCAAATGGGTTTAAAAACAAACTGCGGTGCTGCAGCCATTAGCGTCAGTGTCAATGTCACGAAACTGCTATCAGTTCTAACAGATAACATCTGATATTATTTTGCATCTGCTCTAGTTGTTCTAAAATGCCCGAATAAATAGATTCGAATTTAATTGAAACGCACCGGTCTCTTAAATTAAACAGACGAAGTCTAGGATTTGTTAAATGATGGGATGTTGCTGGAGTCTATTTTGCAAAGATGATAATTCTTTACAGGCAAGTACCAGCCGCAGTGTCTTCCTTTGTTTCCCATCGTATTTTTCTTTAATTGCTCGTTGAAAATGGCTTGACTTTCCTTAGAATGGAGAACCAAACGAAAGGACACATCTGCTGATAGATCCAGTATCAAATAATGTGCACATTGCAAGAGTTAACAGGTCAGTCTTCATTTTTCGAATGCCTATGCTTTGCGTACCTTATCGGTTATAAGCACAAGTCTTGGTAATTAGTTTATCGTCCAATGACGTTCGATGTTAAAAAAGGTTTACTTTATAAACAATCCCTTTATTAACAATTTTTCTTCGTGGTGGACGCCATGCAATCTTTTGTTTTCTTATGGAAAAGCACATTTGAGTTTGAGTCAGCGAATAGTGGTGGAAAAACACATTTCTCTAAAAAGACCACTAAGAATCGTTGTTAGCAAATGGACCATAATAAGGTATATTGTATAAATTCGAACGCGAAGGCTTGATAAACTAGAAAATGAGCCAAGTTCTAAAAGGGAATTTTAATGGTAAAATACAGCTTAAGTGCATACTTTAACAACTAGCACCAGATCGTCCCGGTTTGTTTTAGTGATGACATCTTAAATAGAAACCCCAATGATTTACCTAAAAAGACTGATGAGCAATCTGCATTAACTAGAATACTTCAAGAAACTGCTACGTAAGTACATAAACGACTGCGAGTAGCTCTAAAATAATGCAGTAACAATATCAGTATAACCTCTGTAATCCGAACTAATTATTGCAAGGGCAAATTCGGATTTTCGATAATTTGAAAATTTCCTAGTTAACAGGTATGCATAAATTAAGAGAATAACTGTGTACCTACATAAAATGGCTTAATTTTTATAAATCCAAGTCGATGTAAAAAATTAGTGATTTTAGTTGGTTTAGTATCTTTTTGCTCCGCCTTAGAAGACCGTTTTTATCATTTCTGTTGAAGTTAAAATATGGAGTTCTCATTGAGAATTTCCAAAGCCCATTTTGTGCATATCTCGATTCTCCCTGAGAAATACGTTGGGGCTCTACTTCTTCGTCCGTTTCGCCAGAGCTAGAGCGTGGTTCATCTTGAACATGTTCCATGACTCCTCTTGACCGGCTGCCCAATTAATAACTTCCTAATGTGAAAATTCCCGGCCAATTTGGTTTAACAATCCAGAAGCTTCCGTCACTTTTTTGTCGATGTCTTCTAATGTTTCTCTATGTTCGCCTGTGATGGAAAATTGTCGAGTCCCATATCGGTTTTTACATTTATCAAGCCACCCAGCACTTGCTTTAAAATTTCTGTTATCGTTTTATTATAAAAACAATAGTGCTTTTTTTCTTAAAATTTGAGAAAAACAGTGAGGAATCTGTCTCGACCCGCACTGTTTGGATAAACGAATTGTTAAAAGAGATAGACTTTCGAGGCCATTCCTTGAAACAAGTGGGTTTTTCGGGTTTTTAGGCCGTCGTTCGGTAGAATTTCTTCTTGACGTTTCGCAAGCACGTGCGGCTTGCATCTTCAGAAGTGGTTTGCTTGAACGCTTACACTGTTCTGATGCGATTCCTCGGGCGCAGTCCGTATTTATGCACCGGTTGCGATGACGTGGCCTGGGTCATCGGAGCCTGCGCATTCTGTTGGCTGTTGCTATCCTCCGGTGTACTGGATTCTCTCTCCTGTCCTGAGCTGTTGCTTTTTCTTGCTGTTTTTGCGTTGGTGAGTGCTGGAAACCATATCCTGTTCAGCGCCATTGTCTCTTCTTTTCTGTTGAAATTGTCGTCGTGTTTGTAGATTTCAATGGCTTCTCGTATTAGTCGGGGGCGATACCCTGTTGTCGTGGCCAGGACCTGTGCCTCTCCGAATAGATGTTGTGTGTTCCATCGCTGAGGGCATGTTCCGCCACTGCCGACTTCTCCACATGTCCCAGTTTACAATTCCGTCGGATGTTCTTCTAATCTTGTCGCAACCGATCTCTTAGTAGTTCCTATGTAGACGCTTCCACAGGAGCATGGAATCCGGTAGATTCCTGCAGTTGCTAGGTGAGGTCTTTTGTCTTTAACTGACCCTAGACATTCTCGGATCTTTGTTGTGGGCTTGTAGACCGTTCTTATGTTGTGTTTCCTCAAGAGCCTCCCAATTCTGTCCTGTAACCCTGGGAACATAGGGCAGGAAAGCTTTCAGAGTGGACTCACTTTTTTCAGCACGGCCCACTCCTACAGCTTTTTTGATGTCCAACTGGGAATATCCGTTCTGAAGAAAAGCTTTTTCCAAGTGCTGTAGTTCCGTTGTTAGATGTTGTGGTCCACATATTTTTCTGGCTCTATCCGTGAGAGTCTTAATGATTCCCTGCTTCTGACTCGGATGGTGGTTAGATAGCTTGTGAAGATATCTGTCTGTGTGGGTGGCTTTTCGATATACCTTGTGGTCCAAACGATTCCCCTGCCTAGACACCAAAACATCCAGGAAGGCCAGTTGGTGGTTTTGTTCAACTTCCATGGTGAATTGGATGTCTGGGTGCTGTTTGTTTAGATGGTCGAGGAACATGTCCAAGTTTTTGCGTCCATGCCTCCATAGCACGAACGTGTCATCGACATATCGGTACCAGATCGTTGGTTTAACGGGTGCGGTGCTCAACGCTGCTTCCTCAAACTTCTCCATGAATAGATTCGCCACTACCGGACTGAATGAGCTTCCCATGGCTACTCCTTCCATTTGCTCGTAGTAATCTCCATTCCACAGGAAGTAGCTGCCCTTTAGACAAGCCTTGAACAGATTTGTTGTACTCTCTTCGAATAGCTCCGCCACTAATCCTATTGATTCGTCCAAGGGTACCTTTGTGAATAGAGATACAACATCGAAGCTGACCAGCATATCCGTAGGTTCCAGTCTGAGGTCTTGGATCTTCTCAATGAAATGTTTGGAATCCTTGATGTATGTTTCCGTGGACCCCAAGTGTGGCTGCAGAAGAGAGGATAGATATTTTGCTATATCGTAAGTTGGTGATCCCGGGGCACTGACGATTGGTCTTAGTGGTATTCCTTCCTTGTGAATCTTCGGTAATCCATACAAACGCGGGGGGAGGGCTTCTGACCTAATAATCCTCTTCCTGGTGTTCTCGTCTATTGAGGATATTTTAATCAGGCGGTTGATGTTTCTGAGCTTGGCTTGAGTCGGGTCTTTTTTGAGCTTCGTATAAGTGACTGGGTCCAATAAGTTTCGGATTTTCTGCTCGTACTGCTCTCTGTTCATGACGACTGTATCTGAAGATGCAAGCCGCACGTGCTTGCGAAACGTCACGAAGAAATTCTACCGAACGACGGCCTAAAAACCCGAAAAACCCACTTGTTTAAACGAATTGTTGTTCGGACTTTCGCGGCTACCAATCTCTGATAGCGGCAGCTACCGTGCTGGAAGTTCGGATTAAAGGGGTTTTACTGTATTTAATATGGAGCACGTTACATTCACGTAGATAATTTCATTTAAGGAATGTTATTGATGTTGCTGCTCTAGACTCACACAATCTCCAACAACATGATTACCTTGATAGAGTAAAAACATACAACGTAAAGGTCCAACAGGTTTTAACTGCTAATAAAGCTAGTCTAGCACCGAAATTAAAAACGTGTATTTTACAAGATGTTCCGCAACCAGATAAGGTGCTAGGAGCTGATTTGCTATCGTTAGATGACTCTGAATTGGTAAGCTATCGCCGCAGCCTGCTTGTTTAAGGGTAAACAACAAATATCCACTATATTTTAGATAAGTTCGTCAGTTACTGCAGCTCTGAACGCTATAAATGACATTAAAGTGGACCATAAAGAAGATCTGGTGGTTCCATTTGGACTTGGGTTAAACTGTTAATTTTATCGGTTCTCGATCATTTTTGAGATGATTGAAATATTTGCAAAGGTGATGCAATTTTGTGATATTTTGAAAATTAGAAAATTGCTTGCAGTTTGGATCATATAAACTCCACAATAATTTTTCACGTAGTCTCTTCAAAGTTAGTCAGAGCTTTTCCAGATATTTCCCAAATGCAAAGGAAATCATTGTAAATATAGTAATGTAAGGATATTATAAAGTAAATTTAAGAAGATACATAACAAACCAATAATTTTTCTCATAAATGTAAAATGATTGGTCATTTTCTGTGTTGTAAAAAATCAGTGTATTTGTTCTTGAAAAGTTATATATAATTATGTTTTAAACTGATTATAAATATTTTAGTTATCCTCCTTTCTATGATAAAAATATACTTATTTATCTAATTAAAAGATTTTCAATTCCAACATTATACGAATACGTCTTATCAACAACTATCGACCAAACATCCAAAAGTGCAGCTTGTTATGATGAACAATTAATTTAAATATCGGACGGGAAGTCGGTTTAGTAATACACAAACGCGCTACAGCTTATAGAAAACACATATTTATGTTGAATATTTATTTGGAAAATTGAAATAAAACAGTTTCCATATATAAAATTAACTATACTCCCCGACAGCATATTTGTTACAACGCAATTCTGTAGAAGTTTTGTTGTTATGGTTTTTGCAACAAGATCCATTAACAAAATTCTTAAATTTAGTGTACGCAAAAGAAAATTTCGTAGAACGCCGGTCAATGAATGAGACTTTACATTTACTATATACATGTTTATTATCAGCTAACATGAACCATGATATCATATATCACCTATTATGGAAATATGGGATAGTGTAAAACTTTATAACGAAGGCAACAACAAGTGGATACAATCATTCACGCACGGATGAAAAAGAGTGAAGTGAGTGAAATTTATATATGCATATCAACCCAATCTCCCATCAAAAACTGTGAAAAACGTATGTGCACACTGCAAATCCAAAACGTTAAAGTTAATTAGAATCCACAATAATGTTTTAATAATTCTTCAATTTTACATTGAATTTTATTTTGATGTGGTAATTGCAAAAAGTAATTAAAACAAATAGACACGAAACATTCGCCACATTTAGGAGCTAAAACAAGTTACAAAAACGTTGTTCGGTGAAACTTAAACTAAGAAAATTTCAATTATTACTCTAATAATTAAACAACAAATCACATTTCCTTAGACAAAATGAAATTTCGTTTCGCTGTTCCAGAACTGGATATATCTGAACCGGTAATTTTAATCATGAAATTCATACAATGCTTAAAATTAGGATTCACCATTTTCAAATCTTTTATTTACCGCCGCAGAATGTTTTTCATTTTTAGTTGCCTCAGCCATCAATCTGTCTACATCCGCTGACCGTTCTAACCGCACGAATGCACCCATCATTTTGAGTACATGGACCGTCTGTTTCCTTTTCACATTAATCACCATAGAAGTGTCTATTTTCATCGGTAGCACAGCTGCTTCGGTTGTTTTCGGTTTTTGTTTTGAAAGTTTGCTACTGACTGGTTTTGCATAATTTGCTAAAACAAGAAAAATATTCGAATTTACATTTAACGCAAACACGGCAAAAGTAATTACGTTTTGCAACATTTTCTGAGGGTAGTGCTAACGGATCTTCTTCAGTTGTGAAGCTCAGCGGGTCCACTTCTGCAGCTTTATTTGGAGGTGGATCGTCAGGAATCGTAATACATTCCGATGGCACTGTCTGCAGTGAAGTAAATGATCTCACCTGGAAACGAAAGCAATGCCCCCATATACGCTTAGCTTCTTTTCCCTAGATATACCTTCAAAAATCCTCCCTTGATCGGCGGTGGAGGTGTCGCAGTAGTTGTAACGCCACTAATCTTTATTGCGTTCAGCCCCGATGTGGAAGGTTTCGGATTTACAAATGGATTCGGTTTCTGCATCAATTTTTTGGACAAAATTAATGTGCCTTGCACGTTTGCCTAAAAAAATTACAACAATAATAAAAATTAGGAATATACAAAAAAGGAGGACAAAATGTGTACTCACTTTCTACAATCAACAAATTAGTTCATTGGCTATTTCAAAGTGTGCAGCCTTATTGTAAATTGTTCAATGAAAGAAAAACTACATATAAACAAGTGTGCGTGACGGAACGCTCGACAGAAGTGATAACTTCATATTATTTATAGAAACCATAAAATATTGAAGTTGTTTAACGCATGATGCCAATACTAATTTATAATTTAAATATTCTTGTTAGTCTAATAATTTATAAATGGATCAGGGTAAAATGTAATTTAATTTTCTTTTGAATGTAAAATTTATATTTTAATTGCACCATTTAACATTCTTCAATAGTTGAAGTTGACTCGCTGGTATTTACGTTATCATTATCTAAAGCTACAAAAGTGACAATTGGTTTATGATAACTGTAATAAGAAACGAATTGTGACACTCGATTTTATCTTGCCCGATTGTAGCTTGTTCTGGATTATTTATCATCGTTAATTGTAACATTGATTTAAAAAATTACATTAAATTTTGCGTCGTCCGAAGTGAAATCATTCGTCCGATGGGACGGGACACCGGCCCACAGACTACACACTATTATATTCACACTACTGGTCTAATGGTACGATAAGGTTCGCGGGCGGCTGTGTGCGTGCGAGAAAGAACTGCGTAGCAACTTGTTTTTATATATGCCAGACGTAACGGCGCCGTCACGCATTCCATTCAACTCACACCGCGCCATAAGAAGTTATTTCAAAAGAAATTCCTGGGTTCCAGTCAATATTAGTGTTTATTAGTTAAAATTTTTACAAATACGTTTCGGTGTCTTTCTCCACCATCATCAGTTTGTATGCATGGCTGTTTCTACTTTCACATTTGGCAAACTATTAATCAAACCGGGAATTTCTTTTGAATTAAATTGAAATACAGTCAGGAAAGTATACACAATAAATAAGAAGTTATCACTTCAAAAAGACCCCAATCGTCAATTATTGTGCAGTCAACATATAAAGAGAGCGGTTTATTTAAGGTTTCCCGGTTAGTTATTTTTGCTATCGTAAAAAAAAGTTTTAGATTTAAAACCAAAATCAATTTTTGAAATATATTTATACAGGGTGTTTCAAAAGAAGAAATACAAACTTCAATGTTATTTTACATTCAATTGTAAACGGCCAGTAAAGGCTTCGTCTACTATACTTATACCGGCCGATCTTAAGTTAATTCTAAAATTAGAAAAAGATAAAATTAGATAAAAAAAAAGCTTCTAAGTTATTTAGAAAATTATTAATTTTATTTAAAAATACGTCCGAGAACGACGCTGTCTCGATAAGCCTTTTAAGAGATTTTTTAGAAATAATCGGAAAAGTTGCAATTAAAAATCATTCATTGCAACTTTTCTTTAACTATGTTGCACTTACACTTAAAGTCTGTGTTTGACTGGCAGTTGACGTTGGATTGATGAAAATAACATCGTCGTCATCATTCAGTACAATTGGTGGGTTCGGCGGCTTACTCGTTACTGGCTTGGGTGGGAATTTTATAGTTTTAATGCCTACACACAACAAGCGGATTAAAACCAAACACAATAGTACTATTTGAACAGATTTTACCTGCAATAAATTCAGTTCTAAGGTTCTTTCTGATTTGAATTAGGGAATTAATGGAAGTGCTTAGCACTTCCTGAAGCTTGTTATGAACGGTTGCCAGAGCTTCTACGTTAGCAGCTTGCGATTGTTGCCTGTTCAAAAATAAAACATTGTGAAACTACCTTAAACTTACACATTTTCCATTTGGAAAAGATACGTTTCTATTAATTTTAATGACCATTACATTAGAATTTTAATTTGTTAAATTTGTCGCCAGATGTGTCAACGGTACTTCGTATGTGTGGTTAGTGTTTAAATTGTGCTCTTCAAAACTTCATATGTATAACAATTGGTAGTAAATGCAATAAGTTCACCATCCCTGGGGGGACTTGCAACCGGTCAAATTTTGTGTCAAGTGAGTTGTTTATTACGAGCAAATTGATTCCACTGAAAAAGTGTTCAATCGCAATTGAACTGCTGAAGTACTGGTCAAGGCAGTACTACCAAACAACGATTTTGCGCATATTTTCCTCGATATCTGACTTGAAAGAACTTGGTATCAGATAATAGTTCACGAAGGGTAGTACATTCCTACCGACCGATCAACATTGTACTTTTCGCCTGAAACATTGACTTTAACATAAAAATATGCCGATCCAAAAAATCGAAAAAAGTGTTAAGTTCAGGTTTCTCCAAATATATCAGAAAATACTTCCAGAGAAACAACGCCTATTTTTGAATCACTCTGAGTGTGGATACAGGTCTTCGATAAACACTATGTATCCTATAAGCATATAACTAACCCGAACTAGATAACACGAGGTATAATTTGTTAAGTTTTTTCATTTTTACATAGTTTGCATTCAACTCCTTGATCCAAAACGAAAGGGTTTCGTGTGTTTTCCTAATCATAAGGGGGAGTTGTACTCGTTGGTTTCCTCGAATTCAAGACGTAGTCTTTCTTGTCTTGATTGTCGAACGATTCACAAAAGATGAGTTTGAATAAATTCTGATCATTTTCAGGAAAAATGATTGAAAAACATCGAGGAATATGAGTATAAAACTTAGTTCAAGTCCAATTTACCAGCCTGTTTATATGCAACGAGACGCAGTTGAATTTACCTGATCCCTGGAGAATTTATGTTTGAAAGAAACTATGCTTTCTTAAACAGTAAGAGTATTCTCTGTAAAGATTCTTACCTGTTTAATTGTGTTAAAGTATATGATAAATTCGAGTTCACTCTTGCTGCCGCTCGTACCGTTTTCTCAAACCATTCGTGCTTCATGACAGGCACTAGATTCACCTTGGGCGCTCTCACCGTACTGAAGATGGGGTTGCCGTTATTGGTACCTGCACGTGTTTGAATTCGATAAAAATATTGCAATCAATTGATGCGAGGTGAGACGTTTCGGATTTACCTGAAACAACAGTGTATGCGCCTTGTGGTCGAATAGGGGCATTAGTGGTTCGGAGCTGGGTGAAATTTTGAAAATATATTCCTGGAGAAGTTTTAACAACTGGAAAATAACGAAATTATCGACTTTATTTGATCAAATAATGAGAAAGTCTCGAAGTACCTGATGACGGTGGAATCGTGATATACCCAGGCGACGCATTTCTCACATCTAAAATTCAAAAATTGTTGTGCAACTGAACTAGAAAAGATCATTAAAAATAATACCTGGATTGGGATTCACGCGTTGTATCAGCACACTCCCAGGTGCTTTCGATCTAAAAGTAGTATTGCCGACTCTGTATATTTGGCCTTGTTGTACCTTAAAATGATTTAGCTATTGAGTAAAAAAGGAGCGATCAGCGATTTAAGCCAAAAAAAGTGTTTTCGGTGTAATGAAACAATTACCTGCGGTCGAACAGCGTTGGGCGCAGTTGGGCGAATACTAGACATTTTCGGCAAAATTGGTCGCGGGCCGTTTGCGGTTATAATGGTGTATCCAGGGCCTAACGCGGGAACTGGCTTCTAAAATAACAATATTCAACACATTAAACAGTTCCATGTAAACTGTTTCACATAGACGTACCTTATGCGGTGGTTCATCGATATTTATTGGATGGTAATCGGGGTCTTCGTCTTCACCTTTTCTTTTTCGACGCACTTTCGGAGTCGTCGACGTCTTTGGATCCTCTTTCTTCTCAGCAACATTACAGCAAGTTGTATAATCCGTCGTCATTAGTTCTGGATTTTTAGATGACAGCGATTGCGCTCGCCTAATACCGGATAAATTAAAACAATTTTTAGAGAATTAACAATCGCGTATTAGAGTGATAGTGGAATAATCGTTTGGCTTTTATAATGGAGATTTCTTGTATCTGGCATAAATTTCTACCGCCAAAACGGTGCCACAAATAAGATCAAGAGTGTCTTGAAAATCGTCGTTTTCTTGGTTTTTTACTTTTAAAGGGCCATTTTGTTAACTTTGTTTGATTCACAAGCGAATTCAGGATTCATTTCCTTTTGTTATTAGTAGATTTCCATTCGAAACCACTTTCCTCTCTCGTCAGTAGATAGATAGTTCGTTCGCTCTCTTATCGTGATTAAAATTGATATTAAAGGATATGATCCTCTTCGAGTGGTGTCCGGCGACCGTGCCAAGGTCGTTTAAGTTATCGCGAGATATTTAAAAAACACTGATAAAGGGAATGCATTTTTATTAGTCCCCAGCAATGCAAACAAGCCAGATATTATTAGAAAAATACCAACGTACCCAAAATGAGGAAATTTTATACAATAGCTGAAAATCAGCTGAGCAAGAAAAAATGAATGGTGGAACAACTACAATCCCAGTTGGATAAAATACATAAAATGTATGAAGAATTGAACACAAATTATTCAAATATAGAAAAGAAACTGTCTAGCAACGCCGAAGAAAGAGTGACAGGTGAATATCATACCGATGAAGAGGAGTTAGCAAGGGAGACAGAATGGATTCGTACAAAAAATTGGAAGAAAAGGAAAATGAATACTTCGCTTACACCACCACAACAACAAACCAATAGGCCGAATGTAGAAAAGCCTAAAAAATTCAAGCACCGCCGCCTATCATAGTGGACAATATTATAAATTTTAATGAACTCCATGCTATCGTGACCCAACTTCCTGGTGCCCAGATTAAAGTAATTCATGATAAAAATATTAAAATTAATGTACAGGATGAGACCAACTATAAAATGCTTACTGCAACGCTAACTGAAAAAGGATACTCTTGGCATTCCTATGAGAATAAGCAGAATAAGCCAATTAAAGTTATGGCCAAAAAACTGTATCATTCCATTGATCCAGAAAAAATATTGCATGAAGTTAGAAAACGCGGCTACAAACTTATCGAAGTCACTTCTAAATTAAAATATAAAACAAAACAACCTCTAAACATGTTCATGCTTTCATTCAGGCATGACGAGAGTATTGATAAAATTTACGGAATAACTGACATATTAGGGGTCAGCGTTGAAATCACTCCATTAATAAAGTCCAGGCTTGTACCACAGTGCAAAAAAAGCCAAGCTTATGGACATACACAAAAATACTGTGCCATGGAGCCACGCTGCGTCAGATGTACTGGTAAGCAGCTAACAATGGAGTGTGAAAAACCAAAGAATGAAAAACCGAAATGTGTTCATTGTGGTGAAGGGCATCCAGCCAACTACAGAGGATGCATGGTTGCAAAAGAAATGCAAAAATTAAAAGAAAAACGCAACAAGAAACCAGGTCCTCCTAGGTAGCCACAGAGGAATAACGTACAAGTGCAGAAAGGCAACATAATTGCAGGACAAAGCACCTACAGTCAAGCAGTTACTGGTAAGCCTGAATTGATTATTAGTACAAATCAAACACAACAACAAGACCAAAACGTTTCCATCCAAAACTCTCTTCAACAAATAATGGAGAAATTAATAAAAATGGATGAACGGATTAGCAGACTTGAATATAGGGCCAAAGGAGCTATCTCAAAATTTTTTTAATGCTAAGTAGCCTCAATATTATAGAGTGGAATGCCAACGGACTCTTGCAACACAAACAAGAATTGCAAGCAGTCCTGGACATAGAAAAAATAGACATATGTCTTATCTCAGAGACTCACTTCACCAATGAGTCCTTTATCAGTTTCAAGGGATACAAAGTGTACCACACCACTCATCCCCAGAATTCAGCCAGAGGAGGTAGTGCAGTGATAATAAGAGAAGCGATTATGCATCATCAAGAGATGGGATACAGGACTGAAGATAGATAAAAATTTATTGAACATTCCCATTAATAAAATTCACAAACAAAGTTAAAAAAAAACATAACTCCCATGTCTAGCCAGATGTTCGGCCGGTTGCTCTTTGCCCATGATCTAAATAGGCGCGCTAAGTCGTCCATTACCTGGGCAGTGCCCTAACATGGACATTCCCGAGCTAGCCATACGCACGACAACGTCAGGAGATAGTCTTGAAGTGGCGGTTTTGGTTTTATTCGAGGGGCATTCATTAAGGAAAAAAGGTCTTCCTGAAGGGAAGCCAAAAACCCCTTTTGCTTCGACCTTTAAGTTTGATACTGTCAGCCGTGGCGTTAACCGCCGGCAGTTTCAACTAGATGACCAAATCCATCCGCCCCCGCCCCGATCGGTGCAAGGACCAGCCAACACCAGCCAGAACGAGGCAGGACGAACCCGTCAAGTCACGTTATGTTGGATTTGTGCGTTTCCAGCCTGCTAGAAACGACTGTCTGCAACTGGCAGGCAATGTTTGTTTGTCGTCACGTACTGTCAGGGACAAAATCCTCATAAAATATGGGAAGTCGCTTATACAGGGGACCATGGGTTGGGCGATCGTTTGCTCTTACTTGGGTGATATTTCGCGTAAGGACTGAGCCTTGCACTCCGCTATGATAAAATTTTTCAGCGATGGTATCTATATAGTCGGCTATATAGGCCATCCCTGTAGCTTCGTGCATTTCGGTTATTCTGGTGTATCTGTCAGCCTATAGGACGCCTCTGAGGAACCTATTTTGGGTCCTTTGAACACGCCGTCTCGTGGAATCACAGACAGAGTGCCAGATAGGGGAGCCGTAGGTCAGTATGGGCCTTATGGTGGAGGTGTAGGTAGAGCAGAAGTTTGTTTTGAGGTGACAGAAATGAATATGTGTCGCCAGAAGAGAGTACAACTTTCTTCGGGCCATGAAAGTCTTTTGTACAGCATAGTCAACATGCTTGTTGAAGTGAAGTCGGGCGTCTAGTTTGAATCCCAGGTATTTCACCTCTTTTACTGGCTGGATTGGAGTATTTTGCACCATGAGTGGCGATAGGATTTTATTGTTAGTAAATTTGCGCGAGAAGATAATAAGTTCAGTCTTCCTGGGATTCACTTTAAGTTTCCATTTGTTGAAATACGGCGTCAATAAAATCAGGTGATGTGCAAAGCGAGATTCCTCAGTCTGAGCATAAAAAGACTATGTGTTAATAGCCGTCTCATCCGCGTATTGTGCTATTTTTGTAGTGCGAAGTTTTGGAATGTCTGCTGTATACAATGTATACAGCAACGGCGAAATCACTGTACCTTGTGGTACTCCTGCCGCGATGCGTCTTTTGTCAGAAGTGGAATTCTCCACTTTCACCTGGATGGTACGGTTTTTTAGGTAAGACGCTATAAGGGAAACTAGGTAGAGTGGCAGTGAATGTACGGCAAACAACTTATACAGCAGGCCTGTGTGCCAAACTGTGTCGAAGGCCCTTTCCATATCGAGAAGCAGCATTACCGTACTTTGAAGCTTATTAAATGCTGCATAGGCATCCGTTGCGATCCTAGAAGTCTGCAGCGTTGTGTTATGTCTTTCTCGAAATCAACACGTGAATGTCGAGGCGATTCAGCTCCTCGACAATACCAACCTGACAAGAAGACTCAAGAGGGTAAATCTTTTTGAGCTATCTAAGTGACTATGTCAGTGCAAAAGCATAACATTGTGCGGTTTTGTGCTACACTCAAGAGGAATAATGCTAACCGATAGAACGTATCTTATTCCACATCTTTCTTCTCCCATTGCGCAAATGTGAAAACAACTATAGTCCGGTAACGCTAATTCGTTTCTTTCTCCACTAGTGCTAAGAGCTAAGCTTTCGGCTACTTACGCTAACTCAGTTCGATAATATTCCATAAACTCAGCACACGACGCTCGAAGACTTGATAGTTGTTCGGGATGGCAACGAAAGCAACTCCAATCATCACTGTTTCTAATTTCTTTAAATTTTTTTGCTCCAAAATTGTTCCTTATACATCTCTAAAAATCATTTAATGTGAAGAAAATGTCCAAAACAACACCTTCCGCAATTCACCTTGCAAAACACGAATTCGCATGATGAACAGCATAAAACTTGGCCTCCTTGTCCACACCATCTAAATGAGCAGCAATGTTGGCTTTGACTTTTCACGGAAAGGTTTTAGGTAAAACCTACCTGCAGTATAGTTCGCTTCCGTCTTCGTCCTTTTCAAATTCACCGCTCGTGTAAAAGTGATAACAATTCTTGCAGATCAGCACTTTCAACAGCGGATGCACAAACCGATTATTTGCTCCTATCATGGCACTGCCCAGATGAACATTACATGCAGTGCAGTGTATTTTGCTTTTTTGAACCGGATTGTCTTAAAAAAATAGCTACTGCATAAAGCCGTTTTTTAAAGATCAATATTCTTACTTGCGCCATACATTTGTTGCCTAAGTTCCATTTCTGCAGGTGTAAGATCCACTTGAACTGAAACATTACACTGACACATTTAGACAAACTGGTTTTTTTACTACTTTAACTATTTACCTTCAGCACCAGTAATTTCGTCTACGAGCGTTGAGAATATAGGTTCATATGGTAGTGGACTGATGTTGCCATCTGTTGAAGTTTGATCTACAAACATATATTTTAGGTTTTTCAAAATTTCTTTAGAGTTGTACACATTACTTTCATTGGTGACAACAGACGCTTCATCCACGTCCATGGATATATCTGGGCACAAAAGAGATGGGTCGAAATCGTCATCCATTTCCATATCATGTTCACTGCCTTCTGTAGTCGCTAAAAACGAAATAAATATTAGTTTTACAGGTAAAAAAATATAAAATATAGCAATTCACCTTGCTTTTCCAATGTTCCTCTTAAAAGGGATTTTCCTTTTGAAGGAGGCTTCTTGCTGGTGTTTTTGGTTAAGCCTGTATTAGCTGCGTCTTCGTCTAATGTTAAATCGACGTCATCCGCTAAATTAGGCTCCTTAGTGGCATCTACGTCAACTAGTTCATTCGTCTTGTTTGATTCTGTCTCGTCGCCCTTATTCGCTTGCGCTGCATTTTCTTCCACCCCTCGATCTTTGTCATCAACATTTTTATCTTGTGATAATGTATTGCTTTGAGATTCTTTTTTTTCCGTCAATTCTTCATCATTTTCGGTCCAATCTTGATTATCCTTATTAAGGGTCTTGGTTGATTCTGCTACATCTTCTTCTGCTGTAGTATCAGCTTTTTTCTTTTGTGATGTTGCTTTGTCCTCAGTTAAGCTTGGATCAAGGTCATCGATACTAACCGTACTAGAACCCGTTTCTGATTCCGAATCCGTTTTAGGTATTTCATCTAAGTTGGTTGGTTGCACTTCTTTTAGTTCTACTGGTTCGTTGGCACTTATCTCACTTTCATTTTGATTCTTAGTTTGATCTTGAAGTGCTTCCTCTCTCGAGATCACCTGGTCATCTTTGCAGTTGGATGATTTACTGTTTTCGAAATTTTTCGAATTATTTAAACTGTCATCACTGATGCTACTTTCGATATTCTCGATACTAGAGTCAGCGGTTTGCTCATCCTCACACTTTTCCACTACAGATTCTTGGTTGCATAACGAAGCTAGATTGGGAGTTTCTTCTAGTGCGTTTTTAATCGTGTTTTCTGTTGGTTCGGTTTCATCCATATTAACGGACGTTTCAGCTACAGAATTGTCGCTAATTGGTTCGGCATTAGACGACGATTTTTCAGTAGAAGTGTCGTCGCTCACTGAAACTGAACAAGTTTCATTAAGCCAATTTTATTTGTTTTAGCGGTATGTAGGTACCTATGTAATTTTTATTAGGCGGTTACGCAAATTCTAAAGAATTAGTTGTTGGATTTACCTTAACAAGTATAAGAGAGTCGGAGTTAAAACACGTTTTCATCGTGCGGGTCAGAAGGCCCCACTCGGCTCAGTCTGGAGTTAAAACTCTTATCTAGATCGTAATTTAGCATCTGTTTTAAGCTCTGATCTAGCCTAGTCTCGAGCTGAGCACCTTTTTTAATTGAGATGATTTTTAAACTTTCTAGTTAGAACATGTTTTCCTGACGACTTGTTTGACTCAAACTTTTAAATTTTCTGCCAAAATACACTTGCATGCATAGAAATCGGCCCACAGTAAACTTTTGACTTTAACTATATTTTTTTTAAACTATTCATCAGATCAAAAAATAAATATGCTGTTTGAAAGACAATTTAATATGCTTTAGTGTGAGTATAAATTATTGTGAGTATCCTATGTTTAACATAGTGAAATTAATGCATTAAGTAAATTAAGCTTTTTTATTATTAACATAAATAGGGTTATTGACAATTTAAAACTTAACACTTAATTTTTTAATAATGGGTATGACCTCCTCTTTCCCTAATAACTTCTCTCATACGGGTAGGCATAGATCTAATCAAGTTTGCTATTGTTTCTTGAGGGATGTTAAACCACACTTCTTCTACTGCAACAATAAGCTCTGGGATCGAGTTTGGGGTATGAAGTCTAGCTCGAATTCTTCGTTTTAGCTCATCCCATAAGTGTTCGATCGGATTTAGGTCAGGGCTGTATGCTGGCCACTCCATAACCCGAAAACCGACGTCTGCAATCTAATCTTGCACGATTCTTGCGGTGTGCGACCTGGCACTGTTATGTATAAAGGTAAATTCGTCTCCAATGCAGTCGACGTAAGGTACCACATGAATTGCTAAAATCTCCTCGATACATCTAATAGCCGTTAAACCTCTTCTTCCGTGAACACGGTTGCCCCTACGAATCAACTCAGGGTCGGTTCGTGCTCCTATAGAAATTGTACCCCAGATCATACAGGAACCACCTCCATAAGCACTTCGCTCTTCAAAGCAGCAATCTGCAAATCGCTCTCTTGGTCTTCGGTACACTTTCCTTCTTCGGTCGCTACCATGGAGGCATATTCTGGTCTCATCTGAGAACAGAACAGATCCCCATTGTTTCAACGTCCAATTCAGATGATCCCATGCAAAACGCAGGCGTGCTTGCCGATGAGCTGGAGTAAGTTTTGGACCAATCGCAGGTGTTTTACTGGTCAGGTTATTTTCCTGCAGTCTTCGTCTTACTGTCCACTGACTAATAGCCATTCCTCGCACCTTACGGAGCTGTCGTTGCACTTGAACGGCATTAAGGTGACGATTTCTTAATGTTGCTGTCACAATAAAGCGGTCATTACGAGCGGTTGTAAATCGCCTTCTGCCTGTTCCAGGTTGCCTATGAAAGGATCCAGTCTCCTCATAACGCTTGCACACTCTTCGAACCGCTGCGCGTGTCATATCCAATTGTCTAGCAACAGCTCGCTGACTAAGTCCATTTGTGATTAAAGCAATAACTTGGCCGGCTTTTTGTGGTGTAGTACGCATAAACTAACACACTTAAACACTATTGAGATTATGAAAAACGAATTAATATGCCAATTTCAGTTGCAAACGCAATAATTTTAATATTCGACAATTTTTTTACTTTCATCACAATCACCACATAAACACGTTTCCTTTGTTTACCGTTCGCTACGCATATAAACGACAAGCATTCTTGATAAATTTATACTCACATTAAAGCATATTAAATTGTCTTTCAAACAGCATATTTCTTTTTTTGATCTGATGAGTAGTTTTTTAAAAATATATAGTTAAAATCAAAAGTTTGCAGTGGGCCGATTTCTATGCACGCAAGTTTAGTAACATCTAAGCGGACAACTTTTCTGATAATGTGCTTAAAAGGACACTTCCTGTATGTTCGAGTTATAATTCTCTATCTCGTCAAGACTGGAACTTTTTAACTCTAAGCTAGTGCTGGTAAAAGTGGTTCGATCGAGTATTTTTCATTTTTTCGACGGTTTTAAAAGTTGGATTGCCTTCAAACATCTAGAATTTGTGACAAAACACATTTAAGTTGATTCAATTTCTGAAAAAATGCTTTAACGATCGTTTTCCGTATCACAATCTGTTAAATTATAGCTTGTTTTTGGTAAAAGTTTATTGGTTTGCTCGCCAAAATCACGTTTGAACAAGTTCAGTCTGTGAGAAAGATAGGTAATATTTAAACGAGGTTTCTTTGCTTCGAGCAAGTTCACTTCTTTTTGTCAATAGAAGTTTTGAAGAAAAATACTAGTGGCGTCCCATGCGGGATATTGGACGGGTAAAAGTGGCTGTGAACTTATCAAAAATTACAACCCGTGGATGGTTGCAACCAATTCGCAAACCGAAAGATGCAGATAATTTCAAAATGTAGATAACTATAACTACCTTATAAGTACTAAAATTAGTTGAGAAAACTAAACAAAAAATGAACTTTTGACTTCCTGTATCGCGTAAACGAAGCCTCTGCGGACGTATTTTTTTATATGAGCGTTTAATTCAACACAACTTTCCTCTTACCATCTGCATTATCCTTAAGACCATTGCTTGAACAAGTTGAATCTGAAATGAGAAAAACAATTAAAGTTCTGTTGGAATAATTTGAAAAATCCAATTACCTGATTCTTTGTTGGTTGTTTTTTCCCTAACATAAAATCCATTTGATTCATATTCTTCATCTAAAATCAATCAAGAGCGAGAATAAATAATAAAAAAACGTTTTTAAAGAAACAGCGTTTACCATTATTAGAATCGTTATTGAGCACATTCCCTTCGACTAAAGAGAGCCTTGTCCTGGAGGACTCATAGGTGGCAATCACTTCTAAAGGGTTAAATGAAATCCGTTGAAAAATACCGCCTTATTATGAAAAATCCACTACTTTACCTGTCTGGGTATTGATATTTTCCATATTAGAGGTTAGAACGAGGAAAAACTTCAAAACCAATGTCAGGAGCCTTTGTTTACATTTGAAAACAATTGAACATTTGAAAAATGTCACTCAGCTCACAGTCAAGCAGGCTTATTAAAAAGTTTCACAGCAGTCCGAACTTCTTTTATCCTCAATTCGCGCTTAAAACCTACCAGTTTCGTTCACAAATTCACTAAGTTTCTTTCACGCACTGTTTTTGTGTGTGAGCAGGTTCGTATTATTGAATTTCACGATTTTTTTGAGTTGGAAAGTTGTTACTGTCGCAGTCAATTCAGCCGAAAACTCAATAATGGCGGTCCCCAACGCGATACTCGAACAACGCAACCTTCCTCAAGCAACTAATCTTTCTATGCCGTTCTAAATGAGACAAAACATGCTACGCATGTCTTCTACTATGTCAACAAATCAAGGTTATGAGTTACAACGTTTCGACTGTATCGAGAACTGAAAGCTGCTTGCTTACGTTGAGTTCCACAAGGTGGCGATAATAACACTCCTTTTGCTTGACAGCTTAGAGGTTAGTTAATTAAAATCGGTGTTTTCAGTTATTTTTTGCGGGAGTTAGATTGAACCTTGAAATTATATCAGCATTATCCGATGGCTTTAAACATTCTCTAAATGGAACAGGCAGAAATTGTTGGGGAATAGTCTAATAGAATAGTTTCTAAATTCAACATGGCTGCCAACAATAAGAATCGACGGGAATTTTCAGTTGACAATATTTCATTATTCGGACATGCGCATTCGGTTTTTTGCTAGATACGTCAGAATATTGCAATAAAGCTACATTTGACATAAAATTAATATTTTTGACTAGTTTGAAACTTTGACTGTTTGACTTTAAATGTCAATTTTTCTTTGATATAAACACAAATATATGAGTCAGGTTTATTACATAAATAACGGAAAACGATATTCAAATTTATTCGTTCATTTGTTAGCACCATATAAATCAGGAACAGTTGGAAATATCCAATCAGTCTTAGGATCAGGATTTTATTAGTTAGATGTAAAGCTTGTTCACGCGGTCACATTTAATGCCGTGACAGTAGCTAGTGTCACGGTGTCTTATATCAAACCATTTTGATATGTGACACTAACGTCGCGACACTGTGACCTTCAACTGTTCTGACAATGACACTGTTGTGGACGACATTAGATGTCACGACATTAATGTCACCTGTATATACGAAAAGAAAACTGTAATAATTTAACTGCAATAGTTATACCTAGTATTGTCAATAATCGTTACGTAGTCAGTAGTAAGTGACCAGTCAAATGTTAAGGTAGAAACAACTATACGCACAAACTGATGATGGTGGAGAAAGCCACCGAAACGTATTTGTAACATTTTAAATAATAAACAATAAAATTGACTGAAACCCAGGAATATATTGGAGTGAATTGTCAATAATTTGTTACATTTTTTGCTGAAAAATGCGTGTGAATTAAGATTTTTCAGGGACGCAGTTAGCGGCAGGTTTTATAATTCATTGCACTCGAAATCAATGACCGCACCCATACTGCTATCCTTCTCTTGCTGTTCGTTCGGCTTCAAGTGCCGACATACGTGCAACAGCCAATCAGCGCCGTTTATCAGCCTCGTGTTTCTACCATCAACATCGAGTCGGCCATATAAAAATAGCGTTTGGCTGATTACGTTGCAAACCAAGGTGAGCTTGGCAGTTGGATATTTTAGTTCCAAACATCCGCCAGCAGGTCGCGCATTGGCGTTTATTTCTGATTCGTAGCAGTCGTAGAAAAATTTTCGTAGTTCAAAGCATTTTTTGTAAAGTAATTTTTTTAATAGAAATTTTTTGTAATTATCATTAGTACAATGTGTGCACTGTTAGCTCATTTGGTTACGAGTGTTTTAAAACAGCGCATGATCGATCGCTTTTACAAATAACTGGCCAATCGCGTCAGAGTTAAAAGAAAATTTTCCCAATTGAGTTTAAAAAAATCGCCGTTATGAGATTGTGGCGTGAAAATGCCCCTTGACCCTTAACTAAAATATTACAAGTTCTTGGGTGAGTGCATATACTTTTACAACAAAAGTATATGGATGAGTGACACTCTAGTCTAAGTGGTTCTGTCAACAAATGTCACATTTGAAGTTGACTATCAATCTGCTGCAGTATTGGAATTAAAGCTCGTTCACACGGTACATTAATGTCGTCACATCTAATGCCATGACAGTAGCCAATGTCACAGTGTCGTAAATCAAACAATTTTGACATGTGACGCTAACGTCACGACACTGTGACCTTGAACTGTTCTGGCAATGACACTACGACATTAATTTTACGGTGTGAACGAGCTTTTAGTGATGAGTAGATTCCGGATTTCTAGGTATTATGCTTTTTGTAAATAATAAAGGCTGTAAAACGCAAAAGGCTACAGGGGCCTCTCAATAGAGAAACGATTTTCAATTATTTATTTCTCGAAAATCTTTCATTCCATAAAGATGACTGCGTTACTGCTGGATAGCTCGAACTTTTCTTAACAAATGTCCGAAACCTCAACCAAATCACACTATTTTTTGATCTTTGGCATACTTATACACTCCCGAAAAACACACTTGGTAACACTTGAAAAATGTGTCTTCAATAATAAATTTCTCAAAAACCGCTTCAGATAAGAAAATTATTGTTACCCCATTAAAAAAGGGCGCTTTCTTCTATAAATGTGGAATGTTTGAAGGCGCTCGGATTTTTTATTGATTTAAAAAAATTTTCAACAAACGACTACTGTGCTTTGGAAACCTTCTTTGAATAATTTATTCTTCAAAAATAGCTCGACTAGAAAAGTGCTTGTTACGCCACTGGAAAGCGGATACTTTGGACTATAAAAGCTAAAAATTTCAAGCGGAGTTGTCTTTTATTAAATTTTTTGCACATTTCTACACAAAAGACTACATGAGCTTCTCAATAGCGAAACGCTTTCCAGAATGATTTTCAATTATTTATTTTTTGCAAATCTATCCAGTGAGAAAGACGCTTGTTATACTTCTTGATAGAGCACATTTTTCTCTATAATTGCCTGAAATTTCAATCAAATGGCACTATTTGTCGATTTTTGGCAAACTCAACACCCCCAATTCTCTTCAATAATAAGAGAAATCAGTTTTGCTTTTTAAGCGTCTTTTTCCACAATTATCCCTTTTTTCGATAAGCGATACTAAAACCAAGGCTCGCATGGTCTTGGTCATGGTCTTGCAGCAAAAATCTTGCAATTCTTCCCAGCTGTTGAAATATCAATTCTATTTTTTTTTGGTGTATTTATATTATTATAAGCTACCACTCTCGAGTACACACCACTCTCTCAAACCCTCTCTACTACTCTCAAAAACATTCTCAAACACTCTCTAGTACTGTACTTGTACTCACTCTCTTGCTTTCAAAGCAAAAATAAAAACTCTCTCTGTTCTGTTCTTCATGCAGACAAAATTTCTCCGTAAATCCATATTTTTATGTACACAAAGTGAATTTGGTAGTGTCGTTGGCTACCTACCTAATTGTCTATTTGTTCGCTTTAAGAATAGTGAATAAACGTCGTGTTGCGCGATAATAACTGCTTTTTATTGCTAATTCTACGCTATTCTGAAGTCTCCTTCGTTACTGGAAGAATTCCTCTACTTCTGACCTCTTAAACAAAATATACTGTCCACTACTCCACCAAGGGTAAAGAGTCTTTTACCAGAAAATATTCTTTCATCACCCTTACCCTACACCAGCCTTGCTTTTAAATTAGGCGTAAAAAATTATATCAATAATACCGAATAATAATAAAATTAAAAGTATTGCAGAACATAGTCTTGGTCTTGGTCTTGTTTTTGCAAACATAGTTGTTCAAATAACATTTGAACATTGTAGTAGAGATTTGTTGGGCTTGTGACTTTTTCTATATTGAATTCCGAAATTGGTGCACCCCTGTCGGAGATCTTCGGGCCGGTCACCACAAGTGCTATTTCCGGGTTTAGAAATTGAAAGGTTGATTCTCCGGCTTATCATAGTCGCAACAATTCTAGCATCCTGTAGATAATTGGTCATTGTTTTCTTTTGGGTGGCTCACTTTTCAGAGCTGACCGATGACCATTGTCTTGAATTTGAAGGATGTGAGCAATCACATTATGGCGTTCGGCGGGAGGTCTACTTTTGGTACCCTTTAGGATCAGCCCACATTCCAATGGCGCTACCACCCAAGGGGCCGAAACCCAAATCGTGGGAAACATCTTTTCCTCACCCTGCTTCTCTAATTTTGACCACGCAAGTCGAAAGAAGGGACGAAAAAGTAGAAACAGTCTTGACCAGAACAGTCGTGACAAAACACTTGTCGGAAGCAGTCGTGATCACACACTCGTCGGGACTACACTCTGTAGTCATCTCATCATCTCCAAACAGTCTTCGCCACACACTCGTCGGGACTACACTCAGTAGTCATCTCAACATCCCTATCAGTCGTGATCACACACTCGTCGGGACTACACTCTGTAGTCATCTCATCATCTCCAAACAGTCTTCTCCACACACTCGTCGGGACTACACTCAGGAGTCATCTCAACATCCCTAACAGTCGTGAACACACACTCGTCGGGACTACACTGAGTAGTCATCTCATCATCTCCAAACAGTCGTGAGAAAACACTTGTCGGAAGCAGTCGTGATCACACATTCGTCGGGACTACACTCTGTAGTCATCTCATCATCTCCAAACAGTCTTCGTCACACACTCGTCGGGACTACACTCAGTAGTCATCTCAACATCCCTAACAGTCGTGATCACACACTCGTCGGGACTACACTCAGTAGTCATCTCATCATCTCCAAACAGTCGTGAGCATACACTCGTCGGGACTACACCCAGTAGTCATCTCCAGAAAGTAAAGAGCAGTCTTGCACTCAACCTCGCCAGAAAGAGCTGTCACCACAAAGAGTCACAAGTCTACAAAGGTAGAACTGTCCAGCCCAATCGCAAACTGAAGTAATAAACGGTGGTTACCAGTGCTGGTTTCGCACTTGGCAAAAGTCCAGAGCGCTTATTATTTCTGCGACTGCCCCAACTATACCCACCAAACACTAATCTCAAAAACCCTTTGGTCCTTCGAATAAAGCAATTTTCTCCCCATTTATTCCGGTGTTGCAATCCAAAGGTTCGAAATAGCAACTCCGGAACAATAGTATTGGTCTTGCTTTTTTTGCACGACCCAAATGAAGACTGCAACACTAAGACCAGTCTCGTTCATCACTAATTTGAATTATTACCATTGTTCTTTCGGGAAATAAAACCAAAAAATCAAAAAAACTCTTTAATTATCTTTGATGAAGGCCATTTGTAAAAGCGGAACTACCGCTATGGAACTGAGATCAGCCAGGACTGCTTCAATATTCGCTAAAGTGTTCACTTTCATCAGATTCTGTTTACGAAACACCACAATGGCTAAAGCCAAAACCGGAACCACTTCCAGGGAATCATAGGCCAAAATGATATCCCACAACGTTAAAAGCTGCTCAGGAGGGAGATGGCCGCTGAAGGCTCTCATCATCCACTTGATTACCACCCGCAATCTAAAACGGATACTTTTTCTAAAACATTAATCCATATCGATGCATGTAGTTACGGATGGATTTTGCATTTCTTGAAATGATGCCACAAGCTTGGCTCGAAGCATTGCAGCAACTTCTCGAACTGGAGGCAAAGAGCAACGATGCCCTGAGTACTGGCGCATACCCTGTGCAGTCGATGCCAGTACCTGAGGTAAAAACCTCGAAAGGCAAAATAGAGCTCCACTGAGTTGTTGTAGAGGTAGCAAAAGGGGGCAGCTGAAAATTTATATTGCAATTGGAAGGACACACATTGAACCAAAGAACTTTAGCATTAACAAGAGCGTTATCAAGCAGTTAAATTTTTATTGATTTCAAAAATTATTCGTAAAAGATGTTCTTTAGTGCTACTGGGATTTTCGGTCAAATAGCAACAAAAGGAAAAACCATATTTTACTTGGGCAAAATTTTTAGCCATCTTCAGGGCTCTAAAAGAGAAACAGAGAGTGGTTTTAGTTTTAAGTATAAAATGTTTTTGTTATTAATAATAAATAAAAGAAAAACCGACACAAAAGAACAATGAAACCTGAGAGACAAAGGGCTAGAACAACATTGATTTTATAGATAAGTAGGTAATTTCGAAAAGAATCTTGTTCTTCATAAAACATACTTTTTCTTGATTCCCTGGGTGGAAAGTACGTACTTCCGCCACAGTTTTCGATGGCGAAAGCATTACTTTTACCCATTACAGTAGCTTACACCATGCACCTTTCTGACTCGGTAACTAGCAACGGCGGGCGTGGAGATCAATTTTTTTTCATCCTGTGTGGAAAGTGATAACTTTCGCCACGCACCTTTCTGACTCGGTAACTAGCAACGGCGGGCGTGGAAATCAACGCGCCGATCAACATTTTTTTCATCCTTGTGGAAAGTGATAACTTTCGCCACGCACCTTTCTGACTCGGTAACTAGCAACAGGCGGGCGTGGAAATCAACGCGCCGATCAACATTTTTTTCATCCTGTGTGGAAAGTGATAACTTTCGCACGCACCTTTCTGACTCGGTAACCAGCAACGGCGGGGGGGAAATCAACACGCCGATCAACATTTTTTTTCATCCCGTGTGGACACTAATGACTTTCGCCACGCACACAACATTTTCAAAGCCATTTTTTTCAAAACCTTATAATTTTCCTGGCTAGTTGCCACTGAGGATCAAGGAAAATAGTATACGGTACGCGAGAGGATAGTCGAAGGCCGCCACTGCGTGCATATCTTCAAGCAGTGGCGGAACTTCGACTTTCGTCTCTTATACCTTAATCTACTATTATACAGAACATACTATGAAAAGTATTGATGATTTAGGCCGCAATCAGATTAAAGTTTCGATAATTTACGCAGAACTTCTGATAATTATTTTGCGGAAATGTAAAGAGCTTTTCAAATCGAGTTTCTGCCTTATTAAGCTCGTATGAATTCTTTTTATTCTTTCTTCTTCCTTGTTATTACACCAGCGCTCTGTCGGCCCACATCCGTTTTTTCTTCATTTTAACTTTTACTTACTATGAAAAGTAACGTTAAAATAATGAAAAATA
The DNA here is from genome assembly GCA_024550625.1 of Dendroctonus valens. Classification (NCBI taxonomy): domain Eukaryota; kingdom Metazoa; phylum Arthropoda; class Insecta; order Coleoptera; family Curculionidae; genus Dendroctonus; species Dendroctonus valens. Next base: position 201,021 of record JAJTJO010000484.1, on the reverse strand, counting down.
AGGAGACAAGTATTTAATTTATAGTAAATTCCACAAATGTTTCTCAAGATTCTTCATAGTTTTATAATTTGGACAATTTTTTAAAGCTTTTTAATGCCAAATTTTTCCAAAAAAATGTTAAAATTGTTCATATTGAACATTAATAAGATCGTTTTAAAGTTACTATTCAATTCATTGTTCTGTAAATGGGAAAACTCCGAGTAACTCTCTAGAACTATGAAATTTTAGGATTTCTAGTTTTTAGTCACTAGAGCTGCTTCTTGGCTTGTTTCCCTGTTTTAAATATTTAATTTTTATTCTTACCGTACATAGTAAACCCATGGAATGGTATGACTCCACTAGGAGGAAACACCAAAGTGTTTTCAGTGGTATTCGGTCGGCCTTTCAGACTCACTTGCATAAATGCTGGCTGGTTTGGTAGTTGCTTCAATATATCCGAGTCTCGTGAAAAGCACAGCATTACCTAGAAGCATTACTTAAAAGCATTGTTGAGTTGGGAATTAGGGAATGTTGCTTACTTGGTACAAGACGTCTTCAAACACAAAGTACTGATCGTCATTCGAAGCAGTTAAATTGATGTCTTTTATTATCAGCTTGTCTATCATGAGGTCGTACTGGAGGACGTTCTGTTTTAAGGAGTCGAAATGTGCGATTTGCTAAAACCAACCAGAATGACCCTCAATTTGGTTTGATTGAGTTCTATAGGCAAATTTACCACGGGTTTTACATCGGCGCCCAGAATAAGAGTCCACATTTTGGAGCGCAGGCACTTGGGGCAACCCTTTTTCAAAAATTCCTGAGCCAATGGAGCGTAGTTTTTGGCAAGAATTTTCTCACCCAATGCAATTCGTTCAGCCTCCAGGGCTGCATAGTTCTGGCTGGGGTTTACGAAATTGTTGCTGTTCAATATCAGATCACCTCTCGACAATTCAGCGTACATGTTTCTCTGGAAAAATTTTCAATTTTATGTCTTTAATGCGGCTTTTTGATATTCTTACCAGTTCGACTAAGTTTTTCACTTTGAGGGGCATCTGAGCGAATTCCCACATGCTCGAGTCACTGTAAGAGGAGCAAATATTTAGCATATCGCCAGATTAAGTGGTTCATTCTGCTATACCTCTTTACTTTTTCTTTGCAAGGCCCTTTCAGGTTGATGAGAACTTCCAAAAAGTCTTTCGGTGCGTACACTGGCCGGTATTTATGAATGTCTATCTGAAACAAAGCGCGTCTTAGTTTATGTTTTTCTGAAAACATGATATATTTGCAAGATATTTGAGATTTGTTCTTCGTTAGCTCTATTTAAAAACAGACTTTTTTGTATGGTTGATGGTGAGCATTCTGAAATGCAGTTCTTCAGCAGGGCCCAAACTATTTACCGACTTCAAAGTTGCTTAATTCGGTCCATTTGTTCGTGATTTCTTCTTTTTCATTGGTGCCCCTTAACCTCGCTAGACTTATCCCCAGTTCGCTGCTCATAGAGTTTAGAGACTTGTGTATCCTCTTGTCCCAGTGAATTTGAGCTTTCCTGCGAACCAAATCCGGTTGTTGGAATGATCTAGTTGGAAATAAGCGCTCTGATTTTACCGGAAAAATGAGTCGTAAGGACTGGAATCTTTTTTCTTCGTTTTCACCCATCTGTAAATGTTATTCTTCAGTTCCGCCTCCAGGCCATGATCCTGCATGGCTTTCAGTAGGGAATTCTTGAAATCCTCCACTCGTACGTTGGGTGTTGCTACCAGTTTCTACAAGTAGGAAAAACTGTCCGGATAATTTTCACTTTCAATTGAAGATATATTTTTGATACGAATTCATGACGGTTGTAATGCTGCCATTGTCAATGTCCCTTTACTTACTTGCACATCTTCAAAAAAAGTTTTATATTCGGTGCAGTTTTTCAAGTCTTCACATATCTTGATCGTTGTATGGTGGATGCTGCAGTCCTTCAGTTCTTCCATGTCGAAACCTACCTGTTAAGGTTTGGGGGAATTTTTTGGAATGCTACTGGAATCGTTCCAATATGCCCCTTTCCGTAACTGAGCCATTATTGATAAAACTTTGCCGCAAATCTCTTTACTATTAAAAATCGATTTAATTCATGCGATCAAGTTTATTTATTCCAGTTGGTTTGAAACAGTTACTTATGCTGCAAACACCCACATTCTGGATGGTCGATCTTTCCATGCATTTCCTCATTCACAATGAAATCTCCTAGTTTGCCTATTACTTGGTTGTACTCACTGTCTCCAGTTTTCACTTGCAGAATATCGTTCATTTTTTCTGGAAAATATCGAAAATGTTCAATTCAAAACCTTTATCCTTTCCCTTGGATTTACCATTTTGGCCCAGATTATTTGGATGTTTGATAACCAAAGGTTTGTCCATTGCCTGCTGGCTAAGCACCAAAGGAGGTCTGAAGTCGGATCTTTGAGAGGTCAGTGGTATATCCCAACCAGCTGGCAAGTGGAAACTTTCCCTCTGATTTTCGATTAGTTTCCTCCTTATGTCTGCTTCTGGAATAGATGAATGATGGTTTGTATAAGTTTTCCTGCTAGTTTCAGCTGCAGCAAAAGTTTTTACTTGAAGTGTTGAGCGATGTTTTACATGCAGGGTGAATCAGAGCTGAGAAGTTGCTCGATTCTTTTTCTTTCGCACTTGTGTCTTTGCCAACTGTTTTAATTCGGTTAAGTTTGTTGCATGTTTATTTATCCGATTTGTTCTTTGTTTCATTAGTTTTAAAAAGTCGATTGGTGTTTGTCTTGAGGTGTTCATTTCGTTCGGGTTTTTGTGTCAGGTTTTATTTCACTACAGTTTTTATATAATTTGTTTTTATATAATAAGTGTGTAAAAACTGCGTCTAATAGCCAATATACATGTATTTTACTCAGATGGAAAAATTCTAATACAGTTTTGATCCGCGTGTTCTAAGGAAATATATGTTGTTTTGAATATTGATGGATAAGCAATAAAAAAGTACGAGTCTGGTTTGATTTTTTCGACGGAAAAACTGAAATTATTTAATAAAATTGGGGTTTATTTAACTAATATTTATTAATATTATTTAATAATATTGCACGTTGTTCTGCATTTTTCCTAAATTCCATATTTTTGTTTTTGGTATTGCTTTCCTCTCAAAAATCTTGTTTCATTTAAAAAAAGGTCGCGTTTTCAAGGTCGCTTTCACTGTTGTGTATGAATACATGAATTCTTCACTCATTTTTCACCTAGTTTTGGTTTTATTTTTTTCTTTATTTATTAATTAAACTGCTCAACAAAATGAACGTTACTTAGCCAAATTTTTCCTAACTTTGGAACTGGATAAATCCTGATTGCTTAGAGCGATTTGGTCTCTGTTTGAAGCTTTATTGAGCCCCATTTGTATTCTGTTAGTAAAAAGTAAATGTTTTAATAACATTTAAGCACCTCCGATTAATTTTCTACAGGGTGGCAAATAAAAAAATTAAATATTTTGGAAAGTTTGGCATGCTCCTAGTTGGACATAAAAAAGGTTTTTTGTATCTCAACACCAAAAGTTTAAATATAAACCAAATGGCTCGAACTGTTTTTTGAATTTTTAGGCCATTCCTTCTATTTACAGGGTGGTCTCAAAAAATCAACTTTTTGGTCTTGCGGCGATAACTTTTCGGCTCTTGGACCAATTTTGAACGATGTTGAGCTCATGTTGAAACTAAAACTTCACAGACAATTTAAGACGAAAATTCGATATACAGGGTTGCATAAAAAATACCAAAATATGTGAAGTTTACTTTTAAATATTTCGTTCATTCATGCAACCCGGCATATGGATTTTTTTCTGAACTCAACTGCTAAGTTTTAGCTTGTAGATGAGCCTTAGATTTTGCAACTTTGTTGAAAAGACAAAAATTATCAGTGCAATACAAAAAGTTGACTTGTTAAGACCACCATGTAAGTTAAAGAGATACGCAAAAAAATTTAAAATCTTTTGTCGAGATACGAGGCCTATCTTAATGCCTGTGGTGTGGAAATACAAAATAACATTTTTTTGTCCAACTGAGAGCATGTGGAACTTTCACCAATTTTTCATTGTTTCATTTGCCTCCCTGTAGAAAATTTATCTGAAGCAATAATTTTTTGCAAAAACACGCACTAACCGAAAAAGAATTGCACTGAATAACGTTTCAAACAGAAATAGAATCCTTCTAAGCAATCATAATTTATCCAGTTCCAAAGTTGGTCTTTGGAAGTGTAACTTTGATTTTGTTGAGCAGTTTATTTTGCTAAAATTACTTTTTTTTTGGTTTTTGAATTAGTTATGCTTGAGCACAATTGGGCTGTTTGTCATAAATTTTTGAAAATTCAAAATAGTTGCACATTATTTCTCATAAACCATAACTAGGAGAATTATAGTATAAAGTTGAAATTAATTGTTCTCAAGCTCAAGTCTTTCTCAATCACTACAGGTTTTGCATTAAAATAATGTAAGTTACTAAGCGCTAAAACAAAGTTTGGTAAAGGTATTTGAAGCAAGGATGGATTATTTTCCAGACCATTTACCTATGTCGCAATAATCCACCTGATACACGCTTTTGCCATTTAGAATCTGATCTCCTTTTATTGTCAGTTGATCCAAAGGGTTTTTAAAGAACAATCGAGCAATCTTAGGCTTTTCTTGCTTCACCTATAGGGTAGTGAAAGGAAGTTAATTTTTCAGGTGCTTAAATTACATTTCACCTTCTCGAGATAATCTTGCCCTGCTTCATATGGAGGCTGGATGGAATCGTCTTTATCTAGCTCCAGAAAGTTTCTGAAACCTTCACAGACTGGGTCTTTGAACTCTTGGCTTGTGCCGCCCTTCTCAATCCTATGAAATGGTGCGAATTTTGCAATATGCAACCTAATTGTGCAACTAAATTGTGTTTAAACCTGTGGACTTTCTTCTTCACATAGTCCTTGTTGTATATCGTCAAATAATGGCTCAATGTTAGCGGATCTTCCGAACTCATCGTCAATTTTTTCTGGATATGGCAATTTGCGAAAGTCTACATTGACAATGACGTGACGAGCCCAAGTGGAAAACAGTCCCAGAAAATCTTAAATTCCAGTCCTTAAATCAGTTTCTTTACTGCCGAAACATGGCACAGGCCTTTGTTTCCACCTACAAGAACCATTACAGATGGAAGTGCCAGCCGAGAGTCACACTGTAGGTAATCAATCTGCAGCTCTATTAGTATTTGTAGTCTTGACTTGGACAATGTAGATACGATGCTACAAAATTAACAAAATTGGAACCTGAAGGGGATCTATGGCTGTTGGACTTGAATGGAGAAGCGGAGGAAGAGGTAAAGCTTGCAAATAATGCTTGTGCCAGATTCATTTTGCGATATTCTCCAGCTAAAAAATCTGCCTAAAATTGAGACAGCCATTAACAAGCTCTATTTGAGACGTCTAAGATCTACGTACCAAATTTCCTACTGTGATAAGCTGGTGAAACAAACAACAAAAAGTGAGAGATTTGCATTGAAACGTGGGCATCTGGTTAAATTTTGATATACAGGGAGTTCAGACAGTCAACTTAAAGGCATAGATGCGCAAAGAACCATCGAAGTGCGCAGCAAAGATAGTATTCTTGATGATGAGCTGGAAAACGAACTGTTGGAGTATTGCAAAAAACTCTACGGCAGCAGAAGTCAAAAGATCATTCCTCCTCTGGATTCTGCTAGGAATGGTATTTAGTGCCATTAGGTAAACGCGCAAATGGCAGGGAATATTTCAATGTTTTTTAGTGTTTGGATATATGAGACCCACAAGACTTCTTACACCTTTGAGTATTTATCAGAACGAATATGGTCGAGTTGGGTACAATATTTTAAAGGGCAATCAAGAGATGAACGACCGATAAATGTGCAACTATGTTGCGTTTTAGCGAGTACAAGAGTTTGTTTTTTTCCGAATAAAATTGCATCTTCAGATAGACCTCTCAAATTTTCAATGTTTCTTATTAAAACCCCATTTTTAAATTTATCATTCTTGGAATTATTTCTTTCAGTTAAAGGCTCGCTTTGATATTTCACTTCGCCGATTTACATTTGTATAGTAAATGCACGGTACTTAGTACGTGCACGTACGTTTGGTTTGCTTAATCAGTGGTAGTATCGAGAATTTTTGATTTCAGAGCAACATACGTACTGAAATCCGCTTGAAAATGACAATTTTTGTAATATTTAAATGAACATTTATTAATTATCTGGGTTTTTAGCAGAGACAGCACTTTAAATTAATAACAATTAACTTTTACAATGAAAATTTAGGACTAAAGTATCTTGGAATCAGTGTAGAATACTGGTACAGTATAATGCAGGCCGGGAATGAAAGCGAAACGTCGGTTAAAAAGTCAATAGTCTAAGTCTAGTCAAAGTGCGTAAAAAAATTGCAGTTTGAAATGCGTTAGTGGACTGAGCTCAAACTCACTTTTTACGGTTTATTAAAATATTTATTAAATATTTTTTTGACTCTAGTTTTTTTACGGTTTTATGTAGTAAGGTAAAACCACTGAAAATAGTACGGTCGTAGTCTCTTGACTGTTTTCAGTGTCTGGTCTTATTTTAGAGACAAACTTACAATATCTGCGGCACGCCTTTGAACTCCATAAAAAATGTTATTTATGGGCTAAGAATTAATCCAAAAATATATAGCAATTTTGTTATAAAAATGTAAACATTTTTTTTTCCATACCCACACTTAAATGCATATGATTTTGGTATTTACGAAATAAAATTGGTAACATAAAACTGAAATAAGTGCATATTATTTAAAAACAAACTGTAGATTTTATTGTAAGACTGGCTACATTTAAACATCGGATAAATCCTAATTCCACCTAATTAGGGACGCTTGAAGGTTCAATCTGTATTTGATTAAATTTTCATTTTTTTGGTGTTTCGCCTCCCTTAGTGTATTTTTTATATACAGAGCGCGATAAAAAACTGCGTGTTCAAGATTATTTAAACGAGTTTTAATATACCTGCAAATAAAGTTATTTGCTTAGTCATAAATCATAAAAAAACTTTAAAACTGATTTTATCTGAGGGTATTAATACATTTTGTATTAGTATCTATCGACACTCGATTGCGCTATTCTATATATTGTTTTCTACATTAACGGTGCTTTATACATATAGGTAATAAAGTTTGACACACACCTTTCTCTACATAATTGAACGGGAATTTGAAAACTAGTTTTTTTTTTAAAGCAAAATCAGTGGCGAATATTTTTTTTGTGGAAAGTATACATATCTTTTGAAGTATCTATATCTATTGTTGTTTCCTCTGAAAGCTTGCAAAATATCATTAAAATGTTGGATTTTTTCCGGTTCTATGATAAGTGATAAATCAATTCTGTGCAGATTTTTCATCCATGTAATAATATTTTTAAAGCAGTTTATCAAAAAATACTCGACACGATACGTCCAAATGTATTCTGTTTCTTTTTGTCTTAATCTCACTTTGCGGCATTGCCGCCTGCTGCATTTTTTGCCATTTTTGGAATTCCAAATCTTCCAAATTATTTTATTATAATTATTAATTACTATTTATTCGATATTATCAAATAAACCACGAATCAGAATCTACTGTCTACAAAGGTTGGTCCGTTTGGCAGCATTTTGTTTAATATCGTATAAAGAAAATTGAACTTTTTTTAGTTAATTACTTTAGATCTCTATTCAACTCTAATTATTAAGTCAAGGAAATCATTGGTAGCACCTGCAAAACTTTAAGTTTCAAAGCTTAGCAAGCAAATTTGATTTTCACCGTATTTATACTGAATTCTTCGATGATAATTCGGCAACAGTGAAAAGCACAAAAAGCTAGATGACTATAAGCTGACACATGCCAATGTGACAGTGGTGTGTTTATTTTGCATGTTTTTTAAATAAATTTTCTTTAAAACCACATTCATTGGTAAATTCGTTGCCATATTTTCATATTTAGTAAATCAGCGCTCATGTCAAACTTACAGGAGGTAGCGACGGACGATTTATTGTCATTTCAAGACTATACAGTGCCAGTGCATGTTCCATTAGCTAGCAGTACTGTATCAGTACCAGTATCTCAAATTGACGTGTCAGGAAACTTAAAAACCACCTCTGCTCAGTTAGAAGGCGATATGCAACAAATCCGGAGCCCCTCTAGGGCTGTAAACGTTCCAGAAATGGGTGGCGCGGGCGATGCTAATGATGGTATGACGATAGAGACTAATACTTTGCAAATGCAAATAGTTGCAACCCTGGTGGTTTCTTTGTAGAAGCCCCCCCAGCAAAATCCTTCTGGACTATTGAGTATTACCAGAAGTTCTTTGATGTGGACACCAAAGATGTTTTGGAACGCATTTTGGCGTCTGTGACACCAAAGTGGGACAACTCTTTGAAACATCACTTGAGAACCAAGCCCGACTTGTACGGACCATTCTGGATATGTGTGACTCTAATTTTTACCATTGCCATCAGTGGCAATGTGGCGAATTACTTGCAGCATGCCAGTACAAAGTACCATTGGAAGTACGATTTTCATTTGGTCTCTTATGCTGCTACCACGATTTGCTTATATGTGACTTTGGTTCCTCTCACTTTATGGGGTTTATTGAAGTATACGTCCATTACTAGTGATATTGAGGAACTGGAGCAGGATAGCGTCACGCCTGGGGCTCTAGAGCTGGTTTGCATTTATGGTTATTCACTGTTTATATACATTCCTGCAGCTGTTTTGTGGTCCATTCAACTTTACTTCCTCCAGTGGCTGCTGGTGCTTATTTCCGCCTTTATTTCTGGTTCGGTGCTCCTATTAACTCTAATGCCTGCCTTGAGGCTTTCAAAAAACAAATTCCTCTTGATACTGGGAATCGCTTCATGCCATGTTCTTCTAACTGCTGGATTTATGCTGTATTTCTTCCATGTACCAAACACACTGCCTGCAGATATTCCTCAGGTCGTTACAACTAAACCTGTTCTGCCTTTTGTAAATGCCACGTCCGGATAAGTGTTTTCTAAGTATTTTTAACCATTTGCAATAGAATAGAGTTCTATCAGGAATCAACGCTGTATCAGGACTGAGACTATGTGGATTTTTTTTAATATGTGATGCTTAGGTTTAGAGATTTGTAAATACATTATGCACATCGGATATTAGCTTTCATTGTCCAATTTATTAAATGTTTTGTTGATGGCGGCTACGCAGCTAATTAAACATGGAGGCAAACAAAATCAGATTTTTAAAGAATGTTGACTATTTATCGTTATAGTTTGCTCTTGGAGTAATCATCCACATTTAAAGTTTCGATTTATTCGATTTTGTTTTGTAACATTGAGCCTACAACCTGGAAAGTATATATATTCGATTCGTCCATTCCTTAAATATAAATATAAATTGTCATATAATTTAACCATAGTAGAGAGTTGTTTGTTTAATTTCGATCCTACATTAAATAAACACTCAGGATTTTTTCGCTTGATTTGAGCAGGTTTTAGAAACATTTGTTTATGTTTCATTTTATTGGCCTGAAATCCGGAAAGTATTAGTCAGAGTAGTTAGTCAAGTTAAGACGTGTTAAGGTGCAGTGGTTTAGTGAATGTTCGGGACATGTATTTTGCATTAAAATTAAGTGTTTTCGCTTGCGAATTGTACGTTAGGAAGTTCAATTTTTCAATTCAGCTCTTCTAGTCAATTACGTAAGCGTTCCTTTATATTTTGGGAGGAATTGGTGTGAAAGTTATTTGGATTTAATGATTGATTACTGTTGGGTATTAAACAAAGACATTTTGGTTTGTTTACTTGCAATAGTTTTTTTCAAAAACCACTCTTTCAGAAAAATTCTCGGACGCGTATTTCATTCTTGTTTAGGCCCCGTTTGTTGAGGAAAAAATTGAATATACCTGATGTTTTAAAACCGCGATAAAAAGGTGTTAAAATAATACAGCTAATAATATTTTAGGCAGCTTAACGGAAAATGGACAGTCGGTTTCAGTATACAGAGTCCCCGGAAATTCAGTGCATGCCTTGGCATAAATATACAGGGTGTCAAAATAACAAGACTTCTGAGCGTGAGTTTCTGTTAAAGACCATGAGTTTCTGTTAAAACAATGTAGACTCTCCCTACAAAGGGCATATCAAATTATACCAAGTACTTTAAAAGTTATTTAAAAAAACTGATTTTCAGCAGCGTCTTTTATGGTTTTATACAGGGTTGTTTTTAGGATAGCTGCCGCTTTTGTGCAAGAATAATTTTTTCTTTATACCGTACGGATTAATTAAAATTTCTCTGAATAATTGTTATCCAATAAACCAACGAATTTGAGAAAATATTATAAATTCTGTTTAGGACAAGAAATTTTCTTTTCAGTACTAACTGTGGGTGAGTCGGAAAGCCTGATCAAAATTAAAAACATTATTGTAAATAAATGTATCATTTCAATATAAATCTTCCAACGGCGCAACGGAAATAATATGAAGTTTGCTTATATGTAAAACATTTTTATTAGAAAGTACATTAAATTCGTGAGCATTAAAGACAAAAATTTTTGTTTTTGAAACAAAACCGTTTGAAAAACAGGCGGTTACTGTTTGGTCTGTGGAAAAAAATGCCATCATCTTAGATTTAATTCTTCCCTTGTATACCCACATTTTTGGAGACACTCTATATTTTAGTTCAATTTACAACATTCAACTTTATAGTGAAAATCCAATTGACGACTGGAAATATGTGAACTATATATTTATTTAAACTTCTTTTGGGAATCTGCTGAATTATTGTTTTGGTATAATCCATATGGGTTGAAATAAGTGTTCTTAGTGTTTGTAGACTTAGTACGAACACTTTCGCATACACGCCACTTTCGAAGAAATTCTATCAAGTTAGTCCGCAAAACTTAATTTTTTTACTCCCTTATTCGGGATGAGTTAGAGCGGTGTTTTTTTCCTCTAGCTCGGTTATGGACAACTGTTTTAAAAACGCTTCTTACACATGCCTGGCCCTGCATGCTCTTACATTATTTTTAAATATACCGGGTGATCTGACAGCAACCCTTGAATTTTAAGCGAAACTTTCTATATTTTATGGCAGTATTCGAGTAAAATATTATTTATTCTGGTATAGTTTTGATATTTGAAGTGGCGTGCTTCAAACCAGTCCCAGAATTTTGTACCACAAATTAATTTTAAATTTATCTTGAAGATGCCAATCAGTTTCTGAATGAGAGTTTATGGGGTATTGAACCCATAAATGCTTGTTTTTAAAATTCAAAACACCTCTTCTGGTAAATGTGCTCTACATTGAAAATTATGGCTTCAAATCTTAACTAATTGAAATTGAAAGTTGTGTAGGGAAAGCGGTTATCACTTTAACACAATTTTTTATTTTATTTTAAAATATTCCTGGGTTTCAGTCAATTTTATTGTTTATTATTTAAAATGTTACAAATACGTTTCGGTGTCTTTCTCCACCATCGTCAGTTTGTCTAAAATATATATTTACAGTTATCATCAATTTAAATAAAAAACTTTCACCAAAATTCACATATTAAAATACAAATCACACACATTAAAAAGTACATTAAGAACATTGGTTTTCAGGTGATGAGTCAGGACAAACATGTCTGGGAAAAGACTAGAATCTATTGTTTAGTCTTTTGAATCATCACCTGAAAACCAATGTTCTTAATGTACTTTTTAATATGTGTGTGATTTGTATTTTAATATGTGAATTTTGGTGAAAGTTTTTTATTTAAATTGATGATAACTGTAAATATATATTTTAGACAAACTGATGATGGTGGAGAAAGACACCGAAACGTATTAAAATTGACTGAAGCCCAGGAATATTTTAAAATAAATTAAAGTACAGTCAGGAAAATATACACAACAATTTTTTATTACAGTCATTCTCCTTTCCATTCCTTACAAAAAAACGCTATTTCAGGTGTAAATTTGACTTTATTGAACACATTCGAATTCGGAAATATTATATGTAACATAGAAATAGAGTAGATTCATTGGAATTCAATCACAATATACCTAAAAAACTAAAAAAAAATCAATTGATGTTATTACGAAAATTGGTGTTATAAAGAGTTAGAAAACAGAGCAATCCCCCTAATCGGATACTTACTTTTTTTAAATTATAAAAAGCTTAATAAACTTTAAGCAATGCTACAAAAAAATATATATATACCTTTTCACATACATGTAACAAAAAATTAATCGTCTTAAAGCTGCACAGAGTGTAAAAATTAAACGACACATATAAAAATAAAACTATTTACATCTAAAATAACAATTAAAATCAAAATGTCTAAACAAGTCATTACATTTTGTCCCATTTTGAACCCTTGTCTTTCGTAATTTGATTGTTTCTCGTAGTAAATAAGCCCAAGCAAGTTGTAAAATATAGCAAAACGCAACATTATGTACAGTTTGCTGAATTATATTCGAGTCGTTATCAGTTGCCATTAAAACAAATAAACTAACCAACCAAAAGGAAAGCTTCAAGATTTGCCAGACTGGATAGAGATTATTTGTGTGCTTAAAAGCTATAATAAATATAACACGTCTTAATATCTAAAATGTCCTTTCTTTGATTTGCTGTTGTGGTATACCCTGAGTGGAGTGTAGGAACCGTTTCCGTTCATGCCTGAAAACAACAAACAAACAAGATTTAATAAATGTAGTAGGTATTAATAAGAAGAAAAAACGTACTTTGAACAACAGCAGGGGCCGGATCGGGTGGTAAATGGACGGGTGCGCCGCATTTCGGCTTCAAATAAAAATGGTAAGCAATGTAGTAAATGAATGCTACAATCGCAGCAGCTACAGTAAACCATTGGTGGACTCTGTTGAAGTTGGCTGGGTACTCATCGTAAGCTATACCTCCGAGGAATGCACCTATGCAACGACCTGAAATCGAAAAATAGGTTTTAGCCATAAGAACCAAAGAAAATGAGCAAATTGGTCTTACCTAAGCAGAAATGAGCCACTACAGGCAGAGCTTGACCGCAGGCTGTTAACTTGCGAGGCACCAAATGCCTCAGGTAAAGAACTGCAGTTACGTACATCACATGGAGTGTGAAAATCTCCAAAAATTCGCACAGGAATAGAAGGGTGGCGTTTTCTATGCATATCAGAGCTGAAAAAAAGAGACCAATCAAGCTTCGTTTGATACAAGGAAGCAAGTGATTAATGCAACTAATTACAGTTTAATTATCATAAAATTGCATAATATGAGCCGATTTCCGCCACGTTTGTCCCAAAGCCGGAAAACACCACAAGAAATGCAGGAAATAATTAAGGATCACGGAAATATTAATCCTGTAGCAGAACTTATGGAAGCGAATTCAATCTTTCGAAGGAATTGAATGACTGAAGTCTGGTTCTTTGCATACCTGCGGTTTGGAACTTTTGGAACTTGGAACTTTGCATGGCATTGGAGACAGGGCAGGATTTTTCATTCTTGCTTCAATTAAAAAGAACATCGTAGCTCTAAATGTACTTTTCCTCCAACAATTTGAAAAATATGAGCTTTAGTTGTGCTCTTTCTCAGAAAAGAAAAGTTTGAGCTGTAAAGAGAAATGCAGGAGTTCGAAGCAAGAAGCATGTAAAGTCTATGCAAAGTCAACTTCCTACAGCTCAAATTCCATTCTGCGAATTTTTCGGTTTCACTATTCTAGTGATTTTCGACTCAATTGCGCCAGTGTGATTTATTTTCTTATTGAATAATGATTTTTTCATGAATAAACCATTTTATTGCGCTTATTGAAATCAAATTTTATTAATTTCTCATGTTTTTCCTCCAATAAATGAAACTATTTAGTGTAAGTGTAATTATATGTCTAGTTATTCACACTTTTAATCATCCATATTTTTTTACAAATTGGAATTGATAGCTACTTGGTTTTAATCCCGAATTTTCAATTATTGGCCTAAATTTTGCTTTAAAAGGGACAAATTATAACGTTTTCAATAACATTGAAGTTTTAAATTGTATTTTCTTTGTTCTTACCGTGAAAATAAACCTAAAAACCTATAATTTCACACCTAAAAAACACTACCTCAAAGCATCATGTAACAAGAATTTTAATTTTACTTCCTAAATAATTATTCATTTTATAAATATGCTAACAAATTCAAATCTTTATATCTGGTTAATTGGTGAGATTCATACTCCTAAAGTTGGTGCGTCCTGAATTTTTTACTGAATGCCCTTAAAAACGTCGAAACTGGAAGCAAAAACTTTTTGCAAAGAAAAACTTGTAAAATTTTATTCCAATATTTCAACGGTTGTTTTTTTTAAACTTTAACACCCTCTAGATCGGAAACTACGTACTTTTGGCATACGATACAGAAAATGGTCAGGTCGTAAACCCAATTTTTACAGAGCACACAAAAAACTGCTAGTAAATGCTTGCTCGTGGAATGTTTAATTGTTTAATGTTTATCTGTTGTTTCTGTCTGTATTTCTCTTCTTTCTTATCTGTTCACAACATGTAGTAATGTACAATTTTTTGTCTTTGACGCAAACCCATCAGCATTAGGGTACCGATTTCTAAAATGACCAGTACCTAATCCTGCAAAAATACATCTACTTACCACACACCCTGCTGACTTATTGTTATAAAAACGTAAAATACTTACTCAAATGGTGACATATGTAGTTGACGAAGCAAAATATGAGGATATTGGAATGGCCGCAATAATCCACAATAACTTCGGCGAATATTAGGAAAACAACCGCTGGAATTGCGCCTACAGTAACTGCCAGTCCTATAATCAATGAATTGCCTTCTGGTAACTTGGCCACATGCCTGAAAAAAGCAAAATAGTCCCACATGGATTGGTGCGAGTTTTTAAACCACTTTACCAGGGCAAGAAGGAATCAATAGAATTCCAAAAGACCCCCAGCAGCAAAAGGATGATGCCCAGTGCTGCCGTTTCCAGTCCATACTTTCTGACCGAAGACATCGGAAGCGCCAGTAGACCGCAGCGGGTGTGCCACCACCACTCAGGAGGACTTAGAGGCATTTTCCTGTAATATTTTCAAATAATAAATTCCCTGCAAATTTTCTACGCACTGTTGATGTCGACGACTTACTCATCAGCCAGTAAAATAATTACAGCCAGCACCATCAAGACGGTGAAACAAATGATTCCCTCAAAGAAGCGACCATCGGCACAACCACCAATAATGGGGGCAAACAGTCCGAAGCCTGCTACTCCACAAGCAAATTGTTTGCCTATATCCCCACGTCCGGTAGAAGTTTCTCTTGTAGCGATCACTACAGCTGTCCCTATTAGAGCTACAGCTGCTGCTATGAAGATATCAGCAAACGATTTTATAAACAGGTACAACCTGCAAGCAATAATGCATGGTAAATCGGCGCTAGTCAAGTCTCTTGTTGCCTACTTACCAAAAGCTAATGTTGTCATATCCACATTGGGAGCGCTTCAAGAGGGAATCAGTGTTATTGTAAGGATCCAGAACTTCGCACACCACCACTGGGTTACAGTCATCGCTGCCAAACTCTTTCTTTAGTTCCTCAACTTTTTTGGAGGGCATCCGGCAGGTAAACGGCTCAGCTGAAGATGCAAATTAGCGATAAAATTCACTCAATTGATTACTTCTCTTTCTACTTACCAAATGGATATTTGCACGTGTCGTCAGTCTCATTTTGCTGATCTTGAGCACTAGGAAGCAGTCCCAAGTTCAGTTTTATCGAATAGTACTCAGTGTATACTTCACAAATGGTGCTTCCGCTCGCATTCTTGAAGCACATATGAGGGTAGGGTTCTTGGATGTATTCTACAGGCGTTTGTGGAGGTGCCACCTAGAGAAAATGGTAAATTAGTTGCTGCTTTGGAAAATATGCATCTCGTGGTACCATATGCCAGAACAGACGACCAGTACCAGTTTCAGATACAACTTGATATATTTATTTAAATATGTGAAAAGCTGAGTAGTTCTTAGCGTCATAATAAGTAAAAACTCTTTCGTGTAGTACAACTGGTTTCAACAAAGGACCAAAAGCATCAAACTTTAATATACTTACGCCTTCTGGTTCATTGATGCTGTATGTGCCAGCGTCATAGTAATCCTCATTATATTCTGCGCTTACCTCCTCAGTAGGTGGCGATGTGCTTGACTCACCTTTGTAAGCTGAGGTGGCGTTACAAGAGAAAATACAGTTTTTGACTAGAACAGAGCCTTTCTGGAAATGAAATCGATTAAAACATAAATTCATAATAGAGCCTCTAATGGGCTTACCCCTGAGCCCCAATTGTAGCAAGTCCTGTCCGCTCCGCACCTGTCTTGTAAAATAAATCCTCCAGCCTCATCGCACATGAACGACACGTTAGGAGGACTCCTCATCTAGAAAATTGACCTTTCGATAAAAGCTGACTTTTTATATTATGAATGCGACTTACTATAGGCGGAATTAGCGTTAACAGCCAGTAAAAGATGGTGGCTAAAACACAACATGTTCCAATCATAACACGCAGATATCGGCCAGTTTTACTGCGAGGGGCTCCTCCAAAGCCACCTGAAAGTTCATTTTGTAGTGCATTGCCACTTGAGTAAATTCCAAGTTTTACCTGCTAGTCGGTCAGCTAATGGGGCTGCTACTAGGGGCCCAATTAGGGCTATGAGGGGGGCGATACCCGACACTATAACAGCCTCATCTCTGGAGAGACCGAGCGCGTTCATGTGCAGGGGGATAAAGGGCAGTAGAGATCCCACGGCTGAAAATTGTCGATGTTTAAGTGCTTTGACGTAGATAAAGAAGGAAAAGAAGCACGGTAAAGAGAGTGTAAAAATGCATCGCAAGAAACAATAACAAACACACAGCAACAAAAGATCAGAGAGAAATACAGTTGTCAATAAAAGAGACGGGGAAAGATGAATGAAAACGTTTCAGGAGTTATTATCAAACATTTGCAACAACTAAAGATATGAGCGAAATAAAATTGTCAATAAAGAAGCCGGAGAAAGATGAATGCAAACGTTTCAGGAGTTATTAACAAACATTTACAACAACTAAAGAAATGAGCGAAATAAAATTGTCAATAAAGAAGCCGGAGAAAGATGAATGAAAACGTTTCACGAGTTATCAACAAACATTTACAATAGCTAAAGAAATGAGCGAAATAAAATTGTCAATAAAGAAGCCGGAGAAAGATGAATGACAACGTTTAAGGAGTTATTATCAAACATTTACAATAACTAAAGAAATGAGCGAAAATAAAATTGTCAATACAGAAGCCGGAGAAAGATGAATGACAACGTTTCAGGAGTTATTATACAAACATTTACAACAGCGAAAGAAATAGCGAAATAAAATTGTCAATAAAGAAACCGGAGAAAGGATGAATGAGAACGTTTAAGGAGTTATTATCAAACATTTACAACAACTAAAGTATATGAGCGAAATTAAAATTGTCAATAAAGAAGCCGGAGAAAGATGAATTAAAACTTTTCAGGAGTTATTATCAAACATTTTCAACAACGAAAGAAATGAGCGAAATAAAATTGTCAATAAAGAAGCCGGAGAAAGATGAATGACAACGTTTAAGGAGTTATTATCAAACATTTTCAACAACGAAAGAAATGAGCGAAATAAAATTGTCAATAAAGAAGCCGCAGAAATATGAATGAAAACTTGTCAGGAGTTATTAACAAACATTTTCAACAACTAAAGATATGAGCGAAATTAAATTGTCAATAAAGAAGTCGGAGAAAGATGAATGAAAACTTGTCAGGAGTCATTAACAAACATTTTCAACAACTAAAGATATGAGCGAAATTAAATTGTCAATAAAGAAGTCGGAGAAAGATGAATGAGAACGTTTCAGGAGTTATTAACAAACATTTTCAACAACTAAAGATATGAGCGAAATAAAATTTTCAATAAAGAAGCCGTAGAAAGATGAATGAAAACGTTTCAGGAGTTATTAACAAACATTTACAACAGCTAAAGAAATGAGCGAAATAAAATTGTCAATAAAGAAGCCGGAGAAAGATGAATGACAACGTTTAAGGAGTTATTATCAAACATTTTCAACAACGAAAGAAATGAGCGAAATTCAATTGTCAATAAAGAAGCCGGAGAAAGATGAATGAAAACGTTTCAGGAGTTATTAACAAACTTATACCGACAGCAACAAAATCATAAGAGCGAAATAAAATTGTCAATAAAGGAGACGGAGAAAGATTAATGAAAACGTTTTAGAGTTTCAGGGGTTATTCCTCTCTTGTCTAAAACAGGTTTTTAAGTAAAGATGTGCTTGTTTGTGCGTCATGGTTTGGTCTTTCTGTCATGGTCTGCATTTTGATGAGTACTCTTTTGTATTTAAACGTAATTCCTCTTAATCTTACCTCCAAAGAACAAAAATAGCACGCATTTTAGCGTCAGCAAATTCGAGTTGATCCACTTGATCTTCATTTTGAACTAAAAAAAATGTCTTGCGTCTAGTTGATGCCAAAAAATTATAATGTAAAGCTAGGTAACTTCTTGGTACTCTTCTTGTGCTCTCATCTCTTTCCTGGGGTTTGTTTTCGAGGGAATTGCTGATCCATCTGAAACAAAAATGCTAGTTATAGTTCAAGTTTGATACGGATTTTATTGATAAAATATCTAATTAAATAAACAACGTTCTATACGGGTTGTCTGATTTATATGAAAACTGTCCGTTTTCCTAAATCTCATAGTAAGTTAAGGTAAAATTCACCAGCTTTATTGATATTTTACAGCTCAGAAAGTTCGTTTGCCTTTAAGTGGTGACTAACTAAACGACATTTCAGTGTGATTAAATTACGTCCAAAAATGGCACGTTTAAGTGAAACTGAGCGATTCGAAATTTTAATGATGGTGATAGAACGCGAAGTAATGAATATTTTTAACGAGCTGTATGGAGCCCGGGATCTTTAAATTGACTCTAAAAACATTGTAACGTTTTTTAAAAACTTAGAACGAGAAGTCAAATCCAGTGAGCTGGACAAAATAGTTCTCAGGAGATGAGACCAATGAGAAAAATGCTTCAGAAGATGGCCAGCTAGTTCTCCCGATATTACGCCGCTTAACTTTAATGCTAACAAGAACTTAATGGGGCTTACCCTATACATTGCACATTTCTACATACTATGATAATTGCACTTCAACATGTGCTTTCATACTAAAGATTAACAAATGAGAGTTCGCCTTAAATGCAATCTAGACATTTTTATCGCAGTCTCTTGCGGTAACTTTACCGATGAAAATGTACGGTTGAATCATCTCGTGGGTGTTCACTGAAATCTCATTTTTCTTTTAATATTCTAAATATAGCGTTACTCCGTAATCACTATTGTGCTGGCTTTAAATTACTCATCAAACCATTAGTAATGGGCCTCCTAAACCTCAGAAACAGGGGCAATTGGTTAAAGAGTAAAACCTTGACAAGTCTGTGGCTACACGATTATCGTTTTTATTTGCAAATCGATAAAGTTCATTGATTCCGTTTAATTGTTGACATTTAGCAGCTCATTTTCCGCAGAAACACTTCCTAAGTAAAACAAAGAGAATTGATTATGTTGTAAAAAAGGGACCGTTACTCTCACGTTGAGCGCATGTGAATAAACGCAAAGCAGGAAATCTCAATTTGTTTAAGTTTTAAAGTAGACAGACAAACCAAGTTGACTGCCGCATTTTGTTGCAGCAGATTTTCGCAGAAGTCGTAAATTTTATATATTAATATTGATACTGTTTAATTTTATACCGGATGGTGACATTTTTACATACTCGTTGCTAAAGGTATTAAAAAAATCGGTTCAACCCTTTAGAAACACTCCAGAGAAAAATTAAGTTGACAATATCCAAAAAAAAATACAAAAAAATACATTGCTGCTAGCTATATTCGTTTTAATGCACTGAAACTAGGGCATTTTTGAATATCGCTCTTTAGCTCTCTAGACCCTTATTTATCGATATTATATACCTATATCTGTTAGGAAATTTGATTCTAGATAAATATTGTCCTCTTTCGACAACTACCATAAAATCGATAATTGATTGATTACTGTGGGCGGCCCCGATGTATTTTTGTATCCAAACGATCGAAGCAAAGGGGGTGCCTTTATGCTTAATAAAACTGCCCGGATTATTTAAGTTTTTATTTACCACGGTTGATTGATAAAACCACAAAGCGTGGAGAAGCTACTTTTTGACGACATTTTACGATTTAGTCGTAATTTCAATTTTTCAGATTATGATTCTTGCACTTTTCAAACAATCGCATACTTTTCTGTACTGGTTCAAAAGGCACATGAATGGCTTAGAAGCGTGCACTTTATACTATTTATTTTATTTATTAGGTTTTATTTCAAGTAGGACATACATTAGTTATGGCTAAATGAAAAGTTAGAACGAGAAAGAAAGTTAGAAGAAAAGTTAAAATATAATATATGGATTATCACTGCCAAAAACAGTTACAAAATTGCATTAAAAGATTCAGTTAAGTATGTATTCAGTCTGAGTTGACATTTATTATTCGAATTTTGTCGCCTCTTGTCGTTGTGATTGTTATTTTGGATTTGTACAGATCTCCATAGAAAGATTCCACAGCTTTTAGTATCTGTTGTCTATCTTCTACTATGTTGTTTTTCGCATCTTTTATTTTTGTTATCTCTTTCTTAGGTGTGTTATGTCTTACATATATTTAGTCCCTTGTTCTGTTTTAATAAGGATTGCACTTGTTTCGTTTGGTGTTTTAGTATATCTTGTTTCGCCATTTTTCTTGCTGTTTTGTTGGTTTCTGTGTATTCAATAGTCTCTCTTTTACCCTCGGTTGTCAGCTTTCTCCTTTTCTCTAGGAGGTATTTTGTTTCTATCGACAGTTTGTCCTTCGTTTTCTCTGGGCGGCCTATTATCTGTTCTGCTGTTTCTTTTATAATTTTTGTTATTCTCCTATTTCTATTATCCTATGGCTCTTCTCTTTTTCCTGGATTATTGGAAAAATGTTCATTCAGCTTTTGTTTGTATGTTTCATTTCTTTCCGCTATCTTTTCTCTGCTTCCTCTCTTCGTCGTTTGTTCCATCTTTCTTTTCTTTTCCATGTTTGTGTTTATGAGTAATTTACATCTTACCATCCTGTGATCACTGCCGGTGTTGAATTGATTGACTACATCTGCGTCTTGGATTATGTGTTTATGGCGGAAGATTATAAAGTCGATCTCATTTTTGGTTTGTCCATCTGGACTATTCCATGTCCATTTGCGTTTCTCTCTTTTTTGGAAGAAAGTATTCATCAGATAAAGTATTTCTCTTTCTAGAAAGTTTGCTAACATTTTTCCCCTTTCATTTCTGGTGTCCGAACTGTCCTAAGTGTGTTTCCGTTGGTTCTGTTCCCCTGCCTATTTTTGCATTAAAGTCTCCGTCCATAATAGTGTGCGTCGCTGGGTTCTCTCTTATTGCTCTCGCTATATCTTCGTATGTCGTTTCCACCTCGTCATCATCATGTGAAGAAGTGGATACATAGGCTTATATATATTTTAGCGTTAGACTTTTGTTTATGTTGATTACCACATATATTACTCTGTCAGATATTAATTTCAGGATTTTCAGGTTTGTCGACAGTTTTTTATTTATTAATATTCCAACTCTTCTATTGCTATCATGGTCGTTCCCTCTGTAGAACACAATATGTCCTGAATACAAATGGAGGTATTGTTCTCCTCTTTTCCTTGTTTCGGCTAAGCCTACAATGTCCAAGTTTATCCTCTCCAATTCGTACTTTAATTCAACCAGACGTTCCTTTGTTCCGATTGATCTTGTGTTGTAAGTTGCAATGTTTAACAAGCAATTCGTCATAAGCTTTGTTAGGTCCATTATTATTTTGTTTTTTATTTATGGATGTTCTTTTGCGTCCCTCAGAATCCACGAGGCTGACCGAGAAATCGGTGTGGGAATGTGAGGTACCTCTACCCACCTGGGGTACTAAAAATGTATGATAATACCACATTTAAATGCCATGCATAAATGTACCACGTGCATAAATTGCCATCATTTGAAGATTAAAATTCTTTTTTTTATAACTTTTGTGTTAAAAACATTGGTGAAAAATAACCGCAATTTTTTGGTTGGAAAGCCACTTTTTAGGAAATGGATAAAATAAAAATCGAATAAACGTTTACTCATTTTTGAATCTTGTCCCAATGACTTCCAGAAATGTATTTCTTAAGTAGCCGTTTACACGATAAACGAGTATCTTAAGAATTTTCGATTAAAAATTCAGTCTCGAATAAAAAAAAATTACGCCGTTTTTCGTAAATTTACGCGATTACGTATGCGAAACTGAATGAGCGAAAAATTAATGTATAAGTTTATAAAATCAAACGTTTTTTAGATCAGATGGAGAAAAAATATTAAACAAAACAAAACGGCTTGTTGCTTTTCATGCCGTGAAATATGCAGTTTTTCAAAACTTTTTTCATCCCTATTTTGGAGACATCGGAAAAACGGCTTAGATTTTTTGCTATCCGCACATGGTTTTCTTCGAGTCGAAAGGACAAAAAAATTATGAAAATTTGCTTTTCTCCATTTATCACCGTTCGATTGTATCTTGTTATTGTTAAATATTTATAAAATTGACGAACGAAACTGTGTTCAACGTATGGACAATTGTGCACATAAATTAGTCCAATTCTGGTTATGGTTTCAATATGGAATGATCTTGATGATGTATTTTTCAGTTACTGTTTTCTGCCAAGGCCTTAACCATTGGCTGTACAAATTTTTTTGAACTTTAACGGGACGAAGTTGTTTCACTTAGCCTTTAATATCTCCTAGAATGGAAATTGTGATGTTTATGTAAAAAAGGACTTGTATATGCCTGAAGGCTGCGAATTGAAATTTCACGCTTCATATCGAATGTCTTTATACGTTTTCTTGTCTTAACTGATTTCTTGCCAGTTCTGTTGCGTTTTAATTTAAAAAAAGCTCGCAAGCTGAAAGATAACAACGCCAGTAAGTTTTTTTATTAGTTATAAACTGATATAATAATAATAATATATTTATTAATAGCTGTCGCTAGCAAACAATTACAATTTTCATAATTACAAATTATTACAACAATATAAAATTTGAAGATTATTTTCAATCAAATAATAATGTTGTCTTTAATATATCCAATAAAAGAGTTTTTAAAGACACTCTGACTATTTCTGCACTTTAAATCTCGTGGAAACTCATTATAGCCTTTCAGTCCCTTATAAAATAAACTGTTTTGACTGGAACTACTACTAACCCTTTTCAAACATCATATCATTTGACCTAGTATTAAGTATGTATGTTCTCTACAAATTTACAGTACGGTGGTACCTCCATATACGAGTGTTTTGAGATACGAGCCGCCGAGCGAGCGAGACATTTTGCTTTGAGATGAGAGCAAGATTTGAGATACGAGGAATCGCACACTACACCGCTGCACACGTGTTTGCATCAATGATATGTACTGTGCTTAAACAGAAGGAGTTGATAAAGGGTATAGCGCCAACAAAGGACGTTACAATAATTTCTAAGCTCCGTACCTCTCTCCATGAAAAGTTGGAGAAACTACTGATGGTGTGGCTGACTAAGGCGCGGCTTCAAGGAGGAACCTTAGAACAAAGCATCATATGTGAGAAGGCATGAGCGATTTACGGTGATTTGCTGAAGCAGATCCCACACACTTCCACAGGCGAGGAATCGGAAGACTCGTTTAAAGCCAGTCGGGGCAGGTAGCAAGTTCGGATGTGAAGGCAGCTGAGGTTTACATCAAAACGTCTTCCGAACTGATAGAAGAAGCCAAAGGATACATCCCCCAGCAAGTCTTCAACTGTGACGAGACAGGGCTCTGGAAAAGGATGCCGAATAGGACTTACATTACGGCAGAGGAGAAGACGATGCCAGGTCACAAACCCATGAAGGATAGATTGACTCTAGCACTTTGCGCCAAAGCGAGTGGCGACTGCAAAATCAAGCCTCTGCTAATATACCATTCGGAAAATCCCAAAGCCTTTAAGTCACATAAGATCTTAAAAGAAAAACTGCAAGTTATGTGGAGGGCAAATGCGAAGGCGTGGGTCTCCAGGAAATTCTTTGTAGAGTATATAAACCTGGTGTTTGGCCCTTCTGTTAAAAAATATCTACAGGAAAACAACCTACCCGTGCCAGCCCTTGTCGTCCCCGACAATGCCCCTGCGCACCCACCAAATCGCGAAGGTGATTTACTCGAAGATTTCAAGTTTATAAAGATTCTCTACCTACCATCCAACACTACTCCTATCCTGCAGCATATGGATCAGCAGGTGATTTCCAATTTTAAGAAGTTGTGCACCAAGCACATTTTTCGTCGCTGTTTTGAGGTGACGGAGAAGACAAACCTTACCCTTCGAGAGTTCTGGAAGGACCACTTTAACATCGTGATATGCCTAAGAATTATTGATCAGGCCTGGCTGGGTGCTACAACGAGGACCTTGACCTCTGCATGGAAGAATCTGTGGCCTGAGGCTGTAGCTGAAAGGGCCTTCGAAGGATTGGAACCCGAAGTGTCAGTGGTAGAGCAGATTGTTTCTCTGGGAAAATTCATGGGTCTGGGGGTGGACGAGAGAGATGTGAACAAACTCGTCGAGGAACAGTCTCAGGAGCTGACAACCGAGGAGTTACGCGGTCTACATTCGCAGCAACATACGGTGGTTCAACGAAAAATTAGTTTTGAATAGGAGCCAGAGATGGAGGAGGTTATCGCTGCAAGAGATATAAAGGAGATATTGGGAATGTGGGAGAAAGTTGTAGAGTTCGTGGATAAAAATCACCCCGAAAAAGTTGAAACTGGTCGTGCATCGGAGTTGTTCAACGAAACTTGCCTAACTCATTTCCGCAATATCCTGAAAGGGCCTGAAACAAGCCTCCTTGTACAGTTTTTTTAAACTATCTGCAGGTGAAAATGACCAAAGCGTGACGAAAAAAGCGAAGACCAGTGACGGAAATAAAGCGTTTCTGTAAGCATTTCACTTTTTCTTATAAATTCTTTTTCCTGACTGTACTTTAATTCATTCCAAAAAAAGCAGAATGGAACGAGTGGCAGCATCGGCAACACGGGTTGCCAACATCTCACCGCAGAAGATCTACACCGGCTCGGTTCATTTACGTCCGAACACGTATAACCGATGTCTGGCGTATAAGGCAGGGTCTACCTAAGCCTTACTGACGAGTCCAATAGGTAGACCCGGGACGAAACGCAGGGCTCATCACATAACACCATAATTAGTGACAATAAAATTGACTGAAAACCCAGGAATACATTGGAATGAGTTATTTATAAATAAATGTTTCTTCTTGTAAACGTAACTCGTATGTCGAGGTACTACGGTATTTTAAAAGATGTCCAGATGACATATAATTCAACATTTTATAAATAAAAATGAACGTGTTGTGCTTAACAGTCTGTTTAACACTCTCAACAAATTTGTAGATTCTCAAGACTTCATTAGCACATATTTTTTTCTTCAATTCTTATTTTTAAACAATTACCATATGTATTATCATTCTTTCTAGACACTTACTTGGAAATTTTAGAGTCTTAGTGGCAAATTAACTTTTTAAAATGTTATAATTAAAACGTTAAAATTATCCACTAAATTTGTGTGAAATTTCGATTAGAGTACCAGCTTTCCTTTTATGTTTATTGGACTGAACTAACTGGAGCAATGTGGCCGAACCAACATTTAATGGATTTTATGGGGGGCGGTGGCAACTGCCCATAATCATGATTTATTACCTGATAATTATAATGACATTTTATGAAAAATATTCACATTGTTCAGTGTAAAATGCCTTCTGCTTCATGGGTACACTTTGAAGATTCATTGGAGAATTTTATGAAAAATAAATATTGATCGGGTAACATCGCTTTGACTTGAATCGTTTACCATTTCCTTAAATGTGTATGCTTGAGAATACATTAATAAAAACAAGCAGTATCCAAGTCGTAATAAATGTTCAACTTACATAAAAACGTCTGGTCTTCGACCATGGACTCGTTTGCAAACCTCCAAATACGTATCTAAGTGAATGAAATGCGATCGTAGACATGTACTGTTAGATTAAGCTCTATTTATACTTGAGAAATGCGATAGCTGCTTAGAACAAAGTGGGATTAGTGAGAGCTATTTAGTGACTAATTTCCACTGTTTTCCACACGCGCGGGCGGCTCACTGAAAAATTATTTATTTTTCATTTTAGATCGCCCTTTTTGGCTAATATCTGCGAAACTAAATAGTTGTGGATTCGTCTTTAGCAGGAACAATTAGTTACGCATTACATTAGCGCGAGCCCATAACTTCACCAACACTTGAAGGTTGCTAGTTCCTCTTGGGAGTTAAAAGAAAAAAAAATTCCCCCGTTCAAAAATAGCTGCCATTCTTCTTGAGGTTTAATACCCTCACTGAAGAAAATTGATATTGTAATACACTGATTCTTTTTCCACATCTAAGGGGACATCTGTCTTGACTAATTGCAGGGGTTGAACAATTACCTGAATCCCCATAAGGGTGAGAATAGCCGAAAGCCGAAATTGTATGGGACAGACATGGGGTGGAATGTTGGTTAAAATTGGATAGTTGCGGATTTGGCTGAGAGAAGCAAAAATGACGAATATTTTCTCTTATGGATTTAGTCTTTTGGCCGGCAACTTTTCAAATAATGTGTTAAGTATCAGTTGATATTCTGCCGGAAACAATGCGGGTCTGAGATAATTGAACCGAGTTTATACATATAAGAATAGTCCTTCAAACCGGATTTAGAACGACTTAAACAAAAATAGCTCAACTATGTATTATTGTTCATTCGGTTCCTAATTATGAACATTTTCTGCAAAGCTTTCGGACTTTAATGAATTCGAAAAACTATTATTTACTCTTTGGCTTCATAACAAATAGCGCTGATTTTGCAGACGCGCCCATTCCGTCTCAAACTGGTGAGTTTTTCGGGATTTCAGGTCGTCGCGGAAGAGAATATCTTCCTGCCCTTTCGCAAACACCAATATCGTTCATCTTTAGAGCTGGTGTGCTCAATATTTCTCGCTTTCTTACACTGTACTCAGTACAGTGTGAGTTTTCGACCAAACCACCCCTGGAGATATAAGACATCTGGTGCTTGCGAAACGACAGAAAGAAATTCTAATCAACGACGGCCTAAAAACGCAAAAAACTCACCAGTTACAATTAAACCTTAATCCTTGTGTTGATAAAAGTTGCGTTTAAGGAAAAACCGTCAGTTTAACCAGCATTTTTGTCACATTTTTGATAAAGTTTCAGTCTAACAATATTCAAGTGAATCTAAATAATGTAGCTGATAAATCTAATTAATGTTTTATTGTTTGCTGTCCATTTGCCGGTCGAATAAACTAAAGACTGTTAACTATCGGTTGTTTATCTAGGTTTAATAGAAAGCCGGTCGCTCCCATCATCAACGAAAATACTTTCAATGTTGAAATCCATGTAAATTGAGCCATTTTTCTGAATACGAAATCAACATAACGCTAATTTCATTTATAAATACGAGATTGCTTAATGGCCAAATGCCCTGACATTTGACACAACAAGTAGTCATCCGTTATTATTAGATATTCTCCTCATTCGAATCCAATAAATTGACTGACCAGAGGATTTCAACATCTAACAGTCTAAAGTCTAACAGATTCGAAAAGAAATGCGAAGAAACGAATTCAAAAGCACAGAACCAAAGTAGAAAATTTAGGATAATTTGATCAGTTCAAAGCGAAAAAACACTTTAGATAATAATTAGACAAATTGTACACATTAAGAGCGCAAATAAAACGTTTTTGGCGAGTCTTACTTTATTTATGTTGATTGCTTTGCCTAAAAATTGTTGTTTTCTTTAAGAATTTTCAAAATAAAATTATGATTAATGAAGAAATGCATCGAAAAGTTTTAGCTTCGATTGTGATTTCCAAATTTCTCTAGTCATAATAGATTAGAGAAATTTGTTAGTGTCGTCGCTCTTCTATCTTCTAATCTATCTCGAATCTATTTGTTAGTGTCTTCCTTTATCCTCTATTATTAATTTTCAAATTTTTAGTTCCCAGGCAGCTCTTTTTTGAGCTGACTGTATAAGTTAAATATTCAAACAATTTAGAGCAATCAATGGCCCGAAATAAATGTTGAAAGTGACGAAACAGAAGTAACAAATTAAAAAACTTTGAACTGGACATTTTTAGATAATATCATAATACTACAAATGTATTTTTTGAAACATTATTTGAAAAGCAAAAACCAAGAGCAGAAAGAGAAACGAGTTGCTGTTGCTCTTAACCTGGACACTTTCTTAATTTAAGTAAAATAATTTATTTCTTTATTTGGTGACATTTTGTCTTTTCCATTCGTTTCCAGTCCTTATTGTTGCTGATTTTGGTTTTTTATGCGTTTATTTTACTATGACACTATTGGATTCTTTTTTCTCTTCTTTCTCGTCTCGTCTTTAATGATTTTAGTCAAGGATTTGATGTGTTTCTTCTGCTGTATAGTTCATTCACAAAAAGTACATATTAAGAGCGCAAATAAAACCAATTTACTTTGATCAACAGAGTTTGGCGAGTTTGACAGAAGGAATTTCAAAATAAAATTGTGATTAATGAAGAAATGCGCCGAAAATGCGCTTCTGTGATTTCGAAATTTTGATTGAGTTAAAAATATTTTCGTTTCTCTGGGATCCGCGTGAATCTATTTCTTAGTGTCTTCCTTTCTTCTCTACTATTAATTCTGAAATTTTTAGTACCCAGGCGGCTCTTTTTTGAACTGACTACACAAGGTGTGAAAATGTATTTTTTGAAACCTTATGTGAAAGGTTCTCTTCTCTTCCATTCCATTCCAGTCCTAATTGTTACTGATTTTCATGTTTACTCGCTTATTTTACTCCTGTTTTTGCCAAGACACTATTAGTTTATTTTTTCTCTTCCTTCTCGTCTCGTCTTTAATGATTTTAGCCAAGGGTTTGAAGGGTTCCTTCTACTGAATATTTCACTTTTTATCTCCAGTCCTTCCTGTATGCTTGTTGGTACATGTTGCTTTTTTTCAACGAGTTAACTTGGATTGGCTCTCTATATTTTTAATCTCACACTATCTTATTAGGGATTATCTGGCATTGGAACATTTCATATTTCAGACAAAGATTACACTTTCTGACTGCTACTTATCTACGAGTTCTTAAAGCTAACATAATTGAAAACAACTTTTTACAGAATTTTAACATCATATGACCAAAAACCTAAACATCCTCTCTTGCTTCCTAAACTACCTTATGTCTAGTCCGTGGTCCTCGTTGTGGTGCAGAAACTGGTCATCGCATTTGGTCCACGTCTTCTTATTAGATTGTGTCCGCAGGCAGAGGTCTACGGACACGGTGGATCATCTTTTTGCAATAAACCCTGACGGTGGGATTCTTGCTTTGCTGGCTCCTATCCAGGAACTTTGATGTTAAGTCCTGGATGTGGTCCAGCAGGTCTTCTATTTGGAGGTCTCTTCTCAATTTTGTGTTTCTTAGGAAATATGGGGCCTTTGCTACTATCCTCAGTATTTTGTTCTGGAATACTGACACTTTTTGCTTCTGGGAGGCGCTGGCCGTGGACCATGCAGGTGATCCATAGGTCAGCACCGGGCATATCAACTGTTTGTAAGCTCTAACCTTTGTCCGCAGGAAGAGCTTACTGTTCAGCAGAGGATAGTAGGCATGGATCAGGTATCTTGCCTTGGCGATGATGGCTGCCATCTGGTCGTGCCATACTAAGCGCTTGGACCTCCATGGTAGCTGTTGTCCATCAAGCTCTAGTAGGCTGCTTGGTGGGTTCTTCCTTTTGTTGGTGAAGACGATTGCTTGGGTCTTCCCCGGGTTGATCTGCATTTTCCAATCCCTGTTCCATTTCTGAACCTTGATGAGGTGTCTTTGGAGTCTGGCTTTGACCTTTGGTCCAGATCCAATGGCAGTGAGAGCTACATCGTCTGCGTAGATGTAACTCTCTGTGCCTTCTGCGGTTGGTGTATCTGCCATAAAGATGTTGAAAAGGGACGGGCCCAGTACTGATCCTTGCGGTACTCCTGACGTCATCGGCCTGGTTGTTCAGAGCTGCTCATCGATTCGGACTTGGAAGCTGCGTCCAAACAAGTAACTGCGGATGAGTTTCGTTTGGTAGCCATGAAAGCCTGCTTTGATCATCTTGGCAATCAGGGCCTGGTGCCAAACTTTGTCAAACGCATTGGACATGTCCAGGAAGACGGTTCCTAGACAACTTCTTCGGTGGTTTAACTGTTCGGGGATCCTTGTTGTTAGCCGGGCTGTGAGTGTGTTAGTGCCATGACCCGGCCTGAATCCATGTTGCTCATCCAGCAGCACTTTCTTGTCCTCTATTGTATCCTGGATGTAATTCAGGATACACCTCTCCATAACGTTGCCCATGATTGGTAATAGACTGATGGGTCTGTAGGACGTGAGCAGCTTCCTTTTTGCTCCTTGTTTGGGAACCAATACCACTATTGCCTTCTTCCAGGTGGTAGGGAAATGTTGAAGGTCCAAGATTGCATTTGCCACTGTGGCAAGGTTCTCAATTTCTGTTTTTGGTAACTTTTTGGGCACCTCGTTTGTTATGCCATCATGTCCAGGGGCCTTTTTTCTCTTCAGCTCCTTGATGATGTCCTGGATGGTCCCATTAGTGACTCTCTTGGTTTTAGTGGACTACCAGTTTTGGAAGTGGTCGGCTATTATCAGGGATTATCTAGGTTTCGACGCGATCATATCTTGGTTACTCGTCCCCATTTAACATTTCTATTCCGTTTGCTCCATCTAGTCTTTGTTCATTGCTGTTTGTTGCTACTATACGTACATTCAAAATTCCGCCTGACTCTGCAATTTTTCGCTATTCAGCTACAATAGATTTAACTGAAAGCCTACGATAATTTTATCGATGTTTCTCTAAACAGCATTTCATCATTCCTTTCCAATTTATGTAAATGGTAAATGAAAATAGATGGCTACATGCAATTAATGAGGGTACGAGCGCGCATTTATTGGCACTACTGCTAAAACTCATTTGAAACAACAGTTCACGTTTTCATTCATTATCGATCATTACATTACATTTATTGTGGGTTGGATTGTTAATTCGAAACGCTGTTCCGGAATGAAACGTGCAATTGCATAAAAATGTCTACTTTAACAGGGCTGCCGCCATCGGACCGAAAACATAAATATCTTTTATAGGCAGCTTCATTAACATCGCCCTGTATATGAAAATTTCCAATTCAAAGGATTCTAGTCTCAATTTCGTATTTCTGCTATTTTGTTTTAGAACGTACATAAATATTTAATTTAAATTCACAACTGGAAAACCCTGAATTTTAAAGTCAAATAACGGTAATTTAGCTTTCAAATTGCAAAGACAGACATTGAAAAAACTCTCCCATCCCATGGAAGAAATTTAATGCAAATAAGCCTCAATATTATGGACCCACACCAACGCAGGCTCTTCAGATCTCAGGCCAAATAGACTCCTTTCAGTGATTCCGTACTAAATTGTTCAATAATCACGCACTATTCACAAAGAGAAGTCGATTTTTTCCTCAAGTTCCGAAAATATAAGCAAAATCTGTGGTCCATTAATATACGAAACAAGCAATGATGTCACCAATTTTAAATGTTGCCTGCATGACTGGATTGGCAAATATGTGGGCTAAATTTATTAGTTGTGTTTCAGTGTTGTATTCAACATGCTGCAAACGTAAAATTTTATTATCATACAAATGTGCCAATTGGAACAGGCGTAATGTGCTGCAGATGTTGAAACCTTTTTTAATAAAAACATCTATGAAGAGAATAATCTAAACTGACCTATAAAGCTAAAAAACCTGCACCAAAATTGTTGTAAAGCTTCGCCGCTCATAGAGCCAGATGTTTTAAGTTTGAACTCTTAAACGTTTAAATGGTTCGTAGTTGATTAATAAATTACCGAATTTTTTCAAATGTTATTTAACATTGTAGGAGCTCTTGAGAACGTCATGTTTAAGTGTCTCGATTGATATTACAAGTACAACATAAACTTTGAATCCAACACAATCTCTACGATATTGAGTCTTAAATAGTAAAGTTTATCTGAAATTTCTCCACCATCTGGTGTGTAACTGGTATTAAAGTATGTTTCGATGCAAGGGTTTTAGAAAAATGAATATGGATACAAGTTTTATAAGAAAAAAATTGCACTAGAAACGACATTTAAGGAGCTGTCCGTACAAACTACTCAACAGAACAATCGAAACACGACTAAATTTGTCTTAACTTTGAAAGTGGATAGTTTCTCGCTCGAAGCGATTTGATTTCTGTTTGAAGCCTTTTCTAGTCCCATTCTTTTTCTGCTAGTCCGCGTTATTGAAAAAAAATGGTACGTCAGATAATGTTTCTACAGAGTGGAAAATAAAACAATTCAAAATTTCTGAAAGTTTTGTCGGATTGCAATCCCAAGGGCATAAAAGAGACCTCACAATTCAAAACGGTTTTTAAATTTGTCGCTTAACTCGTTTATTTACAGGGTGATACAAAAATGTGTCATCTTGGACCCATTTGCAAAATCTAGAGCTCATCTTGAAGCTAAAACTTCGCAGCCGACTAAAAACAAAAACTCAATATACAGGGTTTCGATAAAAGTAACCCGCATTAAAACTGCCCCCGAAATTAGGTATTCTGGCAGACTTTTGTGAAGTCCGTTCTTTCTGAACAATGAATGTTGCTCTATGCCATCTTGAGTCAGTTGAAAATGTACGTAAAATGCAAAGTTAGCTAGCACAGGGCTCACTTTCTTTCGAAAATATGCAGTTGCAGTTTGGTTTCCTCACCAAACCATCTTATCTCATGCCGACATAGAAGGTAATGTGTTCGCATGAACTAGGCATGGGTAACATTGAGTTCAGTTGCGCTTTTGAGTTGTTGCCGCTCTGTGAGTTGATGAGTTATAACTCATCCGGTCTCAGTGCGCCGCACCTTTTATTACGCTAGCTATTACCCTTGTGGCAGACTTCATCCACAAATTCATAGGTGGCAGCACCAACCCTGGTTGCAACAATTAACCTGTTTCAAGATGGAAGACTTCACAAAAACAAAAATTCGTCAAAACTCAAGCACTTTTGGATCTTTAAGAAGCTTCTGGACTTGAGCCTGCAGAACCCCGGTTAATTGCACCAACAAACTTCCATAAAAAGAAATCTGCGCACTAAACCAACACAAGCGGCTACTTGAAATTTCCATATTAAAAAGAGGCATAAAGGAGCTTCACTGAAAAAAAAAATTGAGAAAATCCAAACAATTTCTGATTTTTAAGAATCTTCTGAATTTGAGCCGGCAGAGGACCGGTAAATTCCGCCAACAAATTTTATAAAAATACATCTGCATTCGAAAAGAGAGTCAATAGCCCATTGACATTTCTGCATGAAGCAGAATAATGCAGAAAGAAGCATAATCAAGCTTCAGAAACACAAAAATTCGCAAAAATCCAAACATTTTCGGATTTTTAAGAAGCTTCTGGACTTGAACCTGCAGAACCGCTGTTAATTGCACCAACAAAATTCCATAACAATAAATCTGCATTCTAAAGCAGAGCAAGCAGCCCCTGGAAATTTCTCCATTCTGAAGAATCATAATGAAGCTCTCCAAAAACAAAAATTCTGCAAAATGGGTAACACTGAATTGAGTTGGGCTTTTGAGTTGTTGCCGCTCTGTGAGCCGATTGAGCCCACGACGCATGACTATACGACAGCACATTTACCGATTTATCGTCTGGCGTACGGCGTGATATATAAATGAGTTTACTGCAACTTAAACTGCACCGGTGAGTTACTGCGCCGGTGCGTTGGGTTGGCGCACCAAGCCATTCCGCCGGAACTGCGCCGGCTCTTGAAAATTCACTGAGTTACCCATCTCTAGCAAGAACGGTTTGATTGAAACGAAAGTTTATTTTAATTGAGTCTTTGCTAGCCCCTCATTTCAGGGCAGTTTTGAATTGGGTTTCATTTAATGCCACCCTGAATATTCAATTTTTGTATTAAGATGACTAGGAAGTTTGAGCTTCAACATGAGCTTTAGATTTTCAAAACTTAAAAGTTGAATTTATGGTGTCATCCTGTAAATTAAAGAGATTGGTAAAAAAATTAAAAAAGCGCTTCTTGCTATGGGGTCTATATTTGTGGCTTTCGTGTTAAAATGCAAAAAAAACTGGTCAACTGAGAGTTTGTCAAACTCAGAAATTTTGCATGGTTTTTATCTGAATTACGTAATTTAAAAAAAAAACACGGGGTGATAGAAAAAGAATGGGACTAGACAACACTTTAAACCGAAACCAAATTGCTGGCCGCAATCAGAATATTATCGATTAAAATGTCATTAAAATGAGTATGAGAAGTTGAAAATTTGTATAAAAATTTTCGCTTCTAATAACACCCTTCTGCATTAAATAAACTTAATTAAATCGAGTTATTTTGATACAAAAATATATGGCAAAAGTGTGCCAAACTTCTTCTCATGACGCTCAAATCATTAATGTGGAGGCATTCGGAACGTGAAAAAAATCTATTTCTGCTTCAAATTCGTTATATAATCCTTGAATAAATGCCACCCTGTATAGTAAGAATAATTTTTTCATATGTGTATTTAGAATTAAAAATCTGTAAATCCTTAATATGGACCGATTAAATCATTTCATATAGAAATATCCAAAGCAGTGTGATTCTGAATTTTTGGGACCTTAATACACATCTACAATCTTTTATAGTATTAAAGTATTATATTTATTTCTTTTTTTTGTAGTTTTATTACAAAAACAACTTACATGTTACATGTTATTACAAATCAACATGTTAAAATCTAATTAAAATTTTCCAAATGATACATTTTCAACACAATTTTATGCACATAACTTTGAGTAATACTCCAAGAATCTTTTAAAATATACACGGTGTACCATTTAATTATATAACAGTGTTTTAATACTGCGCACATTGTTTTTAACTTTAGTACGGTTTACTCATTGTGCAGTTTAAAGCGTGATCTGAATGCGGTCCTGAAAAACTAATAACGATCAAGATCGGTGAA
This sequence comes from Dendroctonus valens, assembly GCA_024550625.1. Taxonomy (NCBI): domain Eukaryota; kingdom Metazoa; phylum Arthropoda; class Insecta; order Coleoptera; family Curculionidae; genus Dendroctonus; species Dendroctonus valens. Next base: position 165,847 of record JAJTJO010000484.1, on the reverse strand, counting down.
TTAGATAGAGCAGATGCTGTTTTTGCAAGGCAACATCAAAGATTTGTCTTTTGGTGGGCGGACATCATTAGCAGCTACTCATTTTCCAGCTGGATCTTATTATTGTTTTTTTTAATTAAAACTGCAGATAAATGAATCGCCAATAGACGGTTCTGGCCGTTTCGATCACCAGATGAAAGTCCATTTGAAATTGACCAATCAATCAAATTTATTTGGGCCAATGGTAACAAGTTAGCGTCGAAATAGTAGGAATCAAAAATCAATTTTTCCACACGGAAATATTGGCAGTAGTTGAAATATCAAATCGGTCGATTTCGATGTGTTTATTGCTTTGCCTGATGGACGAAGCCTGAAAATGTTTGCATCGAGCCATTAATTGAGTTTTATTATCGTTTTTTTTACACATTGGTGTTGTCTTTATCAATATGCCGGGTGTCTGTAAAATGTCTATACAAAATCCTACCTCAGTTTCCTGGGGGTGATTTAGCCTAATTTGTTTAATCGAAAAGTGGACGGTTTTCCAAATACAGGGCGTCAAAGTTAAGATTAAAAAATCGAAATAAAAATAATTTTGTTTGTGATGTTACTATCTGAACGAAACTGCGTATCGGGGGATTTTAGGGTGCGAAAAAGTACATATTTTCGACAGTACCCTCGTTCAGATAGTAGCATTACAAACAAAATATTTTTTTTCCGAATTTTCAATCTTAATTTTGACGCCCTGTAGTTCGAAAACCGTCCACTGCTGGATTAGACGAATTAGATTTCATCATGATAGAAACTCATCATGTTTTGACCCCAGGAATCTGTGGTAGGATTCTGTACAGACAGATTTTTGTTAAAAGATTTTGCAACAAATAGGGATAATTGCCCATTTTTAACACTTAAATGTGAGTCTGAAACCAGCATAGAAGTGCATTTGAATCGTAAACTTTTCGTTATCAACAAACCCATTTACATTTAACAATGGCATTGAGATAAGTAGTGATACGCATATGGTAATTTGTTTTTGTCGCTGTTTGCTAAAAAATAATTAGTTCGCGTACTACCTTACTATACAGGGTGTTTACATTTAAATAATTCCCCAAACTTATAAATGAACATGGGATGTCCCACTTAAAAATGGACAGGGGCAATATTGAAAATATCGGCGAATACGACGTTAGCTGAATAACAAAAATCATTTTTAATTTTCTGTATAAATTGAAACAAGCACAGAGTTATTTAACATTATATTACATTTATAATGCATTCTTTTTCTCGTCGCCGATGAAGAGGAAAGAAACACAAACACAAGAGGAAAATGAAAAGAAATATCCCAATTTAAAAAATAAAGATGATAGTTCTAGTGTTATGTAATGTGTCCTGTTTTGAGAAAATTAGATTTGATATAAATTAAATAAACACACATTTTTAAACTCTATACCCTTCACACAATTTCATTCCCTATTCTAGAATAAAACTAAAAATTTGTCATTCTATTTCGATGATCCTACAAAAGGCTCAGGAAGAGATCCAGATTTTGTTCAACAAACAATCTTTTATCGTATAAAAACGTTAAACGTTTCCCAACTTGAAGCTTCGCAAAATACTGCTTTAGTCTTTTACATAGTAAAGTTGCAATTTCAACTTTATCATTAAGCATTATTTTAAAATAGTTGAATGGCGAATTTGCAGATTATTAATTCAGTAAAATATTTTTGGATAAACTGAAAAACCCAGGTATATTGCAACACGTAGCAGCAAAGTTGGAAACTAAGCTTAAATACATAGCGGTTTAGACTCCGCTGCAAATAGAACACACAGGGACAGAAATAAAGACAGCTGTTACGGAGACACAAGAAGGGACAAAAAGAGGGGAGGAAAGAAAGAATGGATACCTCGGAAGTGTAAAGAACTAAATAAGATCATACCAGAACAACAATTCGGTTTTCGACAAATGCACAGCACTACAGAACAAACACACAGGATTGCAAACGAGATAAACAGAGCATTCGAGAGTAGGAGCTACTGTTGAGCTGCATTCTTGGACATATCAAAAGCCTTTGATAAGGTATGGCACAAGGGACTGCTATGGAAGTTGAAATCAGTTCTCCCGTACCCACATTACCTTATTCTTAAATCGTACCTCCATAACAGGCACTTTGTAGTAAGACATGGCAACGAAGACTCGGAATTACCTCCGATAGAAGCTGGCGTTCCACAGGGAGGCGTGCTGGGACCAGTGCGGTACTCAGTCTACACTGCAGATCTTCCCTCATCCAATGAAACTCTAATAGCTACATATGCAGATGATACGGCCATTTTGGCAACTCATGAAAGCCCGGACGATGGCATCAAGAAAGCTGCAAAAAAACTTGGACAGCATCCAAAATTGGTTTAAAAAATGGCGAATCAAGACCAACGAAACAAAGTCGACGCACATAACTTTCACTAAGAGGAAAGTAAACATGTCCCCCAGTAAGGCTCAACAATCACCAGCTACCACAAGCACAAAATGTAAAATATCTTGGAATCCACCTGGGATAGGCGTCTTACCTGGAAACACCATATTACTAAGAGAAAACAGTTGGGACTTAAATTTACTAGAATGTACTGGACTATGGGGCGGAAGTACCAAATGACTCTAGAAAACAAAATTCTTATCTACGAGGCCATTCTCAAACCGATATGGACCTATGGTATCCAATTATGGGGCACCGCCAGCAACAGCAACTTGGAAATTTTGCAGAGGTTCCAAAACAAAGTGTTAAGATGCATTGTCAACGCTCCGTACTACGTCCCAAATAGGATCATACAGCAGGACATACACATACCCACTGTGAAGGAAGTTATAGCGCGGTCTAGTGACAGTTATCACAAGCGAATGCTGGTTCATCCTAACCAACTGGCTAGACAAGTCTTTGACCACACAGGACACCCAAGAAGACTGAAGAGACTCACACCCCTAGATTTAGTAAACCATACATAATGAGTAGTATAGCTGAGATAGTTGTAGGTCGAGTGAGCTGGTCATAATTATTAATTGATTGGGGTAGTAGGCTCAATGGAGCCGATCTACGAGCGCTGTACACCATCACAGTAGCTGAATGCCTGCGGCAGATTGCTTCATATATACTATATATAAAAAAATAAGATCATCCGTCAAAAGAGTAGAGAGGCCAAAGAAATATGGCTTTCCGGAAGATGCGAAGAAATAGAATATTTCTAAAAAAGCATGATCTTTTTAATGTTGATAAGAATGCTAAAGAGCTGGAAAATGGGCACCGTAGACTTCCAGTGACTGTCTTGAAGGATGAAAATTGAGATGTAATCCTGGGATTATAACATTGCATGGATAACATCCATGCAGAGGTAATTAAGTTAATTGCAGACAAAGAAAACACTGGATTGGATCAACCTTTATAACTTTGCCTAAAAAATCAAACGCTACAAGCTGCGATGCGCTGCGAAATCTTTTTAAGAATTATTCACCCTCGTATTTTCAAAAAATGTCACCCCCGGGTGGATAGAGCGCAGTTTGGGTTCAGGAATGGCTGCGGAACTCCTGAGGCCCTTTTCTCACCGAATGTTATGACTGAGAGCTTTAGAGACATGAATGTGAATGTGTATGCAGTTTCATTGATTACCGTAAAGCCTTCGACTGCGTGAAACACGATAAACTTGTCGAAATTCTTGGTAAGACCGGTGTTGACAAGGAATAAATCAACATTATCTCACAGCCATATTGGCATCAGACTGAGGCTGCACTGTTTAGAAAGGGGGTTAGGCAGGGCTGCATCTTGTCTCCGCTGCTGTTCAATATTTACTCCGAGGCCATTTTTCGGGGAGCTTTGGAGGAAAGGCCAGAATGCATTAAGGTGAATGGTGCTGTAATAAACAATATAAGATACGCCGATGATACTGTAGTTATTGCAGACAAAATAGAGGATTTACAAGTTTTAGTAGACAGCATTGTTAAATGCAGTGAAGAACAGAAACTAAGCTGCTTGTGTTTTCAAAAACGAGTATAATTGCCCAATTAAGAATAAACGGGCGCACTATAGAACAGGTGAAAGCCTTCAGATAATAGGGCACTAACATCAACAGGCCATGCGACTCTAAAATAGAAATAAGCTCTCGACATGAACAAGCTTAGAAAGGCGTTTATGAACATGAAACAATTTTTTACAAGACCCGAGATAAGACTGGATCTCCGAATGCGTATGGTCAGATGCTATCTGTTTCCATTCTGTTGTATGGATGTGAAGAATGGAATGGACCCTCGATCCAACTACCGAGAAGAAATTGCAGGCAATTGAGGTGTCCCTTTATAGCCGCATGTTGCGCATGGTAAAATACAGGATAGAAGATCAGTTGGTAGAAGACAAAATTCCTGGCTGAAGAACTTGAGAAGATGATTTAGCTGTACTTCCAACGACATTTTCGGAGCAGCAATTTCTAAGATTGTGATTTCCAGATGGATCGCTAACTTTCGTTGCAACAGACGGCCTACCAAGAAGAAGAATGTATTTTTGAAAAACCATGCGACACTTGCCATATTTATACGAATATAAAGCTTCCATCAGTCATGTTATTGATGACTAATTTGCGACTTAGTTTTTTCGCAAATATCTCAGTTTTGAGTGAGTATTTTTACTTTGTACTGTTTTGTTGTACACAACACCTCAACAACATTCAGATCCCGGCAATTTTATAGTTTCAGGATAACTAGTAATCAATAAATGGGGCTAATAATTAAAAAAATGTTAGATATTGAAAATTAAATCTACAAAGACTTGGTTTTTCTGATTGACCGTTTGGAGAGAAAAAATTGAAGATTCCAGCAATGTTTTACCCTTAAAGAGCTTCAAGGTATACAAGAATTTTTCTCAATAAAAAAGTTGACCAGTCGTTTAGATCATTTCCATCGTGATTATTTAATGAGACTATTTTTGCTAAAGCAGAACTTGAGGGATATTTTCATGGTATCAATTTTCCCAGGCAGAATATGAATAATAGAGCACGTTCTAAAAGCTCGCATGGTAAGATCAAGTCGATACAAGGTCTGCGTCCAAATGTCTGACCACCGGGTATAATGGCCTACATTAGGCACATGTATTTTGCATTTTAATTAGGACTTAGTTTTCAGAATATGTATTATACTTAGTGTGATTAAGCCGACCCGACCGTCTTTCAAACCACGCTTCGCGGTCTGATAAGCTCGAAGCCTTCTATCGATTTAACTACTGCCTGAAAATGTATCGCAGAAAATTGAGTTTTAACACGCATCGTTCGCAGTTTACCGAAAAAAAAAACATTTTCAGTAGAAAAATCCATCATTCAACGCGGCAAAAGCATCGGCTCGCTAAACGATTTCCTCAAAATCAGCCATCACAATTGATTCATCAACCTGAAGTTAATTTATCCATAGCATGTCGAGTCGGCACAGATTGTAATTTGGCTTAATGAATTTTAAAAGACAATAACTCAGTCAGTCCCGTTACAAAATCATAATTAGGCACATTTTTTCGATGTATGTGCCTCGTTGCACTCAGCATTCGTTAACCGTATAAGGGGAAACGACCTAAATGGATGCTGATTTCATTGCTATTTATATTCATGCAACAGCGTGACCATGAGTGGAGGAATTCGTTGTATAGTGAAAGGGTTCGTGTTAATCTGACATCATCACTTTGGGTTTCATGCAAGAGATCGCTCATCTTGCTGCTGCGTCATGGATTGGCCATGACTCAACCCAAAAGTTCAGAAAATTATTGGGTTTCAGACAAAATTTTCTTATCTAGTTTCCGAGGTACTGGGTGTCAAAGGGTTACAAAAAAAATCGTTTTCTTAAAACTGATTTTCTTAAATTCTCAACCAGTTTGACTACCACCAAAAAATTTTGGGTTTGGGGGTTTTTAGAAAAAGGAATCATCGTGTAGTCATTTTGAGCATCAGAATTTTTTTGGGTTTTTAAATATCGCTTTTTTGCTGTCAACATCTCCTTCTCCGATATTTTTTGAATGAAAAATTGGCACTTGGATCATGTCGATATCTTTCACCGTTTTTTTGCCTGTTTATGGACATTAACAAGGCTTTTGATAGTGTCTGGCATGGAGGCTTCCTTATACAAACTATACAAACTACACACACCAACATATCTACTACACACCATAAAGAACTTACTAGAAAACAGACAACTACAAGTACGAATTGACAAAACACTGTCATTTTCTTTTTCCCCTGAACAAGGGCTCCCTCAAGGGTTCCCGCTCTCACCGTTTCTCTACAATATATACTGCCATGACATATACAATTACAACTTACCAGACAAAAATCAAATCGACAGATCGGCATACATATTACAATACGCAGACGACACGGCACTTATTGTACATGACAAAACTACTGAGAGAGCAGCTCAAAGACTCCAAACACTAACAAACAACTCAGTGACATGGTTTTATAAATGGAGACTAACACCAAACGCGTCAAAAAACCAACTTCTGCTCACAAACCACAGACTCAACGCTAACTCCCCTACAATAACTGCAGACGGCCAAACGACACAACCAAAAAAAGACGTAAAATACCTTGGAATTACAATTGACCACAAACTTAAATTCACTAAACACATACGAAACATCAGGGCAGAAACAATAAAGACAACAAAACGCTTCCGATCACTAACCTACAAAGACAGAGGAATTAGCACAAACACCGCCACCAAAATATATTAAGCTATTTGTAGACCCTTGCTAGACTTTGGACATATACTCATGACCAACGGAACAGAAAGGACAAAACGTTATATACAAACAACAGGACAAATTGCACTAAGACTAATAACACGAATAAGACACCCCCAAACCCCACCACACAACCCCCCCACCCAACTACTATACGAACACACAAACATGACGAAGAAAGACTCATACATCTACAGACAAAATGGAACAAACAACCCCTACAACTGGACCATACTGAATCCCCTTTGCCTTACAAGACCAACCAGACAATCCCGCTTCCGTTTCCCTACATCAACGCTACTCGAAAACTTACAAACGCAACTGACTAGTAGACAATAAAATAACTTTTTCTTGTCATTAGAATTTTATTTAATAATATTGTTAACCTAGAATAAGAGAATTTTCATATTTGTTTTTTATTTAGATTAAGACTACATGTATTAAACAAGGGCAGAAAGACCGATAGGTCGATAGCCTTTTTTAGAAATAAAGATGTTTACTACTACTGACGCCCACAACAGTGTCATTGTCTGAACAGTTGAAGGTCACAGTGTCGCGACGTTAGTGTCACATGTCAAAATGATTTGATATATGACACTAGCTGCTGTCACGGCATTAGACGTCACTACATTAATGTCACTGTGTGAACGAGCTTTAATTTACTAAAAGGGTTAATAAATGTATTGAAGTCAGAGGAGTTAATTTTGAACAATTATGGCATAATAAGTTTCAAAGACTTAACTGAGTTTAAAACGTAGTTTAAAGTAGTTCTTAACGTGTATAATAAATACTTTTTAAAGTTTGTTAAGTTTCGTTTTATTGAAAATTTGAGCAGAATATTGCTTTTATTTGTGAGTTGTTTTTCTTTCTTTTATGAGTGAGTTTAAAAAATCACTAGAAGTTTCAGTGAACCAAGCGAGAGTGAACGACTTGAATCAAGTGCACATTTTTTGTTTAGAATATATCGGAAAACGAGATATTGCCAACAAAAACCGATGATTAAAAATCCAAAAAAAATCTGATGTTTTAAGTGGCTGCAGACTATTGCAGCTCGTTCTGGGAACTGCAACCCAAGTAATAAAATTTTTGGATACCTCGATCTAAAAACCTCCAAAAACATGTTTTTTTCGGTAACAGTAAAACTGGTTAATAATCTATTAAGACTAGAAGAAGAAGAAGAAGAAGAAGAACTAAAATTTTACCACATTTTGACCTCGAACTATTAACTTTTGGATAAGACAAAATTGTCTGAAACGCAACATTTTTGCCTAAACAATATAATATCTGTCTAATAAAAAGAATCGGTAACTAAAATTTCAACAGTAACTGATATGACATTAGTTTATGAATATTGAAGATTTTATCAGCCCGTTGGGTGTGGTAAATAAGAAAAAAAATTATGATGAATACTCACAATTTAATAAGTCAATATAAGGAAACATTCAAATGGAAATCAGCAAAATAATGCGCAATTTAAACAAAACTTAAATGAAATTGGAATATTTTCTCAAGAAAACATCAACGGCCCATTTATAGGTCGAAAAATGTTAAAAAGGCGCACCAATTAGCAAAATCTGGTTTACATATTATAAAACAATGTGAAATTTTATCAATAAAACAACAAAACCTAACTTTAGCTTTTTATTATTTAGGTAGATCAAAATGTATGAAAATTATAAAATTTTGAAGTTTTTTTGAAAGAAAAAATTGCAATGCAGTAGTAGTAAACATCTTTATTTCTAAAAAAGGCTATCGACCTATCGGTCTTTCTGCCCTTGTTTAATACATGTAGTCTTAATCTAAATAAAAAACAAAGATGAAAATTCTCTTATTCTAGGTTAATAGTCTTATTAAATAAACATTTCAATTCTAATGACAAGAAAAAATTATTTTATTGTCCAGTAGTCAGTTGCGTTTTTAAGTGCTCGAGTAGCGTTGATGTAGGGAAACGGAAGCGGGATTGTCTGGTTGGTCTTGGAAGACAAAGGGGATTCAGTATGGTCCAGTTGTAGGGGTTGTTTGTCCATTTTGTCTGTAGATGTATGAGTCTTTCCGAAATCTTTGTCATGATTGTGCGTTCGTATAGTAGTTGGGTGGAGGGGTTGTGTAGTGGGTTTTGGGGGTGTCTTATTCGTGTTATTAGTCTTAGTGCAATTTGTTCTGTTGTTTGTATATAACGTTTTGTCCTTTCTGTTCCGTTGGTCATGAGTATATGTCCATAGTCTAGCAAGGGTCTACAAATAGCTTTATATATTTTGGTGGCGGTGTTTATGCTAATTCCTCTGTCTTTGTAGGTTAGTGATCGGAAGTGTTTTGTTCTCTTTATTGTTTCTGCCCTTATGTTTCGTATGTGTTTAGTGAATTTAAGTTTGTGGTCCATTGTGATTCCAAGGTATTTTACTTCGTTTTTTGGTTCAGTCAGCGTTGAGTCTGTGGTTTGTGAGCAGAAGTTGGTTTTTTGACGCGTTTGGTGTTAGTCTCCATTTATAAAACCATGTCATTGTGTTGTTTGTTGGTGTTTGGAGTATTCGAGCTGCTCTCTCAGTAGTTTTGTCATGGACAATAAGTGCCGTGTCGTCTGCGTATTGTAATATGTATGTCGATCTGTCGATTTGATTTTTGTCTGGTAAGTTGTAATTGTATATGTCATGGCAGTATATAGTGTAGAGAAACGGTGAGAGCGGGGATCCTTGAGGGAGCCCTTGTTCAGGGGAAAAAGAAAATGACAGTGTTTTGTCAATTCGTACTTGTAGTTGTCTGTTTTCTAGTAAGTTCTTTATGGTGTGTAGTAGATATGTTGGTGTGTGTAGTTTGTATAGTTGGTATAGTAAGCCTCCATGCCAGACACTATCAAAAGCCTTGTTAATGTCCATAAACAGGCAAGCTGTCTTTCTGTCAGTTAGGTGGGTTGTTTGTATATTGTTAGTCAGAGTGAAGAGTGGGTGAATAGTCGAGTGCTGATGCTGGAATCTTCAATTTTTAGTGGGTGAATAGTCGAGTGCTGATGTTTGAATCCGAACTGATACGATGGTATGTACTTTCCGACCAGTTTTCTCAGTCGCTGCCTTATTATGTAGCAATGTAATTGGTCTGTAATTGCTCGGTTGTGCATTGTCCAGTCCATTTTTGGGTATAGGGATTATTAAGCCGTTTTTCCATGTTTTTGGAATTTTGTTATTTCTGATGCAGTTGTTCAATTCAGTTAGTATCAGTTTGTGTGTTTCTTGAGTTAGGCTTTAATGTCATTTTTCTCAATTTAAACTTTTTAATGCATAATTTTCAATTGAGATTTTTATCACTGGAAACTAACTTGGGAATCAACGTGCAGAATCAGAACAAATGGAAACATTTACATTGATTCTTATGTTCTCCAGTAGATCGATTTTATCCGTCTAATAAAAGCTTTGATTTTCTTATTGTGAAACCCGATTCGCCTAGAAAATGGAAACGCAGGAAAGAATCCGTCGCAATGACGTAATTGCGTCCGTTTTGCTTGAAGGACCCCACAAATGCAAACAAACATTTTGCACCCTTTTTAGGCAAAGTGGGGCTCGATTTCATAGCAGCTGTTAAAAACAGCGAATACATCAGTGTGGTCCTACACTGTACTTAATGCTTGAAATGTAGCGATTGATAGAATGAAAATGATGATTGAAGAAAGTTTACTTAAAATAGCATTAAAAAGGTCATTTTTTACTGATACTTCTAGTGTGAATTGTTTAAAAAGGAATTATAATTATAAAATTTACATGAAAACAAAATGGTACTACCGCGTTGACCTCAGCAAAGAAATAGGAGTTACTAGACTTTAATGACTTTTTTTCAATATTTTTCAAATTCAACTCAGAAGATTTTTTTCTTAACCTCACAACAGACCATAACATTTACACTTTTCAAAGGTTCCCAAGTTTTCGTTCAAAGAACACCATTCCAATTTTAAACTAGTTCAGCAACTGTGGCGACTTGATTGAGGTTCCCCTTCCCCCTTTCTATTATAACGTATGTTTTGTATTCATCTCATTTTGGTGAATTAATTTCCATTTTGAATATATGGAAGTGGCCAAACAGTAGGGATAATGATGTTTGTTACTTGTTATCTTGCAACGGATGTTGATTACTACTGATTAGTATGGAAATGCTCAGTGGCCTGTAAGAAATCCGGATCTAAGTCCACGTGATTTTTCGATATTGGGTCACTTAAGTCCAATCAATTGCATACATTTGAAAAGGATTAGTTTGGCAGAAAATCGCGTTTAAAATTCGAAATGTGCCGACAAAAGTTCGTGGACAAAGTTCTTAATTAGTTATTGGCGTCGACAAATGGGGTCACTTTAAATATACTAAAGTGAGTTTGAGTATGATTCTCGACTGTTGAACTTGACAATTGCGCAATGTTTGTCACCATAATACCATTCTTTAAAAAGCCTTGGGATGTACCGGATTTATTTTTAGCGTCTACCAATCGGAGCGTAAACATTCAGCATTGTTTTCTCCAAAGATGGCACATGAAACAACCGGAAATCTGAATCAATCCTCAATTCACTTAATGAATTCAGCATTTGCCCGTACAACTAGGCTAGCTGACAGCTTCCTGGACTTACAGAAATAACAAAAAAAGAGCTAAATTTAAAATGATGCGATAACAAAATAAACGGTTTTATACGGTTTCCAACTGAGCGACATACGTTTGGTGCCAAAATGTTTATTTCGAATTTAGTTTCACGCTTTCTACTCGGAGAAACTGTGACATGGGCCATTTTTTCTCCAATCGGCTTTTGTTAGCGGACTGTCTTCATAAATCTACCGTAATATCTCTAATTGAATAAATATTGAGATGTATCGTAAAGTTGTTATAGCAAATTGAAGATTGGTTCATTAGAAGTCGATTTTTAATGGAAAAAGTGCTTTTTGATGGCGTTTAAAACACAGCAAGTCGATTTTCGATCACATTTAACAGCCATACATCAATGGTTTATGTGAGCCACTTGCAAAGATTATTATTTATTTGTTCTTTACTTGATTGCTTCGTAATTGATTTTAAATTGCAGCACAAAAATTAACTGAGGAAATTTTAGCTTTCATATGCGTCTCTTGACTTTAAAAACACAAAGTGCATTGGAAAGACAATTAATTAAACTTCAAATTGTCTCCAGATCATTTTGCATGCTAAAAATTTATTAAACAATTACTATGAGAAACACATTCATATCGTTTTCCAAAATTTCTTGTTGCACTTTGCATATTTATTTTGAAAAATTTGGATTCAAGGACAGTTACATCGTTTTCAAATAATCTTGACACCATTTGTACTTGAATTATAAATTGCGAAACTTTAAAGTTAGTTTTTAAAGTTTTTATTCACTAGAGACTCTTCGATTGCACCTTTGCATATTACTCAGTGTTTACTCAAATTTGCATTTTAAACCTTAACAAACTATCATCAAGCCGCTTTAATATAATTTTTCATTGACCCATAGAAATAGGAAAAGTAGAAAGTAATTCAATTAAAAGACAAGAAGAAAGCAGGTGTGTACACACTGATGAAAATCCAATCAAACGAGAGGTCAATTTTGTATTAAAGTGTGTATATTTTTTAAAACAAGGGTGTGGTTTAATTCAACCCTTGAATATCAATTGTGGCCAAGCGTTTTCGACACTCATGTGATCGTTAGGGCCGCTGGAGGACATACAAAAGTAGCGATTAGCACCCTTGGGGAGACCCCAAGAAGATGAATAAAATAAAATAAAATAAAATAAAGTAGAAACTTACTCGTCAAGTCATAAACGTACATCCCCAAGAGTGCAGAAAAGGGGGCATTGGTTGGCATTGCTAAGGCGGTCAGAGATTTAGAATCGGAGACAAACTAACATTTACGGACTAACAAGTAAAATTCAAATTAAAACCTTAGAAACTATAAATAAAATAAAATTAAACTAAATTAAAAACATATTAAATTAAATTAAAAACCATGGACTGGTCGAAATGGATAGTCAGGAGACCAGTCCGACACTGAGCAAATGTTCTTGGCAATTCAAAAAACACAAAATTATCTTAGATGGAAAAAAAGAAGGCAATTGTCGATTCTACGTGCGAAATACTGATGGAATTTTAGTGACTCAAAAAAGAACATTGGAAAATTGCTCGAACAAAAAAAAGTGGAAACAGAGACAAATGAACTAAGCAACAAGGCCAACAAACAATTAACTATTAAAAATTGGCAGTCCCGTACCCAACATCTAAGTGAAACGCAATTTGGGTTCCGTAATGACCTCGGTACGAAGGAAGCACTTTTCGGCATTAATATCCTTGCCCAAAGAAGCCGTGATATGTCGGCTGATGTTTATACCTCCTTCACAGACTTTCAAAAGGCATGCGACCGTGTTACATGAGGTCCTGGTGGATACTCTCAAGTTGATTGGACTGGACGGAGCGGATATCAGAGTAATAGCAAACTTAGACTGAAATCAAACGACGATAGTCAGAGTGGAGGGAACCACCATGCCAGAAGTAACCATCAAGCGTGGCGTAAGGCAAGGATGCATCCTATCTCCGTTGCTCTTCAATGTGTACTCAGAAAGAATTTTCAAAGATGCACTTTCGGAGGCAGCAGTGCGCATTGTCATAAATGCCGAATTGATAAATAACTTGCGGTACGCGGATGACACGGTTCTGTTGGCCTCTAGCTCAGAAGATCTACAGCGGAGTTTGAACTGTGTGGTAGTAAAGTGCGACGCAGCTGGCATCAGTAAACAGCAGAATATCAGAGCTGATATCAGAGTTAAAGGCGTGAGCTTGGAACAAGTTCATCAGTTCAGATACCTAGGCAGCGTTATAACAAAAAAAAATCAGATAGCCACACAGAAGTAAGATCAAGGATAGAACAAGCACGAGCAGCTTACAGAAAAATGAGCAACGTTCTAGGATACAGGGATCTAAAATGATCCCTACGAATCCGACATCTCAGTAGTCGGATATTCTAGTCGCTACGTATTCTCTACAGTACTGTACGGAGTTGAGGCTGGTACCATCAACAAAAACGAAGAAAGTCGGCTTGAAGCGTTCGAGATGTGCGCCTACAGGAGATTGCTAAGAGTCACGTGGTCTGAAAGAATAACCAACGTGGCAATACTACAGCACTTAAATAAGACCACTGAGATCCTCTCCACTATAAAAAAGAGGAAACTAGAGTATTTCGGCCATGTCATGAGAGGAGAAAAATACTGACTCTTTCAAAACATCATGCAGGGTAAAATAAATGGCAGCCGCGGACCAGGCAGGAGAAGAACGTCATGGCTGAAGAATCTGCGCGACTGGTAAAAAACGAGTTCACACACACGTTTTAGAGCTACTGTGGATAAAGTACTGCTAGCGTTGTTGGTAACCAACGTTCTGAAAGGACACGGTACATAAGAAGAAGATGTACCCAACACGACAACTATTGTGGGGGAAAAATCAGCAAATGATGGTAAATAAGCAACCATTAAACCGATGGTCGAATTGCAAAATGACAATGGTTATGTAATGGCTGAAGGGACGGTTACAGATTTGGAACCATACAATCCCTTAAAAATGGGGGAAAATTCGCAATTCAAATTAACTTGTGTGTTTAAACACTTAGAACCCACCCTAGCGATCTCCTTGAATCTCTCCAAATCCTCCAGCAGTCTCAACCTGAAGGAAGAACCATGGACATTGCGGAGAATCCTCGCATTCGTGTCAGGCGCAAAAATGTGTCCTGAAAAGGACACATAATGTCCGAAATTGGACTTATCGGGGCACCTTAGATGCTCCTTAACTCGGGTCCCCAGCATTCTAATTGTCTTGCCAATATAGGACCCACTGCACGAGGAACAGTTAAGCTTATATACACCTCTCCTATCCAATGTGCTAATGACGTCCTTGTTACGGCCCAGGTTGTTGTCAGACTTAAATGTGATATTGACCTGTTCCAGACCCCCGAAGAGCTTGGCCACCTTACGTGAAATAGGGCCCAGATATGGCAATGAATAATAGGAACAGGTCTCGACAACCCTCAGCCTTCTCCTGGCCATAGAGATTAAGGAATCAACCGTAGAGGGTGGTTAGTTGTTCCTGGCGGCAAGGAACCTGAGCACATTCAACTCCTTGTTGTAATTTTGAGATGACAAAGGAACCTTTTAAATATAAAGAGATCATCAGATAAAATCAACTTCAAGAGTTTTGTCATATCGTTTTGTATAAATTCATAAATATCGAACACAAAAAGTAATTAAATCGCTGCTTATAAGGGAAATATTTTCTCCAAACTCCGATCATTTCGTTAGTTCCCATTTTGAGGTCAGAAAGTCAATTTGAAGAGCAATTAAATAATTTTTGGAACATCTAAACATCATTTAATACCAAAACTATGAATAGTAATTAATACTTTTTTATTAGAGTTAATGAACTAATCCCGAGGATCTTTTGCACATTTTTTGATGTTTGCTCTGCTGATTTTAAGCGCAAAAAAGTAATGTAAAGGAGTTCGAGTCGATAGCAGGTCACGAATCCATTAATTTGAAATAGGAGTATAAAAAGTCATTCTCTAGTAAGGAATTAAATAGCTATTCACCAGATAATTTACAACCTGCTGAGCTTAAGTGCGAAGCTTAAGATTTAATCAACACCTTCCGGCTTTAAATTTAAAAATTGTAGTGGACAGAGTGGAGAGTTAATTAAATTTCATGTGGGCCTTTGAACAATTTGAAATAATATCACAAATAAGAAATTTAAAAAGTAATTTAAACCGCTGTTTATGAGAAATTTTCTCGCCTTCACTCTCAACATTTGGCTAATAGTTATTTCTCATTTTCAAATTGGAGTCGGAAAGTGATAAAAGTTTAAACGCAAAATGTAAATATTTTTGAATTATCATGAAGTTTCTAATCGATACAGTTGCATTGGCCGTATAAATAGTGAAACTAGAGTCGTAAGTAATTAAATAGCCGCCACTCATAAAATACGCTCACTCGTTTATACACATTACTCGGCTTTGGCAGAGTTGCTTTTGATCGTAAATTGTACAAAGTAAAGTACCAGCCATTACAGTTTTCAGACAATTCAAATGTTTTCCAGTCGTTTCGATACTTTTGGCAATGAGTTGTAAATCAAGTAACTTCACAGTAGTTAATGTGTTGGTTATGAGGTAATTTTTATGAGCGAAATGAAGCTTTTGGTTTCTTTTGCATTTTACTCAGTGTTTGCTCTGCTGATTTTAAAGGAAGAAAGTGCTTTTTAAGTGTTTATGAATTATTACTAGACGCAAGGGCGTATAGAGGAGTGGAATGTGGTACAGATCATTATCTTTTGGCCTCCACACCCCATGTCCCGTTTAACATATCCAATAACACACAAAACCAGGAAAGTGTGAATCGGGATAAACTGGTTGAGGTTAAATTCAACATCAAAGGCCTCCACGAACATAGTATTAGACACCTATACCAAAACCGCTTGGATCAAAAGCTAGATAATGAATATCTAACACGTCAGACCGACGACCTATATACACATGTTATGGAAGTCTTAAAATCAGCAGCCAACGAAGCACCTAGGCATGGATAAAACTCGCCGGTATAAAAAGCATAATAACAACCTGACCTGGAATGAAGAGCTACATCAACAGAGACACAAAACAGCAGGCGTATCATAAATGGCTTAATACACAAAATACAGATGATAAAATCACTTACAAACGCGAACAGGCAAAGTTTAAAAACATGATAAAGCCGAATAAAAACGACACGTGGGAAAGGAAATGTAAAGAGATCGACAACTTCATAGGGGGAACTAGATCGTCTGAAGCTTGGAAAATAACCAGAACATTAAATACTGACACCGTAAATAGAATAAACTTCCAGCCTATACAGATGAATAAATGACACCAACACTACTCATAAGAACTTAAAGAAGAAAGAGATCAATCACCATATCTGGCAGCATCTCCAAAAACATACTGAGTAGAGGGCCTACGAGTAGAAATTAACGAGGAAAGGATGTGGAAAGTAGTTAAGTCAATGAAGAATAACAAGGCCAGCGGACCAGAAGGAATACCTGCAGAACTGATTAAATGGGGGACGCAAAAACTCATCAAATACATTCAAGAACTCTTTACTAGATACATGAATGGAGAGAGATGGTTCCTCTGGTGTGGAAAGAAGTTCTGAATTACTCCCATCCACAAGAAGGGAAGGAGACATGAATGTTCCAACTATAGGTGTGTCTCCGTGACCAGCACTATGAGCCGTCTCTATGGAAAGGTCATCCAAAGTTTAATAGAAGAAGAATACGAACACCAAGAAGTTGAAGGACAGGCAGGTTTTCGAGCGGGTCTCTCATGCATAGATCATATCTTCAGTCTGACCCAACTAACTGAGAAGAAAGTAGCAAGAAACGGAGAGGTGTACCTTCTGTTTGTGGATCTTACGAAGGCATATGATACCGTTCGCGTACAAAAACTATGGCAAGTAATGGAGAGATCCAGGATAAGTTATACATTAATAACAGCTAGTAAAACCACTTTATGATCAAACAACATCAAATATCAAACTGAAAGGTAAATTATCAGAAAGTTTTCCAGTTACAAAGGGTTTGAGGCAAGGCTGCTGTCTGTCCCACACATTGTTTAAGATACCTCAATGAAGCACTAAGGAAGTGGAAAAGGGCATGCAGCGGAATGGGAATAACCATTAATGAAGATACAACGCTGTATTCTTTATATTTTGCTGATGCCAGGTTCTTATAGCGCAGGACATGGAGGATCTGGAATTCATGCCAAGAAGATTATTTAAAGAGTACGAAGAATGGGGACTGTCGGTGGATCGATCGAAAAGAATATATTTGTGCATCGGAAACAACAGAGGTGACCTACACCCAGAAGAAGACGAAACAATAGGAGCATGCACCCAATACGTCTATCTTCGAACAAAAATTGAGACTGGAGGCCGTACAGAGAAAGAAATAGAACAACGCAAGGGAAGAAAGTGATCGGCTGCCTAAACTCCATCTTATTGTCAACATGTATATCCCGAGAAAGGAAACAGCTCCTATACAACTCCATATTTAAGAGTATAGTGTTGTATGGATGCGAAACTTGGCAAATTACTACCCACCTAGAGCGGCGGTTGCGTTCTCTGGAGATGGACTTCTGGCGTAGAGCAGCAGGGAAATCAAGGTTGAAGAGGATAACTAATGAGGAAATCAGAGTTATCATGAACGTCAAGACATACATAATAGAAGAAATCCAATGAAGACAGTTGATATGGTACCGGCATGTTGAGCGGATGAATGACACAAGAATTCCCAAACAAATCCTCAGATGGACACCAACAGAGAGAAGGAAAAGAGGAAGACCCAAGACGACATGGATGGTTGGAATAAAAAAAGCCATGTCAGAGCGAAACCTAGAACCAGGGCAATGGGAAGACAGAAGAGGATGGAAGCGAGGAACGGGAGGGCGCAAGACGCTATGACACCGGATATATATATGAATTATTAGCAAGCCACGTTTTCATAATTTATTAATATTGAAACTAGACAGTAACTAAAGATAAAGTGTGATTTATGAGTGACTCTCAATCAATTGTCTAGATATTTTTAATAAATAGTACATTAATTATTAATTATTAATTTAGTTCAATTAATTAATTTAGTTCAATTTTTCGTTCGCCAGCGCAAAGCGATTTTAAATATGAAAAACGTATTTTATAGATATTTAAATCGCCTGCTACAGAGCTTGATTTGATTTTTAAATAACATTTTAAAAAAACCCAACCAGATACAACACTGCAAAAAACTCAACGACAACTTGAACATTTAAAGCGAGTTCAAGTGAAATATGAAAGCGGAATTATCGCTAAAGCAGAAAAACATTGTCTACTGCTCATCAGTACAATGTAAGCTTTCGAGCAAACTACCTTTGAAGATGTAAGCCACTCGTGCTTGTGAAACGTCAGTAAGAAATTTTAATCCCAAAAACACACCAGTTTATCAATAGTATCATGCTGCTCATGGAAACCTCTATGAATAATCAATCACGCGGCAGTAGTTATTTTATTCGGGACTTTTGCCATAATAAATTCGGACAGCAACATCACAAAACCGATTTTATCGCTATTGCCGTATAATTTTCTACTAGCCATAACGCAAATGGTTTTTGCAGGTCGTTTCTCTACAAATCCTTCCTGGATTTAACAACTTTTACGGCTTTTTGGCCGTTGGGAAGGCAATTTTTTAACGCAATTTGTGCCGGGAGACGTTTGATATTGCTTAACATTTTTCCTTCTTGAAGCCAATTATCGCATAACTGTGTGTTGAAGAAATGAACAGGGGCAAACTCAAATTGTAAGCGAAATTTAAAGTAAATTAAAAACAAAACTTTAAAAGAGAAACAAATGACCAGATACCTACTAATAAAAACGCACTGGCCCAGTCCGGTGCTTTGTATATGATGCTAATTGAAAAAAAAAACTTGTCGCAGTTTTGTGTTTTTGTTCACAAAAAACATTACCAATTGAAATTAGATCCCAGCGAGGCGAGGCTTTACGTTCCATATAAGGAACTGAATAAATTAATAAATAATTCAAAAACTGGTCGTGGGTTTGAATCGAACGAGCTTGGCTCAGTTGCTTGTTGAATTGTGAATTATTGTTGTGATTAGGAAAAGCTTTTTATTTAACTTCCAGCTGTATTGTAGCCTTGTTTAATTCGCAAGTAGGAAAGAGGACAACGACAATGAAATCCTCATGAATAAACAAATATTGTGTAAATTTTCAATCGTTCTCGGACATTACATCACCATCCTCTGCAGAAAACGTGTTTATTCACTGTACTACCACAAAGCTAATGGGACAAACAGTTTTTTCCTCATCCAGCTTATTTTTAGATGTTGATTGATGCGTGCATTCTATAACATAAAAGTTTACAGTCAGGCCGACATTTTAGATGTTTCAACTTTTTAATATCGACGCTCTTTTATTACCTTTAATGGGCTTCGACTGAACTTAAATGTTTATGACAGTGTTTAGCGCTCAAGTTGATACAAATGGTTGGTTATTTATGAAGCTGAACAAACTAGCTCCAGAGTACGGTTTTTTCTGTTTATTGGCTTTGCTTGGAATTGTTTAATGTCATCTCGGGGGTCATCTTAGGCCAATTTAATAATTTTTAATTGCAAATATCGTGCAGTTACTGAGTAAGTTTGAAGTTGCTTTGAAGTTCCGCTACAGACGCAGACACTTAAATTCCTTTTCTGTGGTCAATTTTTGAGTGAGTCTCTTGGCCGCAACTAATTTTATGAAGTTTTAAAGCATTGAATGCTTCGTATTGGACGTAGGATTTTGCTATCAACCATTCACAGATCTGAATTTAGAAGCTTTGTATCTTCAGTTCTTTTTCATATTTGCTGATTTTATTGTTCAATTAAAAAAAGGCCAGTAAGTAAACGAATAATAATTTTCAAAGAAACTGGTATTTTTTACTAAATACTATTTAGTGCTGTCATTAGCAAATTTTGCCATTTTCAGAAAGCTTATTTAGGAGTTTTGGCAGAGTTTTACTAAAAGCTTTATGAAAAAAGTTAGGCGTTTGGACGAAAGGGAACGGAATTAGGCGAAAATTGTTGGAAATTTTTTTTCTGGCGTTTCTCAAGTTTGACTGGCTTGCATCTTCAGAGAGCAAACCACCGCTGAAGATGCAAGCCACTGGTGCTTGCGATTTTCCGATTTCGTAGCGAACACATTTGGTAAGAGCAATCACACTGTATTACAAAATCGGATTTCAGGCATTCATTTGATTATGTCGGCTTCCAGCGATGTAATTATCGATTTGAAAGCCGTTAATTCGAAACTAGCAATAAAATTACTGTAAAAGTATTGATGGTTTGAGAAAAGCAATTTTCGACGACCCAAATTCAAGTTAAAAATCGTTTTCGTTCGATGCGAACGAATGGGTGCCACCAAACCTATACGAACTAACGGGTCTTTAATAATAGACTTGGTTGCTTATTCAAGTTCATATTGTTGTTAATGGCCTAAGGAAATCTTGTAAATAGCATGTTAATTACTTTGCGATGAAACAAGGCTCTACTTAGTACGAAGTATCAATCTGTGTATTTAACTAGTTTTTTTCAGAGTTTGAGTAAGAAATTAATTAAAAAATCGAAATAGAAGAAACCATTTAAAAAACTAGATGACTGCTAAACGATTTTAAAACATCACATAATACGAATATGCAGTTTTTTTTTATCTGATAAACTAACAATTTAAAAAAATCCAGTCACACTTTCTCAAATTGGATTTTTTCCGAATTTCATATTTATTTTACTGATTTAATTGAATTAATACATTATTTTCATTAACAAATTTTTAATTCATAATAAAATTTTATTTATATTGGTGCTCAATAATATAAGACCAGCCATAGCGCTTTTTTTTCAAATTGCACCATGAGGAAAATGGATTAGTTTCGAGAAACGCGAAATGGAGTTTTAATTTAGAAATTAATCCGAAAACCTATTTTTGTTGGAAAAAGTGAAAACCAAAACTATATAATTTTGATTTCATATATTTTACTGGGGGTGTTTGTTAGAAAACCCTGGAAATTCTTCGAACAAATTTACACTTTTCTTGTTTGAATGAAAGACAAAGGATGTTTCCTCAAACTTATTTTGAACTTATTAATTTAGAACTACTGATTCATAAAATACCTCAGTTTTTCAAACTGTAGAGCTAGTTGAGGTACAACTTGTGACATCATTCATAAACATAGACAATTTTTTTCCAAGTTTTATAAACTGATTTTTGAAGCATTTGCCACAAGATCTTCTTAGTCTCAACAAAGGAATTATGGCCTTATACCTACTACTTAACATTGATCTGCAATAAAATTATTTAAAAAATCTTACCATGAAGCAATTGCGAGAATTAATCCAATAAGAAGAAAATCAGGCACAATGTTGTTTTTTTTTCAAAATAACAACAAAAAAGTCGATTGCGGTTTATAAAAAACTATTTTTTTCGTATGCGGTCGTTTTTCGCGGCACAATTTTTCTTGATCGCGCTTTTCTCGGCGATCTTTCAATGGCAACTTGGCAACTGGTGTGTAAAAGCAAAGTCCTCAAAAGTTTGATGCGGTAGCGCGTTTGTTGCACGAGTGCGCACTCATTGTGGAAACTCTTCAAAGAAGGGAAAAGTAATCGGTTAATGGCGGTTTAGTCTAAATGAAACTGGCAATTTTAGGTCTTGATTAAACCAATTTGTTTTTATTTTATGCAAGTTGCTCGCAACATTTTCTCTGATGATTTTCAAAACGACGCTCTTTTATCGAGTTGAGAATCCATTCAATGTCTTTATCACCAACTGTTGTACTGACAAAAACGTCGTAAAAGCTTCATTTCTGAGAAAATTTTATGGAAATTAGAGGCAACCACATATCTAATATTTGTTGGCAACTATGTGAATATCCAATGTTTTGGGGGTCATTTTCGAAGTGCGCTCTTCAAAACTTGAAATGTGTGACAATGTCGAAAAATGCTTAGTTTTGCCTCTCTTGGAAAAAGGCTGTAAATTGGTCGAGTCTTCAACATAATTGGCCAGTGCTGTAAAAATGAGGAAATTTATTATGATGTGTTGATCTGTAATCTGTGATCATCCTTATTTTCATTTGATGATTAATTTCAACAGATATCGTTGTTGATTTATGCATAAAGTAAAAGTTAAGTACGTTATCTTAATAGGAAAAATTTCGTTTGAAAATTTGCCATTTAGTTTTTGGCAATTATCTCAGTTTTTAGCTAGAATTGAAAAAATATATTTATCGGTACTCTCTAAATACCTCCAGCTTAAACGTCTGGGGAAATATCTCCAACTTTGAATCAAGCTGCACATATTGCTTTGGATGCTTTTCCATGGTATTGTTGGCTGCAAAGCATTTTATAAATACATTTAGAAAGTAAGTGCCTAATAAATTCTACTCAGAGAAACAAGGGCTTTGTCAAAGGAACAGAATCTAGAACTAGCCCTTTATTATATTTCGTTTCATTTCTTCTTCTTGTTCCGCCTCCTATCGGAGTTTGGATATCAACATGACATTTCAAACCATTTTCTCAGGTTTTTAAGCCAGGAGGTTCTTCCTCTTCCCTGACTTTTCAGCTTCCTTGATATTTCGGTCCTCTCACAACAAGCGCAAAATATTCAAGTTTTTTCTCTTCAGTGTAATATAATTCTTCTTCTTTGTTCATACGATGGATTACCTCGCTCTTTTAAGTGTCCAAGCTTCAGCGCCATACAATAAGGTTGAAAACACATAACATCGTAACATTCTTGTTCTTAATTCTAAGTTTATGTCTCTGCTGCATAGGAATTTCTTGAGCCCGATGAAAAAGTTTTTGGCTATTTCAATTCTAGGTGTTATTTCGTGCAATTGTTCAGCAGTTTCATTTATTATTCAGCCCAAATAATTGTAGGGTTGAACTCTTTCCATTGGTGTACCATCAGTTATCAAGTTTGCGGTAATGCCACAGCTTATATATCATACATATATGATATAAACTTGTGTGCATAGAAATCGGCCCACTGTAAACTTTTGACTTTAACTATATATTTTTTAAAAACTATTCATCAGATCAAAAAAAGAAATGTGCTGTTTGAAATACAATTTAATATGCTTTAATGTGAGGATAAATTTATCAAGAAGGCTTGTCGTTTATATGCGTAGCAAGCGGTAAACAAATGAAACGTGTTTATGTGGTGATTGAAACGAAAATAAAAAAATTGTAAAATATTAAAATTATTGCGTTTGCAACTGAAATTTGCATATTAATTCGTTTTTCATAATCTCAATAGTGTTTAAGTGTTTTACTTTAATGCATACTACACCACAAAAAGCCGGCCAAGTTATTGGTTTAATCGAAAATGGACTTAGTCAGCGAGCTGTCGTTAGACAATTGGATATGACACGCGCAGAGGTTCGAAGAGAGCGCAAACGTTATGAGGACACTGGATCCTTTCAGAGGCGACCTGGAACAGGCAGAAGGCGATTTACAACAGGTCGTGATGATTATTGTGTCAACAACATTAAGAAATCGTCACCTTAATGCCGTTCAAGTGCAACGACAGCTCCGTGAGGTGCGAGGAGTGGCTATTAGTCAGTGGACAGTAAGACGAAGACTGCAGGAAAATAACCTGACCCCTAAAACACCTGCGATTGGTCCAAAGCTTACTCCAGCTCATCGTCAAGCACGCCTGTATTTTGCACGGGATCATCTGAATTGAACGTTGGAAAAACGGGATCAGTTCTGTTCTCATATGAGACCAGAATATGCCTCCATGATAGCGACCGAAGAAGGAAAGTGTACCGAAGTACAAGAGAGCGATTTGCAGATTGCTGCTTTGAACAGCGGAGTGCTTATGGAGGTGGTTCCTGTATTATGTGGGGTGCAATTTCTATAGGAGCACGAACCGACCCATAGTTCATTCGTAGGGGCGACCGTGTTCACGGAAGAAGAGGTTTAACGGCTGTTGATATATCGAGGAGATTTTAGCAATTCATGTGGTACCTTACGTCGACTACATTGAAGACGAATTTACCTTTATGCATGACAATGCCAGGCCGCACACCGCAAGAATCGTGCAAGATTACATTGCAGAAGTCGGTTTTCGGGTTATGGAGTGGCCAGCATACAGTCCTGACCTAAATCCGTTCGAACACTTATGGGATGAGCTAAAACGAAGAATTCGAGCTAGACTTCATACCACAAACCCGATCCCAGAGCTTAGTGTTGCAGTAGAAGGAGAGTGGTTTAACATCCCTCAAGAAACAATAGCAAACTTGATTAGATCTATGCCTAATCGTATGAGAGAAGTTATTAGGGAAAGAGGAGGTTATTAGGGAAAGAGGAAAAATGAAATGTTAAGTTTTAAATTGTCAATAACCCTATTTATGTTAATAATAAAAAAGCTTAATTTGCTTAATGCATTAATTTCACTATGTTAAACATAGGATACTCACAATAATTTATACTCACATTAAAGCATATTAAATTATCTTTCAAACAGCATATTTCTTTTTTTGATCTGATGAATAGTTTCAAAAAAATATATAGTTAAAGTCAAAAGTTTACTGTGGGCCGATTTATATGCACTCAAGTGTATAAGCTGTGGTAATGTCCATTCTTGTCGTGATCACCAAGAATTTCGTTTTTTTTATTCATTCTGAGGCCATATTGTTTACAAGAACTGTCAATTCTTTGCATAAGACTTTGTAGATCATCTATATTGTCTGCTATTATTATTGTATCGTCGGCATATCTAAATTTGTTAATTTGTTGACCATTCACCTTTATCCCTTCGTCTCCTTCTGATAAAGCTTCCTGAAAGGTTGCTTCGCTGTATACATTGAAGAGGAAAGGCGACAGAATGCAATCCTGTCGAACACTGCGTTGTTTTCATTTCATTGTTCTAACTACTTTCCAATTAATTTGTAATTTGATCTTCTTTGTTTGTTTTCGTTTTATTTCTTTCTCTTGTTTTCATTCCTTCTTCAATCGTGAGAGCTATCCACTTGCTCTTATAGTACTCTACTCTATAAGTCTAAACTGGTTTTCCGTTTTTAAAAGAGAAATTTCTTTAACTTTGCATGTTTTTGTTAGGTTTGGAATTGATTAGAGTAAATGGCGTTTAGTTCAACTGCTTCACGTGTTAAGTTAGCTTTAAATTTGTTCAGTTGAAGCTTTGAAACTTAAGAAATCTAATCATCTCAGCATCTAAATGCATTGCAGGAGAAACTGATTTGTTAGTTGAAGAATCTTTGTTTGAACATTTCCTTTGTTCTCTCACTGTTCATTATTTATTATAAAGTTTACAACTCATTTACATTCTAGTAGATATTTTCAGATTTACAAATTTGCTGTATGAGTTTCTTATTTTACTTCACTTGCAGTAGCTAAATTCCAACAGTCAGATTACTCAAATGAACCCACAGGCTTTAAAATGTTCATAACTAAAGCGTAAAGTGTCCTTTTAACATAACATGCATGGTGCAACCGACGGTTAGTAATGGTCTCACCTAACCAAAGAACCGACTCTATCAGGTCGACCTTCACTTCTTCGGTACAAAACGGGACCAGGTAACTCGAATTCGAGACGACTTAAGTCCATATGGGCCTTTTTACTTTGTTATTGTGGTATCCATAACCAGAAGCTATTTTTTCAACGCATTTCTTGCGTAAAGTATCTGGGTGTTGCAGAGGTTCTTTTTTGAGTTTGCAATAAAAACCAACAGCAGACAGAAATAAAGTGGGATAATATTGCTTCTATTTGTCCAGCATCTAAAACTTTCATAGTTGTTCAATGTAAATCTTATTAAACATTGATGGTTTTTTCAAGTTAACTTTATTGTTGTTGTGTTGTCCTCTGCTGTTAGTCCAGTAAATGTGTCTTTTTTCTCGGTTATTTTTATTACGCTTTTCCGGCCGTAATTCGAAGATTCTACAAACCATTTCTGTTGCTCGATTTGACTTTTTTTAAACTAGGAACCTTTCAAAACTTTGATTAAAAAAATTTTCGCTGCAGAAAAATACTAAATAAAAATATCTTATTTTTAGACAAGCCCTCGATTTACTGTGAGTTAGAGACAATTCTCAATCTTCCTTCGAAATGTAACCAAAGCAGTGTCAAATGTAAAAAATTAGTTAAAGTGGATGAGTTTTTATCCAAAAAGAAATTTCGTAAATCTTTTTTTCCATTGCCTACCTACATCAACTTCAGTCAGCTTTGGGAATTGAGGACGCAAAAAAATCAACTTTGAAAAAAATATTCCAAGGAAAATTTTCAAGGTAAATTTGCAATCTGTCAATTTATGTTGTTTATTTACTACTAAAAGTTAACAATTCTATACTAAAATAAAGCTAATGAAAACTATGTAAATTGAATACATAATCATCCATTGTGAAAGCCATATTTATTAATGATTGTCCCTGGTGTTACAGTATTTTTTTATTTGTTTTTCTTTCGTCTTTATTGAAATAGTACATCGATATTTTTGCGTGTCTGTGTGCTCGTACAGGAATTATCTTCATGTAAGGTAAATCTTCGCTGTTAGTGTACCAACTTCTGCCCTCAATAATTTTTGCAATCTGAATAGGGTCACCTAAAATGCATTTTTTTTGGTTAACATTTTTCTCGCTCGATTAAAATTATGAAAATTGCGAAAATTTTCAGTACTTTTATTTTTCAAATGTTTTGTTAAAACCACTTTCGCATACAGCAAGATCCGTCAAAAGTGCAGCTTTTTCTCAGTTGAAAGTGAGTAAAATTTATGGTCTTGCCGCTCTTTTACAAGTTTGCTCATTTGCAACTATTTGATTTTTCCATTTTCTCAAGAAGAGTTGGTATTTTGGCGTTGATTATAAAAAACCCAACCAAAAGTGCTTCAAAATAGTCATGCATTTTTATAACAGTATGTTGTTCATATTTCAAAACTTGTATATCAACTTGTACCGGCATTTATATTGTAAATTATTCCTTCGGGGAGAGCAGTTTTGAAATATGAGGTGTCCAAGAAGACATTGAAATCAGGTTCAAGCATGTGAATATGCGAGTGGAATTTAAGAGGAATCAATGGGAAAAGTAAAACATTTAAATCGCAATCCTAGAAATGGAAAGAATGAGAATAAAAGTTAATGGGAGTTAGTCAAATTGGAGATCTAAATTACTATTCAATAACTGATAATTTAGAGGATAAAGAGTGCGTAAAATAGTGGTTATTAAACAGTGGCAGCATATTGAACGAATCTTGTGACCCAACAATAGAGAGAATCAACGAAGTTGAATAGTTTTAGTCACTGGTTCCCTGGGAGTTTCTTAATAATTAGCCAGCATTAATGAGATTAAGCTTGATTAAGACTGAGGGAGAAACTCACAAACCGAATTGAGATTGATTATATACTAGGAAGCAAAAATACAAATCTGTCTTTTCAAACTATTCACGAGTAAAGCCACCAATTCAAATAAGAACAGCTATAATTGTACTACGTACATATATTTACGCAAAATAGAAACATGAGGAAAGAAAGAACATTTCTACTTTTCAAATTTACTTTTGTGCTCAATTTTTTTTGTGCCTTTATGTGTTCAATTTAATTAATTCAGCGGTGTCGCTTCTACGTTGTAGTGTGCTTTTCACTAAACTTTTTCAATTCTATACATTAATAATGCATTTTTCAGGATTGTCCTGAAAATTATTTGTCTTTTTTTGCCTTGCCCTTTGGATTCAAATCTTTGCATTAAAAAGGATATTGGGACAAAAACGGAAAACCCCTGCCTGACGAGATTCTATGAATTACTTGTGGAATAGTGTTAATTAGAGCCAGCTGACCTAAAAAAGTTAATTTAAAAAAAGAACCTAGCTAGAATTAATTACTGCTAGCCTGCGTGTTTACACTGCGACCTACCCAAAGAGGGGTGCGGTTTTTATGGGGATGACCTAGTAAAACTGAATATCCTTTTTATACGAAAATTGCGACACGGAAGTGTAATTTTAATGAAGCTCACCTGCAGGCTCAGTGCTATACACGTTGCGAGAAAACACAAAAGGTTCCTCACAAAGGAGAAAAATCTGCGCCTTTACAACATTTTCCCTGAATTCAGTATCGTAGACCAGACTGAGGTTCATTGCATAGATGAATTCGTCCCATCTCGGGTAGAGAAAGTCCTGGACCATACCTGAAACCGCCATATTTTGGCAATTTTTTCAAGAGCCGATAACAATTAATGAAACTAGTTGAAAGATAAAAATGACACTTTACCAGACCACTGTTTAATGGCGTAATTCATAATTTCTCCAAGTGGACCCCAAAGAGTAATCTGGTTCCTTGCGTTGTATTCAAACAGTTTCTCTTCCTGAAAATCACCAACTTGCACTCATGCAACTAAACCAAAGCGTTTGAAGCGCGTACGCTGGAATCAACCGCATAACCTTTCGCTGCTTCCAACCATTTTCCAAGCAAAAAAGCCTCATTCGCTGCCAGAATCGTTTCCAAATCTAGCAAAATACCTCGAAAAACTGTTGCAAACTTCCTGCAACCCAAAATCCTCAAGCATTCAAAGCTTCAAAAGCAAGTCAATTTCGCTCACTGGAATTCGCTAATATTTTTTGCCGTGAAGGCTTCCACTAGCTTATTGTAGTAGATGTCTCCATTGTTTTGCAAAACCTGCCTGGTTACATCCACTACATCGTGCAGATATCCAGGACTGTCCTTCAAGTTATCGGCTGCCATTAGCAAAGCTTTCCATGCATCAAAGAAATCGGAATATTCGTACCAAGTCTGGAAGTGAGTCTTTGAAGTTCAGTTTTCTTCATCGGAAGCAGTATTAGTTACCCATGTGGATATATCCAGGCTGGGGGTTTTGGTGATAGCAAATTGACCTCTCATTCGATGCAAACCGTCAAAGTTGTATAAGGTGTTCTGGAAATGAACAATTTATCGATTGGTAATGATATGCAGAGTGAGAGTGAGTGAAGCTCGTTTAAATTAGGGCAAATGTGCGCATTTTGATACTGAACAGCAGTCGTTTTTTTTAAGTTGAGAAATTCCTATTACGTCCATAAATATTCGACAAATAAAACGAAATTTGCGCAAACAATTTAAAATTTTTTCGAGCTTATTTGAAGAGGTGTTTAAAAATAATTCTCACATTATTAGAACAGCCTCTAATTATCTGCAAGATTATATTATCAGATCTGGAATTCAATGTTTCGTGTTACGATTGTCATTGATTTATGAATTCTACGGATGCTAGTAATGTGACTGAAAAAAACGTTTTACAAATACATAGAGTTAGGCTTTCGAGGCCATTCCTTGGAACTGATGAGTTTTTCGGGTCTTTAGGCCGTCTTCCTAAGGAAGAAATTCTCCAGTTTCGTTTTAAAAATATTAGCCGTTTCCTTGCAATATCATATTTATCATTTTATTATCAAAAACTGTAAGTACGACCCTGATTTCCAATTATTTATGTTATTCAAGAACAGTTTTAGACTGTGACACAATACGTTTGGCGTAATTAATAACATTAAAGAAATATTCAAGATGAATTTAGTAGCGAGCCTGATTTAATCAGCTATTTATTTTATGTACCTACCAAAATGACAAATTTTATATTTTTTATTTTTCAGTTTCTGTTGCATGCGTTTCGCGTTGGTCAATTGAAAGGGCATCTGATAAATTGCCTAGAAAAATCGAGAGATATTTTGCACAAAACGGAAATATTTTTGAAAATTAAGAGCTCTTAAATTAACCAACTTAAAATGTTTTCATTATTGTTTTAAATTTAGTACTTATTTTTTTTATAGATATTGATGAAAACCTCCTAATTCTTCGGTTGATTGTTCAACCTATTTATAAAATTTTTAATTAGATTAGATCAATCCTTCATGAAGATTTCGACGAAAGGTTTAATTGAAATAAAAACGTATTAAAATAGAACGCTTTTTCTGGAAAACGGTTCATTTTACCGATGTCAATCAAGTGCACCTTTTTTGGTATAAGCTTCAAGCTACCCAAAAAAAATTCCTTGTGCTGCTATGATACAAGGTGCAAAGATATGAGCATTAATGTGTACAAGCTGGTCGATCCATAGCGAAATCAAACAGCAATTGATAAACTGTATATGTATCCGAAAGCATGCCCACATTTCGCACGACACTCTGTATATGTCTATGAAATCTTGATAGTTTACCCTTTAACTGTTCTTGTACTGCAAAAATGCACAAAATTGGAAATTTTCAACTGAACACTGGCAACAATTGTACCTACTTAGCAATACCCATAGTATCATCATCTTACTTGAAAGCCTTGCCAAGCTCTTGCGGCATTTTCGTCTTCCTTTCCATACCGTCGTCTGGAATAGTTTCTGAACCACTCAGTCAAATCAGCTGGTTCAGATCTCCAAGCCTGCTCGCTCATGAGATCGTAAATCACATAGTTTTGATTAATACCCTCCATGGTAAGACCGGTTCCGATCATAGTAGAGTTTAGAGCTGTTCTAGTAGCGATCACTTCCTGAAATTTTTTGCTTAAAAGCGCTGCAACTTGATAACTCTCACTTATTTTACGGTGTTTATGGTATCAGCCGATCCATGCATTCCCAAAGTGCCTCCAAAGTTGTGCAGCATGCACCAGATATAAGGTTGTCCAAAGTACTGCTCGAGGCGAGTGAACTGAGGAAACTGTTCGGATTGTAGATCGAGAACGATCATTTTTCCCTGCAATGACAAACCTATTGTAGTACAAGCCATTGAAAAGACAACACCCCCAAAATCCTGCACCATAAACTGGCGTTATTTACCGTTGGTACACTGGTCAAAAAACTTTTCGCCCTATCTGTATCGGTCCAGAACTGATCGTTATAAAACATCCAGCCTTGCAGCACCCTGTACATAAACGAGAACTTAATCAATAACTATGCTTAAATCTGACTTACTTTAGGCACAGAAGTTAGCAGAGCTTCAGCTCTATCTGTCGTCCAAAAGAAAAATGAATGGACGAACAACCAACCCTGCATAACCCTAAGCAAAAGCGATCAAAGTGGCCCCAATATATCACATCGAAAAATGAAAATTTTCCACTTACCAAATTGCCTCCGAATCTGCCGAAGTCATGGCTTGGTAAATGCGCTTTCCTACGTTGGATAAGTAAGTCAAATCACCATTTCCCGGGTCCATTTCGTTGAAACTGTCGCAATTGTATACGTGATCGGTGCCATATTCAGCTTTTTGCTATTGAAATTTACAGGATTATTCATATTATAGAGTTAGGTATAAGAAACCTTTTTAGTATTCAATGGAACATTAAAATTTGCGTCTGTTCCTGTCATAAAGTAGAGGGTGTTCCATTCAAATCATGCAAGTTATTACCGTTCAAAACATGCAATTGTTTGAACACAATTTTGGGACACCCTGTATGTCATACTCTAATTTTTAAAATTTTAAGTAGTAGTAAACATCTTTATTTCTAAAAAAGGCTATCGACCTATCGGTCTTTCTGCCCTTGTTTAATACATGTAGTCTTAATGTAAATAAAAAACAAAGATGAAAATTTTCTTATTCCAGGTTAATAATCTTATTAAATAAACTTTCCAATTCTAATGACAAGAAAGAATTATTTTATTGTCCAGTAGTCAGTTGCGTTTGTAAGTGTTCGAGTAGCGTTGATGTAGGGAAAGGGAAGCGGGATTGTCTGGTTGGTCTTGTAAGACAAAGGGGATTCAGTATGGTCCAGTTGTAGGGGTTGTTTGTCCATTTTGTCTGTAGTTGTATGAGTCTTTCCGAAATCTTTGTCATGGTTGTGCGTTCGTACAGTAGTTGGGTGGAGGGGTTGTGTAGTGGGTTTTGGGGGTGTCTTATTCGTGTTATTAGTCTTAGTGCAATTTGTTCTGTTGTTTGTATATAACGTTTTGTCCTTTCTGTTCCGTTGGTCATGAGTATATGTCCATAGTCTAGCAAGGGTCTACAAATAGCTTTATATATTTTGGTGGCGGTATTTGTGCTAATTCCTCTGTCTTTGTAGGTTAGTGATCGGAAGTGTTTTGTTCTCTTCATTGTTTCTGCCCTGATGTTTCGTATGGTTTAGTGAATTTAAGTTTGTGGTCAATTGTGATTCCAAGGTATTTTACGTCGTTTTTTGGTTGTGTCGTTTGGCCGTCTGCAGTTATTGTAGGGGAGTCAGCGTTGAGTCTGTGGTTTGTGAGCAGAAGTTGGTTTTTTGACGCGTTTGGTGTTAGTCTCCATTTATAAAACCATGTCATTGTGTTGTTTGTTAGTGTTTGGAGTCTTTGAGCTGCTCTCTCAGTAGTTTTGTCATGTACAATAAGTGCCGTGTCGTCTGCGTATTGTAATATGTATGCCGATCTGTCGATTTGATTTTTGTCTGGTAAGTTGTAATTGTATATGTCATGGCAGTATATATTGTAGAGAAACGGTGAGAGCGGGGATCCTTGAGGGAGCCCTTGTTCAGGGGAAAAAGAAAATGACAGTGTTTTGTCAATTCGTACTTGTAGTTGTCTGTTTTCTAGTAAGTTCTTTATGGTGTGTAGTAGATATGTTGGTGTGTGTAGTTTGCATAGTTTTTATAGTAAGCCTCTATGCCAGACACTATCAAAAGCTTTGTTAATGTCCATAAACAGGCAAGCTGTCTTTCTGTCGGTTAGGTGGGTTGTTTGTATATTGTTAGTCAGAGTGAAGAGTGGGTGAATAGTCGAGTGCTGATGTTTGAATCCGAACTGATACGATGGTATGTACTTTAATGGTAAATTTTTAATTAAACACTGTTTAATGATTTTCTATCGAATAAAATCGCAAATAAACGATTAGTAGCGAATACTCCAAAGTGACAATAATCAACTTCTCTACTTTCAACCCTTAAGAACTTAGTCCTCCATATTGTGTTTCGAAGAAATATGAATGATGATAGACGCTTATTATTACTGGTTAATTTACATCTTCTGGACTAGCTTTTAAACATTGATCGCATCTTCTGATATTACAACCGCGGCGTCAGCGTAGCAAATTTTCAGAAATTCTCGTTTTCAGTGACATATCGTCTTCTCTGGTCCCTTGTCTTTGCGATATCGATATTTTAGTGGAAATCTCAGTGTTTGTTCTTATACAGGGTGGTCCGTAATCAATGCGTCATAGTGTAACTGCAGATGCAACTCAATCACAAGCACACACCCATCTCAATAGAAACCATACAACAACAACTTTCACTAGCCATAGGAAAATTTAGCCCGGAAATAAAAAATGCTTTCTACCGACATACACTACTACCCAAATACATACTGAGGACTAATAAAACATAAGAGAGAACTGTACAGACTATATACAAACACTCAAAATAACGACCTAAAAAAGACAATGAACCAACTTAACAGAAACATTAAAACTCTGATTGGACAATACCGACAAGACAAATGGCTAAAACTGTAAAGAAATACAGAAGGACAAAGGCAAAACATACTGGCGAAAAATTAAGAAACTGGCGCAATACAGGAAGACTGGCACTACTGACACAATTGACGAAAACGGAATAGAACGCTACACGACAAAGAGAAAGCGGACGCATTCGCCAGACACTATCAAAGGACCTTCAGCATATCGACAAACCCTAACTTCGACAATGACAACTGGAACTTGATCAACGACTGGTACTTGAACTATTTTAACAACTCACCAAACTATGCCTGCACACTGATCACAGACATAGAGTACGACGAAGCCCTAGCGCACATCAAGAAACACTGCACGGGGAAGGATAAAATTAAGGCAAAAGTCTGAAAAGCCTAACTCAAGAACACACAAACTGATCCTAACTGAATTGAACAACGCATCACAAATGGCCAGAATCCCAGAAACATGGAAAAACGGCTTAATAATCCCTATACCCAAAAAGGACTGGACAATACACAACCGAGCAACTACAGACCAATTACACTAATTCCAGTACTAGGCAAGATTTTTGAATGCATAATGAAGCAGCGGCTTGACAAAGTGATTGGAAAGTATATACCTACCTACCAATTTGGTTTCAAACACATCACTCGACCGTTCATCCGCTCTTTATTTTGGCCAACAATATACAAACTACCCACCTAACTGACAGGAAGACATCTTGCCTGTTTTGGACATAACAAGGCTTTTGACAGTGTCTGGCATAGAGGCTTACTACAAACTATACAAACTACACACACCAACATATCTACTACACACCATAAAGAACTTACTCGAAAACAGACAACTACAAGTACGAATTGACAAAACACTGTCTTCTTTTTCTTTTCCCCTGAACAAGGGCTCCCTCAAGTATCCCCGCTCTCACCGTTTCTCTTACATATATACTGCCATGACATATACAATTACAACTTACCAGACAAAAATCAAATCGACAGATCGGCAAACATATTACAATACGCAGACGACCGGCACTTATTGTACATGACAAAACTACTGAGAGAGCAGCTCAAAGACTCCAAACACTAACAAAACAACACAAGACATGGTTTTATAAATGGAGACTAACACCAAACGCGTCAAAAAACCAACTTCTGGGCAGAAAGACCGATAGGTCGATAGCCTTTTTTGGAAATAAAGATATTTACTACTACTACTAATCTGCACGTGAATGAATCGACTACCAACTTCTGCTCACAAACCACAGTCTGTCCCTGGTCCTCGTTCAAAATAAGTTAAGTATTTCGTTGCTTTAAAGCTGCCAGGAGAAAAGCATTCACAATTCATGACCCGAATTGAACCTGGATGTGCCATTTAAGTAGACTTTACCTTCACAGTCAAGCTTCAAAAGTTAACATTTTCAGGAAAATCGAGCAAAAAACCAATCGGAAACATCTTGTTAAAACCAAGTATTCTGTGGCTCAGGTATCAACTCAAATGTGAGTTTTTACACAAAATATCACGTGTAAATCGCGTTCTTAAATAGGAAATATAGAATTATTCTGGACCCTAAAGCAAGTGCGGTAGTTCATCCTGCCTGCTAACTGCAGAATTAAAGTTTCTAATTCGGAATGCATTTTCATTGTATGATTAAGTGTAGTGTGACCTTTTTGAGGATTAATGGGTAGAAAATCGAGGATGAGACGCCACCCTTATGATATTGTTGAATGTCATTTTTATTCGAGGAGGAACGAACAGGGAATTTCTCGATTCTGGATCGGGGTTGACAAAACTTTTTATTTGATTTTGATTTGATTTTTTGATGTTTCAATTACTGGTGTTGTTTTTCGTTCTGAATTACACTCTAACTTAAATGTTTCTTGAATTCTCAGTGGGACTTTCTTCGCTAGTTATTGCGAACACACCTTTAATTATCTTCAAAGCAAATATGTAAATTATTAGTGTTTTTCTGCTGTAAATTTAAATTTTTGCTGTTTTGAAAGTATATCTCAGAATCCAGACTAAAGTGCCTAAAAGTGTGTGAATCTTGTTCATTACTTTGTGATGGTCTAGCTGATAGCGCCCTAAAAGGCTGCAAGTGGCGCTGTCCTTCTAATTTAGATTTTCAAATGTTTTTGCAAATTAAGCACATTAAAAAAATCTTTTTGCGTAACGATTTGTACTAGGGAATTTATAGTTTCACCTTATCAAATGCTTGCGTTAGATCAAAAAGCACATGGAGACTATTTTGTAGTACTATATGGTCTTTTCGGCAGATTTCTTTGCATTTTTTCTTTTTATCAAGTTATTTTCCTCGCTGTTTTCTTTTGCTTCTTCTCCTGTACGTGAGACGTTTTGCAATACCTTTTGTTAGTATTTTTGAATCAGTTTTAGCACTCTGATTCCTCTATAATTATTTGACCGTTAATTTTCAAACAGGAATAGTTACGCTTACGTTCCATTTCTTTCATATCGTATTAAACAAGATACGAATTTGATCTATTCAATCATTGGCATCATATTTCAGTATCGCGTTGTTGGTATTATCAACTTATGAATATTTCCAGTTTTTTCAACTAATTCTCCTTTGGGTATTTACGCTTGTTGAATTGTTATGTCTTCTCTTTTACCCGTCCGATTTGCCTGTTTCTATTCTGGTCTATAAAGTGCTTGAATATGATTTTCTCATTTTCCAGATGTTCTTCTTCTGGCACGAATAGATTCATTGACCACCATAAAAGAATTGTGATTTAAAAATAAATTTGAGCGACACTATAACTATAAATACGCAAAGTTGCTCTTACTTCTTCGATGAACAGCTTGCCAATTGTCAGGAAAAGTTCCTCGTTAGGGTCGATGAAATAGGGGCAGCAATACTTGTCCGGGAAGTCATTCCATAAGGACATCTTGGTCATATTGGTTTCAGGATAGAGCCTAAATTGCCTTTGAAGTTTAGTGTTTTTTTTTAACATAATTCTACTCCACGTACACTTCAAATGCTCTGGGAACTTGCCCTGCGAAGGCAGGCAATATTGGAATGATTCCCAACCCCCTCATTCGGTCGAGTATTTGATGCTGAAGAATCAGCGACTTATTATGCCAAGATTCACTTAAAGGCCCACCCCAGCCTCGCAAGTTTCCCATTCGCAGCCTACAACAGCTGTGGGAAAAGCCATTTAGGAGAAAATATGCTGCTTACCATGACAGGAACGCTGGACCTGAAAACTGTTCGTCAATTTCAGTAGAGGTCAGGCCCAATTTTCTATAAACCCGATCCCAAATCGCTTCTTGCCCATTAAAAGCCAGAACGAAGTTGAATGAGTTGAGGGCCATCCAGTCGATGTGCTTCTCCCATTGCTCCCAAGTCCACCATACGAAACTGTAGCTGGTTGTGCACACGTTTTGGTAGTAGCGAAACCTAGATAGCAGGCAGGTTAAAATTGAATCTCTTCTGTTATTTTCTTTGAACGTACTGGTCATTTAGTGGAATCAAAGCGTCAGCCTCTGGCAATTCTTCAGGCAGCTGCAGCTGGGAAACTTCCCAGGAAATATGGGCGGAGCAATAGTATTTCAGGTAGTAGTTAAAGCCGGTGGCTACTGTAACTCCAGTTGTTCCGGTTATTTCAATTTTTCCATCTACTTTACTGATCTACAATGAGGTTTAAAGAATAGGCGGTAGTTTTAGTTAATAAAGTTTCCATTAAAACTCAAAGTGACACGTTTGAGAATTTGTCTCTAGATTATCTTTTGAAGAAATAATTCGATTCGAATTTACATCTTGCTTTAATGCAAAACTCCGGAGAGCCACCAAGCATTTTATCGTTTACCTTGAAAGCTTCTTTGCCATTTAAATTGAAACTGATGTTTACCACTGCAGTAAATTCGCTGCTTCTATCGGGTAGGATTCTTTTTATTAAGTTTTCCACTGCAATTTGTTGCACATCGGGCGATGTTTGAGCCTTCAGGTTGCCCAAAGTGTTCTGAAACTCTACACCAACAGGTGTGTGTTTGCTCAGTTGAGTGAAACTTACTGTAAAATTCAGCAACACTGAAATTCACCGCACAGAGCAACACTAAACACAATACGTTTAGTCTTGGCATTATTGTTGATGAATGATCAAAGGAAGCCGATTCAAAGCCTTCACATTGATAAGAAATTAATCGAATATACTTCAAATGAATATAAATATTTATTGGTGCATTGAAGTTTCTATATGGATTTCCACCAGCTCTTATCACCCAATAGTCATGACATTATCGTTTAAAAGTCATGAAGTGGTCCATTAACATTGATTAAACTATTAAATCATATTACTAACACCATTGGCGTGCTTCATAATCGAGAATACATATTGTTATTTACAATCCCTCAATCCAAAACATGTCTTTTTGTTCGAGTTAGTCAGTGTTCCGAAGAGTTAGCTCTATTGTTTTTATTATACATATTATCCATCGTTCAGTTTTGTCAATTTTAGTATCAGTATTATTTTAGAATCTGGATCTTTACAATATTTCTTTCGCATTTCCTCACTCTTGTTTGTTCAGCAACTGAAGATAATCCCATCCATACCAACATTTCCCTGAATTTTGCAACTTTTCAACAGGGCAAAGCTCGCCTACGCCAAGCAACAGATTGAGATAAAGTTTTGCTTCTAAAAGTAGAGGAAACTGTGTTCTTTATGATAGATCAAGTGAGGACTTGTTGACCTATTACTTGTTTCTTTAAATATATACCTAAGCACTCATTATTTTCTGCGTGATAGGGCGGAGGGTACACAGTACGGTATGGCAATCACATAAAAAACAGATAATTGTAAGAAGAAATCTAGAGGCGGCGCATAATTCTGCTCTTTACAGTCATTAACCGTTTCTTCTTCTTCTTCTTCCTCTATATAGGCGCATCGCTTGTTTAGTTCCGGTTTCTTTCCAGCAATTCTTGCGAGTTTGATTGCCTACTGTCTTGCCATCGTTTTGGTGGTCGTCATATAGGTCTTCTTCCATGAGGTGTGTTGTTTCGTACTATCTTGGCTATTCTGTCGGGACTCATTCGG
This sequence comes from Dendroctonus valens, assembly GCA_024550625.1. NCBI lineage: Eukaryota > Metazoa > Arthropoda > Insecta > Coleoptera > Curculionidae > Dendroctonus > Dendroctonus valens. Next base: position 127,109 of record JAJTJO010000484.1, on the reverse strand, counting down.
TTGACATGCTGGTTCCATTCCCTTCTTCTTTTCCTTATCCTTGTGTATCCCGTTATTGCTCTTAGGGACTTCATTTGTTCTTGGGATCCTCTTTGTTACTGATGTTTCAGCTCTTGTTTCCGCACCATATGTCATCACCAGCCGAACACATGCTTTGTATATTTTCGATTTGCAACCGTTTGATTATAAAAATATCTAGGCCGTAATGCCTTTTTAGGGATTAATTTGCTGCTTTGTATAGGCGAAAATGTCTTTCCTTTTTGAATTCTTGTTTTCGTTTCCTTGATTTAATAATAAGATATATTATATAAACTACTGTTTATACTTTGAAAAAGCTCCATGTCTGTTACATAGATAACAGATCAAAGCGACTTTTGACGCAAAAAAGACTCTAAATTCGTCAAATGTTCACTTTTCGCAATGAAATCAGTGTCGTGCCTGTCTCAATTTGATATCGATGTTGTGCCGAGCCCTTCGGGCACGACACTGGGTTAGACGCAAGAAAGACTCTAAATTCGTCAAATGTTCACTTTTCGCATTGAAATCAGCACTACAAATACATTGGACTGAGTTGAATGTCGATGTTGTGCCGAGCTCTTCGAGCACGACCCTGGTTTGGCCGCAAAAAAGACACTAAATTCGTTAAATGTTCACTTTTCGCATTGAAATCAGCTCGGTGCTTGACACAAAAAATACATTGGACTGAGTTAGATCTCGATGTTGTGCCGAGCCCTTCGGGCACAACACTGGTTTGGACGGAAAAATGACTCTAAATTCGTCAAATGTCGACTTTTCGCAATGAAATCAGTGTCGTGCCCGAATGGCTCGGCAAAGCCAATACATTGGAATTGAAAAAAAAAATAAAAAAAATTTTACACGCTTTGTCCATAAAATTTGTAAATTTTCCTATGGCAATAAAGCATATTTTGAATTGAATCGAATTGGACAGACTTGGATGTCGATGTTGTGCCGAGCCCTTCGGGCAGGACACTGGTTTAGTCGCAAAAGCATCTAAATTCGTCAAATGTTCACTTTTCGCATTGAAATCAGTGTCGTGCTCGAAGGACTCGGCACAACAAATACAATGGACTGAGTTAGATGTCGATGTTGTGCCGAGCCCTTCCGGTACAAAACTGGTTTGGACGCAAAAAAACTCTAAATTCGTCAAATATTCACTTTTTGCATTGAAATCAGTGTCGTGTCCGAAGGTCTCGGCACAACAAATACATTGGACTGAGTTAGATGTCTATGTTGTGCCGAGCCCTTCGGGCACGACACTGGTTTAGTCGCAAAAGCCTCTAAATTCGTCAAATGTTCACGTTTCGCATTGAAATCAGTGTCGTGTCCGAAGGGCTCGGCACAACAAATACATTGGACTGAGTTAGATGTCGATGTTGTGCCGAGCCTTACGTCGTTTATATTTCGTTTGCAAAAAAGCGGTAAATCTAAAATTTGGTAGATTTTTAAATATTTTTGCAAATTTTGCTTCCTATTGTAGATCCGTTGGCAATAATCCGTTGCTCATGTACGTAATAAGTTGGGATGTTGCATGTGAAGGTTTCGAAAAGAGCAAATTTGTTGTCGCATATAAAAAAAAGTAGACACAAATTTCAAATTTCAGTGTTTTTTGCGCGGTTTGTAACGTGGGGAAATTTGTCTTTATTTCTACTCCTAACTATTCTGAAAAATGTACTGTTCAGGAAGAGGCTGAGAAGTACTAGTAGCAACCCTGGAGGACGTACAATTCGTCCTATTGTAAAAAATAGTCCATACTTTGGTAGAATTTTTGAAGAATTCACGTTTTATGAGCGTTTTATGTCAAGATTTAGGAAATTAAGAAAGACAAATTAGTGCACTGATAAATTTTGTCTTCTTTTAGAAACGGTTTTAGCTAATTTATTGCTAAGGGACATTTAAACTGTAGACGTAAAAAAAAGCCCGACTATTTGAACTTGCAAGTCCAGAACCTTCTCTTTTTTAATCATTCCGAATAAAATTATTATAAATCAAATGTTATAAAACAATGTGCGAAATTTTAAGTATCAATCGCAGGAATTGTTTAATCTCGATTACAAATATTCCTAGCTACTGCGCTTAATTTTCACAGTAATTCAAGTAGGAATGTTTCAATTAGGTGCTTGTGTTTTTTAAAGTAAAACCAGTTATTCACTAACAATCTCAAATATTAAATGACGACTTTACGCACTTGGGAACAGAACTACCTTCATAAGTAGTCCTTAAATACTAAAAGTGATTGAGATTTTTATTAGCAGTGAAACTGGAAACATTAATTATGTGGACTCCAAAACTGTATGGATCACAAACATAAATTATGAAAAAAAAAGGAAAAAAAAATACCTTCTAATTAAATCCGACAGTAAATACTATTTAGGTATAAATTTCAGCACAACAGACCGGGTGAAAAACGGAACTAACCAATATTAAAAAGGTTATTTTGGAAAAAGAAAAAAACAAATTAACTAACTCGACAGAATAGCTGAACAACTTGCAAACAGCTAAACTAAAAACAATAAAGCGCCTTTGCGAGTGCTGATGATGGATTACGTGTTACAATGTAGAAACGTGCATAGTGAGGCATTTGCAGCAAAAATGTTTTTTTATAAATATTATTTATAGCAAAATTAGTCAATCAGAAGTATTGAGAGTGATGGACTATTTGCTCCAGCATCAATGCGTGTTTTCATACCGCGAATTGAAAAAAACGCGTGTTTTTTTCAAATAATTTTTCAGATTAAACGACGCAAAATAAAAATAGCCAGAAATTTGAAATACTTTTTAGTAATTTCAAGTACCAAGTAGCAATACTTGACATAAAGTTGTTGTTGAGAAGTTGTTGTTGAGAGTTGAAGAAAAAAGCACATTTATCCTTCCTATCCCGTTAAGGATCTTCAAGGAAAATAAAAAAGAAATTGAAATAATTTTTTTAATTAATGTATTTAATTAGATGTAATTAGTAGAATTAGCATTCTATAAAGTTTCCCCTGAAATTAAGTTGTGCCAAGAAGTACAATACACCGCGAGGTAAATTTAACGTATAGCTTAAATATTCCCTAACTTTGAGTGTGAATATTTTCTCAATCCCTAATCCGATTTGAACAGCTTTTTTATGAAATCATAGCTCTATTCTTGGACAAAATTTTAATTTATCAGATAAGCAAAAAAATGTAATAAACATATTGTACAGGGTGTTTAAATAGTGTCATGTTTCCTTGGTGAAAATTTTAATCAGTCTGCGAGCAAGATCGGGTAGCTCAGACAGAAAAAAGTATATGGTTTCTTAGATTTATGTCTTCTGAGTAATCATTAATCTTCTGGTTACCTTGAGCTATTCGAGATAAAAATGAATAATTTTTGATGCCCTGTCACATTTTCCGAAGAAGAATGAGCTAACAGCTTGTAATGAAATGTTGTTCGCACAGCCGTTTTGTCAGAAATTTTCTTCGCAAATAAAGAAAAGTTTAACGGAATTTCGGATGGAAAATGTGACTGTTGTGCCCAGGTTAAACAGAGGCTTAAAAATCCAAAATATTCAGAAGACATTAGGCTATAAGATCTTATTCTTATTTATCTTTATTCCTGGCAGAAAGATTTAAACGGTGTCCAAGAAAACATGACAGTATTGAAACACCCTCTACAATATGTTTATTTCGTTTTTTTACCTTAAAGTTTGTCCAAGAATAGAGCTATGATTCGATAAAAAATAATTCAAATCGGATCACCGACTAAGAACATACTCACAGTCAAAGTTAGGGAACACTTAAGCTCTGCCTTAAATTTGTGGCGCAGTTTATTTTAACCAAATTTGGCCCAATTCTATTTCAGAGGAATTTTATAGATTTGCAAATTCACAATTTTCTAAATTACTTGCCATTAATTGAAAAATTTTCAAAACTACCAATTAAGTTTGCAGTGTATAAGTGAGGAAAAGTCGAACCAGCCCATGTTTTAGCTGTTTTCCTCAACTCTCTTTCTCTTCAAATCTGCTCACTTTTTCAAGATCTATGATCAATAATTTATAGCTGCCGGACTGATCAATAATTTTATACTGTGACGGCTGTAAAAAAATGCAGAGCCCTAAACCCAGGTGAAGAAATGTTGAAACACTTTATAGCGACTTTTGAGTTGTATTTTTCTACATCGCTATTATTTTATGCAATTTATACATTAATCTTCTCTGGTACATAAATGGCATCACCTTTGCGGATCTTTCCAAGCTTCAGAACCCTTAGATAAATCCCCATTCTGCCGTATTTAAATGGTCCATCAGACTTCCGATAGCTACAAAAATAACAAAAATTTCTGTAGATTTCAATTAAAACCCCGATCTTACTTTTCCAAAGTTTTCAAAGGCTCGCGCTCTTTGCTCATTTCCCCATTTTCCGATACAGTCGATTCGATGCACCTCAAGCATTCGAGGCACACTTTTGTTACAACATCGCCGATTTTTACATATTCCCAATTGTCTTCTTCAAATGCTCCGGGTCCTATTGGAAGAATTTACTTATTAGAAAAAACAACTTCAGCTGTAGACTAACCTTCCACGAATACGTTGGGTCTGAAGTTTTTAATGGAGACTTTCTGTTCTTCGCCAAGTCTAGTGTTTAGGTCGTCGATGGTCGATTTATTAATTAAGTGCAAAGCTGCCAGGTCGCTGAATATGCCCTGAAATATATGAATTTTTCCAATTAGTGGGCAAAAATCTGGATACTAAGTACCGCCATGCTGTTATCCATGTTTGTATAATGCGCAGCCCATTTTTTGTGGTCCTTCAGCACGTTACGGACTTGGGAACCATCCCCATACCCCAATCTCAAACCTTCGGATTTATTTAGTAGATAATCGCTCAACCATTTCGCTACAACTTCTCCGCAATCTGTACACCAAAATGCCTCATTTCCAAAAGTACTGCCCCATGTAAGTGTGCTGAAAGCGTTAAGAAACCGCATCTTTTTCAGATATAGAAACGCATGCAATTGTTCAAAGTGCTCTCGTTTATTGTCACTTACACTTTAATGTCGTTTTTCGTTTTGGGCAAACTTATATACAAATCTATTTTATTAGGAGCGCTCAGTATTATGCCGTTTTCTGCCGCTTGAATTCCAATTGTTACACTTTTGGGAAGTTGTCGAGCAGTTCGCACCTCTCTATCTTTGCTAGTATAGATTAGGAAGGATCTGGAAGTTTTTTGAAAATTCTGGGATAAAGTAACCGATGTGAAACTTATATATTTTTTTATTGAAAGCCCTAATACCGACGACAGTAAACCGCGAAACGTTCAATTTTATATCGACTTTATAAACAGCTTTTGATTCTATTTCACCTTTATTAAATTACTCTGCGACTTCAGCTCGGCGCTTTCTGCCATCTATTCGCAAGACCATTTAGTAATTTAAAATGAAAAAAAATTAAAGGAAAAATCAGAAATTTACTCTCTACAATTTTGTTTAATTTTCTCATTAATTGTTTCATCAACCCGTTTAGTTACTGTTTACTCACTCTTAAACCTCACCTGTCTCTCAGTTCAATGCTGTTGTCGCTTTTCTCAATCTCCTTTACTCCTTTCTCAGTTACAAATAAGCGCTCAGCATTAATTCCCTTTGCGCTCTTTACTGGATAAATAATTAGGTCTTCTACTGTGCCAATTTTTCGCCATTTTTTCGGAAGTTTTTCTTTGGCCAGCAATTTCTTTAGTATCACTGCTCCTAAATGAAGCAAGAAAGCGCATCTAAGTGGCTTTGCTTTTGTGGTAAGTGACTTACCAACTGGTGCTTACCTAAAACAGTTAGGACAACACTGCCCACACCAACAGCAACATGCAGTGTTACGTCCGAAGGCCTCATTTTACTAATGTAATCGTTAATGAAATGCGTTGAATTAACGTTAATTTTCTTCAATGTTTACGTTCGGATTTACGCTATCGCAATTACGATAATTTTGGTCATGTGGTTCATAGGCGGCGGATTTAGAGAGCAGTAAAAATCCAAATTTTCAGTTTTTCTAACTTTTATTTCGCTACAACACTAATTACAATAAGCTTTCTGCATATGTACATTTCAATTGTTATTTATATCTATATAACTTATTTACATGGGAGTTTAACGCTAAAAATAAACGCAGATCATTTTAATACTGTGGATAGTGGTTTAGAAATATGTACCTAAATTATGTAGTTTCTAAAGCAAGCTAAATTTCTTCATAATCTGCTAGTGCTTGATCAGGCCGAAGTTTTAGTGTTTGACGGTGCCATTAGTGTCTGAGCTCATGACGCTCTTTGAGATGAAAATCGGGTCTCCTAACTTAATAATTCCTCCTACTTTCACCTCACAGTTAATGCCCATTGTGGGTAAGCTGCTTGGTCCATTGCTGAGACGATATCTGACAGAAAAAATAAACAGGATAAAGAAATAAATTAACAAATTAATCAAATGATTTTTAATAAAAGTTTTTGCCTAAATATAAAAAGTTTGTGCATATTGATTTAGTAAGAGCTGTAAACCTATTATAATTTAAAAAATCGCCCTGCAGGACTTGCAGGACTTTATACTTTGATTCCTGGGATTAAGGTTTGAAAACATATTTTACTTATAGGAGTTACATCGACAGTACTTTCTATAATATAAAATAATATGGTATAAAGTAGATAGTGATATCGATTTTGCACATTACCTTATTCTGTTTCTACCAAACATCGATTTTAGCTTTGTTCTACCCAGAAGGCAAACGTAAAATAACTCCAACTTATAAAATATGAATTGTTATGAGGTTGAGAGATATGAAACACTTACGTTTCCAGCGTTTTCAAGGGTTCCCTGTCTGAGCTTCGGTTCGCATTTTCTGGGTCGATGGTTGTCATTATGCACCTGAAAAAACGAATTTTTTCCCTTCCATCCTCTCACTAACTTCTTTAAATTTACCTGGTACATTCCTTAACGTTCCTTAACACAACGTCGCCAATTTTAATCCAATCCCAATTATCTTCCGCGTAAGCTTCCAGCTTGGGTCCATCCACGACCACATTAGGTCTAAAATTGTCCACTGAAACGCTAGAAGTGCCGATTCTTGCATTCAAGTCTCTCACTGAAGCATGGTTAACGAGTAACACCGCTGTAAGATCCGAATACAGGCCCTGAAAGTTTTTGCCATATTTTTTAAGCAATACAATTTTGGCTTTTGCCCTACTCACTGTTGAGCTATTGGTCAAATTCGTGTAATAATCCAGAATGGTTTTATGGGTTTTGCTGATGTTTCTGCTTCTGCTCGCATCGTGAAATCCCAGCCTTAAACCGACGTCTTTGCCCAAAATATATCTGGAAAACCAAGAAGCAGCTTCGTCTCCGCAATCAATGGCATAAATTTCTTCGCCTTTATGCAATCTGGAAATTATATAATACCTTTGACTTTCCCGATCCAGACTTAGTCTCGAATTGTTTTGCTGTTCGCAATTTTCATACCTGATGAAGGACTCTTTGTTTTCATCTTTGGTGGGTATTTGCACGTACAACGTTCTCATCGTTGGCACATCTACTGCTAAATATTTATCGTCATGCACAGAAACATCAATTAGGACCATTTTTGGGTAAGTGCGTGCGGTTCGAAATTCATTGTCCTTTTCCGAGTATACAACTAGACATCTAAAATTTGAACTGACCGTAAAAATATAATTTCACAAACAATTTCTTATGATTGAGGATGTCCCAGATGTTCCGCACCTGTCTATCTATTATAACTATAATGCAATGATCAAAATTGCACAATTTTCACTGTTTTTAAATGCAAAATGTATTTTAATAGTGTTTCCTCAAGCCTTATCTTAACTTGATTTTATTCTATCAGAGAACGCTTTCTTTTCGGACATCCTCTCCATACTGACCTATCTCTTAGTTGTACAGCATCTTCTTCTTTAGTTTGGCGCAATCCATACTTGGTGCATTCGGCTTTGTTCAGTTCAATTCTATGTCCACTTTTCAGGGGGAACAAGTTCAGTTTGGTCAATTTTCCCACCTCCTCCCACGTCCATGGGATGATTTCCTTTTTCTTCTTTTGATAAACGTATGCTCCCAGAGCTGCTACGAGGGAAGCCAGTGATACTAGAGTGATTTTCGTGCCGAGGCCCATGATTAGCAATAATGGGAAGTAGCTGAAAAGTTTGAAAAATCACCCTGTAGATTTTTTCGGTATGTTCCGACTGTTTGTCGGTTTGGAGAAGTGGTGTTTTCCTAAATTTCCGTGACGATTTAAAACTTTCCATTCCAGATAATTTGGTTGACATATATGTCTTTCTGCCCTTGTATTTAAAACTAGATTTTAAATACTAAATTATTATTAATATTGTTTAAACTCCTATCACCTGATCATAATCTTACTTATATTTATTCGGTTAGTTTGGGCATTTATAGGTGTTCAAGTAAGGTGGTTCTCGGAGAACTAAAACGTGATTGTCTTGTCGGTCTTGTGAGGCTGAGAGGGTTCATTATAGTCCAGTTATGCGGGTTGTTTGTCCATTTTGTTTCAATTTGTTTTAGTCTGTCTGTTACTTTTATTAAGTTTGTGCGTTCGTATAGTAAATCGTTTGATGGATTGTGTAGTGGGTTTTCAGGATGTCTTATACGTTTTATTAGTCTTAACGCACTTTGTCCTCTTGTTTGTATATGTCGTTTTGTTCTTTCGGGTCCGTTTGCCATGATTAAATGTCCGTAGTCCAAGAGGGATATATGGGGTTTCGCTGTAGAGATAGTAACTTTCATGTCGACTGGTCGAGATGACTGGTCCTCACAGAGTTCCCAGCTCTCACTTATACAGGCTAAACTAAGTGAGGGTAGCCGGTGGGCAGCAGTTCCATTAGTACCTGACTGAGGACATTGAGAAATAATCCCCCTAAGGGCTCAATCGGAATAGATAAAGGCGAAGCTGTATCAGCCTCAACGACTCTATCTCTGCGATGTGGAAAGCAATGGAGAACTACCACATTAAGTCCTCCATGAACATTATGAATGAACATGAACTCTACGAATTATGTTATGCCGAGAAACCTGGCTAGCACCCGGCGCCGTACTGCGTCTAGGGCAGACGGTGACAAATTGGCTACTGGCTGTGTAGATGTGGACCCTAGGGCGTCACACGGAAATTTAGCTACCAGGATGAACCCGCAAAGGTTAGACAATACTCGAATAGCTACATGGAATGTCCGCGGTCTGAACAAGGCCGGAAAGTTACAGATTTTGGAAAATGAATTGACACGCTGCAAAATAGATATATCGGGGATCTCAGAGACCCACTGGCAGGGACATGGTCACTTTGGTACATCCAACCATAAAGTTTATTATTCTGGCACAGAAAATAGAAGTGTCCATGGAGTCGGTTTCCTAGTGTCGACTAAATAGACTAAATAAAGCTATTCTAGAATAGAAAACAATTAATGAACGAATAATAACAATTAAAATTAATTCCCAACCATGCATTGTCAACATAATGCAGTTATACGCACCCACATCTGAAGCTGATGAAGGCACTATAGAGGCGTTTTATAGGACAATTGAAACCACAATTAATAAAATCCCGAATAAAGAAATATTAATCCTAATGGGAAATTGGACAATGCAAAGGTTGGAAGCACTCTTGCCGACAACCACATCAGAACTGTGGTGGGAAGACATGGAATGGGAGCACACAATGAAGGGGGAGAACATCTGATACAATTCAGTATAGACAACAAATTTACAATTGCCAATACCGTTTTACTGCAACACAAACGTAGACTATACACATGGCGTTCACCTGATGGAAAATACAAGATCCAGATCGACTATGTTCTAATCCGACTTCGATGGCGATCTTCCATCACAACCGTGAAAACTCTTCCATCCGCTGACTGTGGCACAGACCACCAACTGCTTATGTTTGAGCTGACCATAAAACTAAAATCTTGCAGGAGAAGGGAAATCAAATATCTACCCAAGATCAACCCAGAGCAAGTTCCAACATGTGCAACAAACGTTATATAAAAAGTACAGTTGCACGTATCAGATATCACCAACATGAATCCAAATGACATATGGCGAGCCTTCAAAGACTCCATAAATGAAACACTTAATGAAGTATCATCGGAAACCCAAATTAAAAAACAACAACCGTGGTTGTCAGCTGAAACGTTGAATCTCATTTCGAGCAGAAGACATATTAAGAACTCAGGCATGAACAACAACAACGATTGGGAACGTTACAGAGTCCTAAACAGAGAAATCCAAAATAGCTCCTGGAGAGATGAAAATACACACTTTATGAAAATATGTGCAGAACTACAAAAATATGCTGACCATAACAATACCAAGGACCTGTTTACACAGATCCGCCGTATTACTAGACAATTTAAGCCACGAAATTGAGCAATTAAAGATAAAGATAACAACATGATCAACCAATTTGACCAGATAATCAAGATATGGCGGAATTACTGTGAAGACCTCTTTGACGATAAGGCTGTCGACATAGAAGTTCGTGAATATGAGGAAGGACCAGACATCTTAAAAGAAGAACTTCAAGCCGCTATTAAGAAGCTTAAGGATGATAAAGCGGTGGGAATAGATAGGATATCGGCGGAAGTATTAAAACCATTAGATGAAAAAGGTCAGAATATCATACACCAACTATGCCAGAGAATATGGGAAACCTGCACATGGCCCGAGGATTGTTCTACATCCGTGATAATACCCATACACAAAAAAGGCTCAACAACCTCCTGCAACAACTACCCCCTAATCTCCCTAATAACACTTCATATGAATGAAGTGTTATTAGGGAGATTAGGCTTTGCTCTAGGCAAATTGCTCCTGAGCGGTGGGTTTTGTGAAAGGTCGAGGAACTCGAAAACAAATTCTAAACATCAGACAACTCATAGAGAAAGCTCGAGAATACTACACTCCTATGTACCTATGTTTCGTTGACTACGAGAAGGCCTTTGATAATGTAAAGTGGTCACAACTGTGGAGAGTGCTTCAAAGTATGGGCGTACCAAGACATCTGATTACCCTCATTAAGCAGCTATATGAGGACAGTACTGCCGTTGTCCAGATCGAAAATACTGTCTCCGAGAAAATGCAAGATTCGCAAAGGTGTTAGACAGGGATGCGTACTCTCTCCCCTTCTGTACAATATATATAGCGAATTCATAATGCGCTTAGTTTTTGACAACTGGAATGGAGGAATCAAGATAGGGGGGAAAAAGAAATTGCACTGTATTGTTGGATGTGGACCCTGACACTTGCTGCACTTGGTGATGGTCTTGCAGTTCTCAGTCGTATGGTCGAATTTGTTGCATTTTTCACACGGTGGCGGAGGTTTGCTTTCAATGATACGAAACATTCGGCCAGAAAATGCAGTATTTCTGTGACATTCGTTTTTGTGCACTGCTAAACCGCTAGTGATGAGTCTGATCATTAAAGTTGGTTTGATCAGATTCCTGGATATAATTCGTTTGTAGTATCGAACCCCGAGGTCCAGCTTTTGGAGATGTGCAACATGTCATCCGTTATCGCCAGATCAACACCCGTGACAAACCGCCCAATATGAGAGTGGGTATGGTCTTCTGTTTGCAGGCGGGAAATATTCTTTTGTGTTTGTTGCGCTGTTGGTTTGAAGTTAAAATTGTGTTATTGTGTTGATATCAATCAGCTCTTGCAGCGCAGTGCCTGGTGTATCCAGATTGTTCGTCTTAAGAAGAAAGTTGTGTTCTTGCTTAATGATTATGCCTTGGTTTCCTTTGTTTAATTCCTTTCATTGTAGAGCAAGCTGGACTCGAGTGGTGGAGGGCGGTGCATGTATTACGTAACTATTAGAGAACGATGGGATGGTATAATTGAATCTTCTTTGCTGTTTGCTGTTGGACACGCTGTTATGCTGTCTAGGGGATTGAAATTAGGTTTTTTGGGTATTCCTTTCGGGCTTGATGGGTTGGTTTTCCTGGATCTGCCTCTCTTCTTGGACTGGGTTTTTGGAAACCATCGTCCACTGAGGATAGTTTGGACGCTGAATCCTACCAGCGCGCAGAATTCATTGTCGGTTCCCGATTTAGCCTGGAATTCTTAAGGCTTGTATTGCTTCCACGATTGTATGCTGCTTTATACGAATAAGCGAGCTGCTTATAATGAAAAAAACATTTATTCTGCGCTCACATCCGTTCGCTACGGTGGTTTGCATTGAACTCTTTGTCTGACATTTTTGCATAATTTTATGAATAGAAACTTTCTAGTTCTTACTGATTTTAAGGTGAATAATTTGCTACTTTTATCTGAAATTTTTGCAATCGTATTTCGAATACTTTTCTGATGGTTGCAAGTCGGTGCAAGCGGAAGTTTTCGTTGTCGATTTAAGCAATTTAATAAGCATAAAATATTTTTCCAACTCAACATCAATATTCGAATTTTTTATTAGCATCATATGATAATAAGGCACATATGTAGGTACCTTATTTTCTGAGTTTTCTTGTATTTGTATTCTTAAGAATTGAGTCATATATGTCACAAGCTTGCATTTACGTTTCTTTTCTTACTGAGTTCGTTTGTATTAAATGTTTATCAAATCAAATCATTAGTGAGATTACCACTTTCATCAATCTTTTGTTAAATTTCTTTTGATTTTTTTCATTCGTCACATCAGCGTTTAAAAGTTTTCAAATCTTTCTCGGCTATCCGACTTGGTTTCGTTGTTTCCCCCTTTGACGTTTTTTTCTCAAATTGCTTTATTCTTCCTGGCTCTGTAAAATTCATTTTTTTGGTTGCATGCAATATATTTCTTGCGTTTTTTGTATTCATTATTTTTTTTACTCTTGGAAATTCTCCTGGCTGTTTTTTTATTGCTTTGGCAGTTTGGATTTTCATATTTTCCTGGTTTCTTTGCTCTTGCTACTCTGCCTGATTTTTGCATTAAATGCACTATTGAGTTGTTTTTCAATATCTTCCATCATTTGTTAGGTTGCTTTGTTCTAATTAATTAGAATCAATATTGGTTCTATTTGATATTCGTTTTCAAAGCATATTTGCATAAAATACATTTTTAACATTTTTTAAGTTTGTCATTAAATCAAATTTATGAATATTATTTATGTTAATGTTCTTTTCAGTTTTAAAATCTCTTGCATAAGCGCGTAGAAGTTTTAAAATTCCTCTTGATTGTTCAGATTGATTTTGGGGTTTTGTGATTTTCTTATCTTTTTCAGCTTCGTTTGTTCTTACGCGTAACTGTATGGTAGCCGCTTTGCTTGGTTGCAATGAATATATTGCGTGTAAACTTTTTTGTCGGTTTCAATATATTTAGATTAAATTATTTTTTTATTTCGTCAATTTTTCATATAAGCATCTTGTTGTGATTGTTTAAAATTTTTAAGGTAATTTATATTTGGCACATTTTAGTTGCACTTTGTTTGTATTTCTTCCGAATTTCTGAATCCTACTTATTTAACTGGTACATTTTTATTTGGTTTGCTTTGTTTTTTGTTGCTTTTGTTTGGTTTTATGTTCTTGTTATTTCTTTGCTCGTTTCCTTTCCTCACTTGCTTTCCGTCGTCTGAGCTTATTTTTAATTAACTAATTTGGATTTTTAGCAATGTTTTTGCAAGCCGAATGTTTGGTTACTCGTCGGATCATAAGTATCTGGTTCATAATTGTTCAAAATTGATTTTAAAATGAAAATATGCATTTTAAAAATGCTTTAGCTCATGCTTGAATAGGTTTTATTGTTCGCCGACGTTTTAATTCAAATGAAAGCATACTTAAACTTTGCGCGTTTTTAGCGCTTCTCAGATGAGTACCTGAACGTGATTTTTTATAAACAATTGACGACGCTTTAGTATACATTTTACGTAAAAAAACCCAAAATTAACCACGTATAACGGAATTTTTAGTCATTTTTCATTTGAAATATTTTCTGGTTTTAATATACTTGGACAAATTCTTTAACTTATTATCATTAATATTTGTTAACCGCGAAGCTTTCTATTAATTTCGTCTAATTTTCTTGAAAATACGCGTTTCTTAAGACCTTGAAAAGCAGAAGAATTTTGAAAAACCCGATTGAATTGGAAATTTCAAAAAGTCCTGTTTTACTAAACATTTTCAAGAAAATATGGCTTCACTGTGCATGAAAAAACTCCGTACGTAAATAGTTCTTGAAAGCGTCTTAAACAGTTAATATTCTTTTGTTTGGCTTTATTTTAGTCTGGGGTACATTTTTTGAACATTGTGAATTCTTCTTTTACTAGTTATTTCTACATTGTAATTAGGGATCCCTTAAATAATTATTTTATTTTGTGATTTACATGGTAAACTTTTGAATTTCGAAAATAGCGTCGCTTTTTCATCAGAAGATATTGACTATAGTTTTTTGTTGCCTATCGATATTTTCTCGGGCTTTCGTACCCTACAATTTCAATTTTTATACTTTGGACACTTTGTATGTTTCTCATTTCATTCATTTCCGTGAAATTAGTGTCAGTGGCATAAAATTGAAACCATCAGCCAGACAATCAAGGCTACAGTTACAATGCAGGTAAACGTTTTAGTAATGTGCGTTTTTTGCTTTAGAAAAACCTCCTGGAATATTATGTGATAAACACGTTCCGATTACTAAACGCCTGGTATCTAATAAAATTAATTTCGTCACAAGTTTGCACACTTAACAATGGATTCATAATTAGATCGTAGCTGGATTAATTAAATTTGATATTAAACTGTTTAAAGCTGAAAATTGCCCAATAACCGTTCGGGAAGGTCGTTCCGATGGTAATCACACGGGTAAACTTTAACAGAGTTTTTTTTAAACGAATCAGGTTTTATTATTTATTAGGTCATATTTATGAAAAAAAATGACGCTTATTGTGATGCTAATGTATTCGTTGTTGGCATTGGCTAAATATTTGATTTAATGCGAGATGAAGTGCAATAAAAATTCCTATTTTGATACATAATCGTACCAATTCATGTGATTTTTTTATGCGGGTTTGGAATATTTTGTACTTTAGTTTGAAAACAGCCAATTGTTACTACTACAGGATGATTAATTTGTGAATTCAAGGCATTTTAAGATTCGATAGACCGTTAAAAATTGAAGCTAGTTTAATTTAACCTTTAGTTTTTTACGTACAGCGTTTGATTTGCAACTGTTAAAAATTAAAAAAAGAAGCTTTTATGCTATTAAGTAAATATTCTTTTTCGTTTATTTGATTATTAAATTATGATACCTGCAAAAGCCGGTATCATATTTTATCTCCGAAATTTGATTTTTTTAAGTACCTAGTTTGTACTTAAAGGTTTCCTAGGGTTTAATTTTTTGTTTTATTCGATGGTAATTCGTTGTTTCTATTACTTAATTAAAGCCCAATTACGCTATGCAATAAATCGGTTTAAACTTTTCATTCGAAAACAGTAACTGGCAGAGCTGGGCATGTATTTAGGAATTAAATTACTTTTTGGTATTTAAATACCATGTATTTAACTACTTTTTCATGAATGGGATTTATAATTGAACCATCAATTACTTTCTATAAATAATTAGTAATTAGTATTTGAAAATTTTGTGTAAATACTTTCATAAATGCCCCCCGAGTACTGAGAACCGTGTTTGAGGTAGATGCAGACGGGTCATCTGCCGATTTTGATAGTGAAATGAATTATCCTGAAGATTATTTTTCGCACACAGGACTAATAATGGAGAGCTGTGAGAAAAAAATTGAAGAATCTCAAATTCATTTACCTAAACATCATCGTTGCGTAACGCATTTGTGCAATCTTATAGGAACAACAGACTTTATGAAACTCCCAAAAAATAAATGTTCCCAACTTTGGAATAAAGCAGGAGGACCAAAACCAGCTGAAATAATAAAATATGTTCTGGGTCATTATTTAAGCTACCCAGCGGCAACCAGATGGAATTCTCAGTATGATTCGGTAAAACAAATTCGAAAGACTAAATTACAAATAAGGACTACCGTCTTAAAAGAGACTGACTTTGATTATTTAGCGGAATATCTAAAAATTTAGAGCCCATTGCATTAGCAATTGATATATTACAAGGTGAAAAAAACATTACTTTGGATTGGTTTATCCTACGATTGCCAGCATAAATCTAATTGATGAAATTAAAACCGAAAAATTTAGATTCTTGAATCCAGTTGTAAATGGCCTCATAGAGTCTGTGTCCAGAAGATTCGAGAACTTTTTGGTTTACATCCTGACACGCAGATGCAATTAATTGCATCTATAACCCCATCCCAGATTTAAACTAAAATGGGTAAATTTAATATGGAATATGGAAGAAAAAATACAAATGCCAAAAGATGATTTTAAAAAAAAATTTGTAAAGGCAATTAATGAGACAGCTGAAAGTCAAAAAACGTCTCTTCAGAACTGGATAAGAGTTCTTCATTCAACATGGACTTCTTTGAGTTTGATGACAAAGAATTCGGTACTTCAGCGAATGATTATGATACAAATAGGCTTAGTGAACTGCAAGCTTTGCAATATCTGCAAGATCCCAGTTTTGAGCTGGAAATGTTGGACAAATATCCTCTAGTGAAAGCGTTATTTTTAAGGTATAATACCACTTTACCTTCCTCAGCACCAGTTGAGAGAATGTTTTCTTTTGCCACTTTTATAAATGCTCGTCGCCGCCATGCGCTATCAGACAAAAACTTTGAAAAGCTATCGTAAAATTAAATAATACATTTTAACTTTTTTTTTTAAATTTTGTCTGATTGTTATCCTATTTCATAAGTTCCTATGCTATGTGTTCTGTTTTTTTGTAAATATTTTTATGTATTGTTTCTGAATGTTATTAAATGTTTAAAAAATACATATTTTTTTTGTAGTTTGGTAAATAAATATAGTACATATATGATTTATCAGGTGGTGTACTATAATATTCCAAAAAAATTCTTTGGTTTCAGTCAATTTTATTGTTTATTATTTAAAATGTCACAAATACGTTTCGGTGTCTTTCTCCACCATCATCAGTTTGTCTAAAATATACATTTACAGTTATCATCAATTTATATAAAAGTTTTCATCAAGATTCTAGTCTTTTCCCAGACATGATTGTTCCTGACTCATCACCTGAAAACTATTGTTTTAAATGTACTTTTTGATATGTGTGTGATTTGTATTTTAATATGTGAATTTTGATGAAATTTTTTTATATAAATTGATGATAACTGTAAATGTATATTTTAGACAAACTGATGATGGTGGAGAAAGACATCGAAACGTATTTGTGACATTTTAAATAATAAACAATAAAATTGACTGAAACCCAGAAATTTTTTTGGAATAAATTGAAGTACAGTCAGGAAAATATACACAACAATAAGTACTATAATATGACAGTTGAGAAGTTAAATACTAAGTACTAAGTAACTAGCTAACCCAAACTAAGTTTGTGATCTTAAATACTTTTTTGTAACCCACTACACAACCCCTCCACCCAACTACTATACGAACGCACAAACATGACAAAGATTTTGGAAAGACTCATACATCTACAGACAAAAGGGACAAACAATCCCTACAACTGGACCATACTGAATCCCCTTTGTCTTACAAGACCAACCAGACAATCCCTCTTCCGTTTCCCTACATCAACGCTACTCGAACACTTACAAACGCAACTGACTTCTGGACAATAAAATACTTTTTTCTTGTTATTAGAATTAGAAAGTTAAAAAATTGTTAACCCAGAATAAGAGAATTGTCATCTTTGTTTTTTTATTTAGATTAAGACTACATGTATTAAACAAGGGCAGAAAGACCGATAGGTCGATAGCCTTTTTTAGAAATAAAGATGTTTACTACTACTACTTTTTTGTATTTAAATACTTTACTAAAAGTATTTGTTAACCAATTACCGGCATATTCTAATTAATAATTAGTAGTTAATTACTTTTTAAATTTATTTAAAAAAATTTCTCCTGGGTTTCAGTCAATTTTATTGTTTATTATTTACAATGTCACAAATACGTTTCGGTGTATTTCTCCACCATCATCAGTTTGTGCGTATAGTTGTTTCTACCTTCACATTTGACTGGTCACTCTCACAAATACGTTTCGGTGTCTTTCTGCACCATCATCAGTTTGTGCGTTGAGAGTGACCAGTCAAATGTGAAGGTAGAAACAACTATACGCACAAACTGATGATGGTGGAGAAAGACACCGAAACGTATTTGTGACATTGTAAATAATATTGGAATGAATTGTAAATAATAAACAATAAAATTGACTGAAACCCAGGAGAAATTTTTTTAAATAAATTGAAGTACAGTCAGGAAAATATACACAACTTTTTTTAATGTTGACAGTATTTGGTAATTGTATTTAAATACCTTTTAAAAGTAATTTGCCCAGCTCTGGTAACTGGTATAAATTAAGCGAAAAGGTTTGTTTTCTTCCAAAATGATCAGGAACTTGAATTATTTTTATTTTAAGACAAATCAGTGCTGCCTTATTTTTTTAAATTAAAATTGTTCCAGCAAAATTAGTACATTTGAATTTTTTTATGATATTTTGAACACTGTTTTACACACAACTTTAGAAAAATGTCGTTTAAACTTCCTGTGATTAAAGAAAAATTACTGAAATTAATAATTTTACGTAGAAACACTTTTATTTTTTAATAGATAAATATTTCATATGTAAAGTAGATTATTTTGATGGTTTCAATAAAATGTGAAATTCCAAATTGTTAAAGCCTGCCGCACGAAAATATTTATTAAATTCTGTTAAAGAAATATTCGAAAACATTTTTCTAGTGGCGTGTAAATTCCAAATTCAACCTCTGTTTGGTTCTCGCAAAATTGCTGTTAAAATATGGAATCGCCAGTGTGTTCTTAACTCAGTCGAGAATAAATTATACAGTATGTTCAGAAAATCTAAAAAATATATATAAAAATGATTAATTAAATTTTTAAATTTAATTAAATTAAACAGCTATTTAACTTGCTTTAAGATGAACATTTTACTAAATTTTTAGCGTGTGATATCACGATCCGCTTGCAATAACATAAACAGGGTCAACAGACTAGTTCCTTGTTATGGTTTAGGGTGCAACTTGACTTCACTCACCCCTGTTTTTCTTAATTTTAATTTGTCTGTTTGATTTGATGACTTTTTTGTGTTATGTTTTATGTTGTTTTTTATTTTTTATTTACCATTGTTGGTTGTCCTTAGATGTGCTATATTTTGTAGTATATTGTTTTACACGCTTTGTCCATAAAATTTGTAAATTTTCCTGTGGCAATAAAGCATATTTTGATTTGATTTGATTTGATACTAAATCCTACAATATCACACTAAATCTACGAACTAAATCAAATCAAGCGACGCGAATTAACTGAAAATTAAAAAGTAGTAATCCGATAATTCACATCTTTTTAAAATATTTTAGCCCTTCATATTTCACACAAATATTTTTTAAGTAAACCCTTTTCACTGTTCAAATGGATTCATTTGTATGACTATAAAATATAGGCAAATCAAAACGCACAGTAGCTAATGTTGTTTACTGCCCCCAACAGATAACTATGGGGTAAATAAACCTTTATCTTCGTCCTATAAGTATACAGTCAATAAAATACGGCAGCTTTTTGAATTTAGATTCAACTTAATTTTTACTCTCCTAGATATTATAATTGCAAAATCAATCAATCAATGTGGCACGCGGATTTTTCCAAAAAACTCTCGTACCATTATTGGCACCCAACTTTTCAGCTGCAAATAATCAAACCTAGATCAAATTTACTTACCTTTATAGATCAGAAGCACTTTTTAAACCACTAGCTACTCCTATTTTTGGGCGCCTAGTTATCGGATAGCAAACCACATGATTAAAATTGTCACTGTTGCGGTACCGCTTTCTCCTTCGGTGGTTCGCTGCATTTGCGCTCGGTTGAATCTATTGTACCTTTTTTTTCATACTCCCTATAATGTCGAACAGAGAAGGCCAATAATCGCTAATATGAAAACAAGGATGGACCTAGATCAACGATATCACATGGGTACCATTGCGAATTTGTTCACAGAAACTAACGCGATTACACGAAAGTTAATTCGTTTGAACATTTGCCCATCTACATACACATTGTTTGCCCCTGATAAAAATTATCAGTTAGGTACATAACAAATAAACTGACGCTTATATAAATGTAACACGCCTAAATTGGATTAAATTAATTTTCAATTAATGAAATACATTCTACGGCGGTTTCGAGCTCGACAGAACAGTCTAGAATCGAATTTCAATTCAAGCAATTTTGTCTAGTAGGGACTCGTTTAAAGCGATTCAAGTCGTTTTAGTCTGTATCCTGAATGAAGAAAATATGCTAAATGAACCATTAATATACATTTTTATTGAATATCTAAAAAAGCCAAATTATAAAAACCTTGCAATACACTAAAAACATCTCTCACTGATTCCAATCTATCACTCTCTTCGCCTGCTCCATTTCACGCCAATTGGGCGAGTGCTTTTCAGCATTCAACCAATTGAAATCGTCGATGCATCTCCAGTTGTTCACTTGCTTATCCAGGCCGGCATCTAAGAAGTGTTGGTCGATGTTTTCATATCTCCAGTTGTAAGGAGCGATGGCTACTTTGCTGCAATCCTCCATTATTGCCCTACTTGTAACATGTAGATAGATCTCAATGTTTTGGGAAGAGTGCAGTCTTAATTGTTGGCAGGCTATTATTAGTGTTGAGTTGTTGCAGTTTTCAGCAAATATTGAAGTGGAAACTGGGCCTGAGAATATTTTGCAGTTGTCGAGGTTGTTTAAATGCAAAGTGCTTGGGAATCCTTTAAGGTAGACTGTGCAGTTCGAGAGTTTTTCCAGAGACACATCCTTTTTTGCCACTTGGTCCGGACTAAGAGATAGAACTTTATTTGCGCTATCGTAAAAGCCACATTCTATGTTATTGCCTTGTACTTTGCTTGACAGCAAAGTACCGTTCAGTGGCTTGTTGCTGAAATCTACCATATCCACCCCCTGACTCTTTTCTGCGTCCTTCACTTTGATTTTGTTCTTGAAACCAAATTTCTTTTTCGGCAAAAGATTGTTCTCAAGCTCCTTTGCTCTAATGCTCAACGCTTGAAGCGTGCTTTGGCATTTTTGCAGGTAGTAATTGCGAAGAAATAAATTCGAAGCAGCAACATATTTCTGAACAACCAATATTTCCTTGGAAATTATATTGAAATGTTCTGGAAGTTCATTTTTGGAAAGAGTTTGTGACTTCTTCAACATGGCCTCAATGAAACTGATTTTCTCATTGAACGTATTCGTGAAGAAATCCAGCTGCTCATTTGCCGCACTTATGGATTTCTTCGATTCCTGCTTTCTTTGAATATTCAACTGGCGCTCCACTTCGCGATTCTTCATCGCAGTAATCCTGTCGGCTCCCTCACTTATTAGTTCCATTTTTTAGTTTTTGTATAAAAAAGCTAAGTTACGACTACAACTTCCTAACTACTAAATTATGATTACTATTTTGAGTTAATAGTTTTCTGTATCTCTTCTTTTGTCATACGATACAGGGGCTTATCGGTTTCAGTGGCCGCTTGCAACACGTTCAAGAGTCGTTCTTTCTGGCTTAAAACGACTTTTTGATCGCGCTCTACGCCCGGATAGTCCTAAAATGTTAAACACATTGTGTGATTTGAGCGGAATCAGTGAAACTTGCGAGGCTCACCTTGAATTTGCTCGAATCCTGTGTAGCTGTAGTTCCTAGCATCAAAAGATAACCAGCCCCTGTTAAAGATGTCAGCCAAAATATTGACTTGATTAATCTATTTGGTTCCATTAATGCTAAAAGAGGTTAATTGTGTTACTCATCTTTGGCTTGTTGATTTGCTTGATTGTTACCTGTTGGGCATCCCAATAAGCCTGATCAATTTCTCTAACTTTACAATTGGAACTAATGAATTCACCAGTATTGTAGTAGGCCTCTAATAAGGACGGGTAGTTGTCTTTGAGATATTTCCTTGTCTCTGGAATGCGGAAAATATTATGTTTTCCTTATTAAAGAACCATCATAGTGGAGTTGATAGCGAGCCCCTTAACATGCTTATATAAGTAACCACAGCTTTATTTACCACGATAAATCGGTATTTTTGCGGATATTAACTCAAACCACTGATGAAAAGTCTCGAATTCTTAGTTGGTGTCCAAAAATAGGCTGTAGAAAGAAAAATGTGGCTCACCTCGGTCTTGGTTGACTTTCGTCCAACCGTAGTATGTAAATGCAAAAGCGACGGCTTCGGCAACAAATGTGATGGTAGCAATTCGTCTAATCCACTTTCGCAGCTGAGGTTTTGGTTTTTTCACAAGCATAATTTTTGACTATTTTTGGACATATTTATCCCTCGTCCATGAAATTGTCAGAGCTCTGACTTTTCACTCTTTTGAGCACCTGAAGATTACAATTCTTAACGGTGATGCCATATGTAAAGGCATCAAATCAGATACCAATTTTCTATAAACTGGATTTCTGTATTAAAAATCCTAATTTGCTTAAAAATTCCCCATCAAACTCATGAATTAGGCAAACTGCCTAAGATTTTTCCTTAAGGGCCCTAAACTTTTTTCTTTGTAAGTAGATTTTGAAAAGTGCCCGTCTTGAGCGACGTCATCCGCGTGAGCACCAACTTTTTCTTCTTCTTTCACCAAATTAAAGAATTGCAGAGTCGACAAATGTAACCTCACATTTTAGCAGCGTTACTGTCATCACTTTTAGAAATTTCAAAAATTTGATTTAAATTTTATCCCGTTTAAATTGTGAGTTTTAACAGCATAAGCCTGCTTTCGGGTCCTCAAGGTAAGCCCATCTTGAAGAAATCGAAGTACTAACAATTTGTGATTCTACTTGTGACTGCAGGGCATTTGGGTGCAGTGTAGAATTTATGCGATTTATTGATCAAAAAGCCCTAAACATTCAACATTTAGGCCGAGCCCTGATAACATGTACAGTCCGCCTTAATTTCCGATATATATTTCATAGCCACAATTAGTTGAATTGTATGTAGTTGCAAATATAGGTCATATTAAGTACCATGCATTACTGAAACGTCTGTAAGTTTTATATAAAATTGCGACGACTTTAACTGACTCAAGCTAATGTTTCGTTTCATATTTGGTTAATTCATTCTTACTATTGACACTGTTAAAAATTGCATGATATATACCAATAACAATAAATATAAGTAACCGTTAATGCAACTTACTCTTGACTGAAATGATCCGAAAGGCTTTTTAAGATTATTCTTGGAATAGAATTCAGAATCATCATTCATATGCCCTCGCAATAATATTAAGATTAGAAAATGTTCTTTTTTCACATAACTCTGAATCCGAAATTTCGACCGACTCTTCTTATACATTGTACATGACAAAACTACTGAGAGAGCAGCTCAAAGACTCCAAACACTAACAAACAACACAATGACATGGTTTTATAAATGGAGACTAACACCAAACGCGTCAAAAAACCAACTTCTGCTCACAAACCACAGACTCAACGCTGACTCCCCTGCAATAACTGCAGACGGCCAAACGACACAACCAAAAAACGACGTAAAATACCTTGGAATCACAATTGACTACAAACTTAAATTCACTAAACACATACGAAACATCAGGGCAGAAACAATAAAGAGAACAAAACACTTCCGATCACTAACCTACAAAGACAGAGGAATTAGCACAAACCCGCCACCAAAATATATAAAGCTATTTGTAGACCCTTGCTAGACTTTGGACATATACTCATGACCAACGGAACAGAAAGGACAAAACGTTATATACAAACTCCAATATATTCCTGGGTTTCAGTCAATTTTATTGTTTAAAATTTAAAAAGTTACAAATACGTTTCGGTGTCTTTCTCCACCATCATCAGTTTGTCTAAAATATACATTTACAGTTATTATTAATTTATATAAAATTTTCCCTCAAATTCACACATTAAAATACAAATCACACACATATTAAAAAGTACATCAAGAACATTGGTTTTCAGGTGATGAGTCAGGACAAACATATCTGGGAAAAGACTAGAATCTATTCTTTAGAGATTTAAATTTAATTTTAACTTACGTGTATAGTTGTTTACACCTTAACATTCAACTGGTCACTGAATTTTAAAACAGTCAATCTTGTATATTACGTGTTTGAACTGTGACAAAACATACATAGGTCAAACAAGGCAATATTTAAAGAAAAGAATATACGAACATAAGTATAGCTTAAGAAAAGTTACCGAGAATGCAACAGCATTAGCACAACAAAAGTTGCATGATTTTGATTTCGATAACACACAAATATTGATCAATGAGGACAATTATAATAAGAGAAGAATCCATGAAATGATACAAATTAAAAAACATCAAAATGCAATGAATTTCAGATCAGACACAGACAATCTTAGCTCTGTGTATCATACATTAATTAAATGATCGCATGCATGAACTGAGTGGACCAAGTAAATGAAATAAATACACCTGATATTGATGAATTGCCAAGCAATTCCTAGAATGCAAAGAAAAGGCGAAAGATAAACAGTTTTTTTTTGCTTCGCTCGCTTGATATCGAGTAAAATATGGAAAATTCAGTGACCAGTTGAATGTTAAGGTGTAAACAACTATACACGTAAGTTAAAATTAAATTTAAATCTCTAAAGAATAGATTCTAGTCTTCTCCCTGATATGTTTGTCCTGACTCATCACCTGAAAACCAATGTTCTTGATGTACTTTTTAATATGTGTGTGATTTGTATTTTAATGTGTGAATTTGAGGGAAAATTTTATATAAATTAATAATAACTGTAAATGTATATTTTAGACAAACTGATGATGGTGGAGAAAGACACCGAAACGTATTTGTAAAATTTTAAATAATAAACAATAAAATTGACTGAAACCCAGGAATATATTGGAGTGAATTAAAGTACAGTCAGGAAAATATACGAAACGTTATATACAAACAACAGAACAAATTGCACTAAGACTAATAACACGAATAGGACACCCCCAAAACCCACAACACAACCCCTCCACCCAACTACTATACGAACGCACAAACATGACAAATATTTCGGAAAGACTCATATATCTACAGACAAAATGGACAAACAACCCCTACAACTGGACCATACTGAATCCCCTTTGTCTTACAAGACCAACCAGACAATCCCGCTTCCGTTTCCCTACATCAACGCTACTCGAACACTTACAAACGCAACTGACTACTGGACAATAAAATAATTTTTTCTTGTCATTAGAATTAGAAAGTTTATTGAATGAAATTGTTAACCCAGAATAAGAGAATTTTTATCTTTGCTTTTTTATTTAGATTAAGACTATATGTACTAAACAAGGGCAGAAAGACCGATAGGTCGATAGCCTTTTCTTAGAAATAAAGATGTTTACTACTACTACTACTCTTCTTATATGGAACTCAGTGAATATCGCGTAAAAATGCTTGATTTTGTTGTAGAATTGTCGTTGAGATTAAGTATATGGCGTGGAGATCTCATGGACGAAGCAACGTCGAAATGGTGCGACACTTGAGAGGTACAATAATGCGCTTAAACTTTTCCCAGATATCCCACCTATTGGAAGCGTTGCTCTTTTAGGAAATGGCATTATTAAATCGGATATTATCGAACAAGCAATGCTTTCGATAGATCGAAGCAACTACTCGAAACACCATCCTTTTATGGATGCGCCACAGTCCATCGGTTATGGGGTCACGATTAGCGCTCCTCACATGCACGCTCACGCCTTAGAACTACTGAAAGATCAACTTGTTAATGGTACACGAGCATTGGATGTTGGCTCTGGTAGTGGTTATTTAACGGCCTGTATGGCCAAAGTTATGGGTTCTAAAGGGTATGTAACCCAGGTATTTGCGTCAAAAATTTCCGCGCCACTTATGCAACTATGTGGCTTTTTTGGATGCTAAAGCCCGCTCTCATTTCTACAGAGTAGCTGTTGGCATTGATCATATGCCCGAACTGGTAGAACTCGCAAAGCAAAATGTCTCGAAAGAGGATTCGGATCTGTTCAGTTCTGGTCAAGTTCAATTCATCACCGGCGACGGCAGGCGCGGACATGAAGAAATGGCTCCTTACGATGCCATTCATGTTGGCGCTGCGGCTTCCAATTTACCACAAGCTTTAATCGACCAATTGAAGGTGTGGAAGGGCTTTCAATTTACAGTGACTCCATTTTATTGCATTACTCTATAGGTTGGTGGCCGCTTAATAGTGCCAGTAGGACCGGAAGGGGGTGATCAACAATTAGAGCAAATTGATAAATTAGCAGACGGATCCATCACTAGGAAAGTTCTAATGGGCGTCGTTTATGTACCGCTTACAGATAAAGACCATCAATGGCCCGGAGCTTATTGACGGCTTATGAATTGGAGAGTGTAAGCTTTTTATTTATTGCTTTATTCGGGATGTGTTATTATTGTTTAACTAGGTGAAAGTATTTAATCGGCCAACGCCAAGAATATCGCAAATTTGCTGGTTTTACTCAATTGTATTTAATGCGTCGAGATGGTGGATATATTAATAAAATCGCACTTTTCCACTGATGGATTTTTTTCCTATACAAGTTCCCATTTATGCTCTAAATAACTTACTTTAATTTTAAACATTCAGGTCATTTATCAAAAAGCATTGGTAAATTCGCAAAAAACTCGGTCACAAATTTGGCAGCAATGTATTTGATTGCACCCGAAAATTATATTTTTCTCATTAACATTGCGTAAATGTAAATCGACTTTTGTTCTTTATGCGTAAATCAACAAAGATAACAGGGGAAACTTAAAAGGGCATTTATTACTGGATCAATAAATTCCTCTCAATAACCCGTTGACAAGAATAGTACAATGTTTCAAAATGTAATTTTTCAATTGAGTTCCCAAAGCACTAATATCTGCATTTTCATACGTACCTCCTCTTCCTGTGTGAGTTTTGTCACAGAACTGATAACTGGACGAAGTTTCTTCAAAAACTCATAGAAAATCTCCGCGAAACAAATAAATGGTTTTCTATAGTGCTTGTTTCTATCCCACTCAAAACAGTTTAAATAGTTGCTTGCGAGTGTAAGTATGATTATATTATTTTTATACGATATTTCTGATTCTTTTCGACAAATTCAGTTTCTCAGAATGATTAATTTTCCATGCTGCTTCCTTGCAAGCAATGCTGCTTGCAAGGCAGGTATCTTTAGGGATTTTCGACGTTAAGTTTTGAAGAGCACAATTTAAAACCTAACCACAAATATGCTGTAACACTAACAAATAACTGCCTAGTTGTTGTGTTTTTTATAAATAAATAAAAGTAACGTAATTTTTTGCGAAATAAACTCTTTTGCCGCCAGCTCCATGTAAGCTTCAGTCACTGCCTTAAAGAAAATACGCCAATTTTGCCTGGATTTAGGTGAGAGGCAGAGATCTGTAGTCTGCTTTCATTTGATTCTAATCCATGAATAACAACAATAAGACACATACTTTATAATAACTTTCTTTATTTATTTTCCAAAATAGTTATATACAAACTAGAATATAATATAATAAATGTTAGATACAGGGTGAGTCTTAATTCAAGTTGTTACAGTATATTCGACAATACAAAAATAATTTTAATATGGTAAATGAACCAAGGTCCGGAAACAGAGTGTTAAAGATTTATTGAACGAATATATAAATATTGACCGAGAATTCTTACGTGTAAACAATAATTTTACCAGTGGTGTTCATACCGGCACGTGTTTGGATATTTCTATGAGAAAAATGGTTGCCCGCAGTTTTGGGATTTTTATGGATATAAAAAATTGCGTGTCATTTTCCAATTTATCTAGAAAAAAAATTAGAAAATTTCTTTGTTCGACGCCCGGTTTCGATTGCAAAAATAAAAACATTAGGCGTGCGTTTTATTGATTTATTTAAATAAAGTATTATTTAGTATTAAACAATTAAACTGAAACTAAATTAAACGGAAAGTGAATGTTCCAAATGCTCTTCGTTTTTATAGGATATATTAATAAATCTGTATTTTTCAATGAATCTTAAACACCCTATATTTTCGGACTTTGGTTACCAAACTAACACAATTTTTGAAGGTAGAATCTACCGTAAAAGGGTAACCTAATTGGGCCTCACCCTGTAGGCAAAGTACATAACTGAAATGAGCTAGTTTGCTTTGAAACAAAGTGAACGCATTGGCCACATGAAAAGAATAAACGTTACAATGGCAAAAACTATTTGTACATAGAGAAGAATGTACAAAAGTACACATTTATAATAAATATACCAATTTAACTAATACAAATTGTGACTTTAAAAATTTGAGTTTGGATATTTTCTTCCCTTCATCTCATTATTAATTTAATAATAAATGTCACAATGTTGTTGCGCTCTATCATACAAATTGCTGAAAATTAGCTTTATGCCCTTTATAAAGTTGCGTTTTTTTAAATTTAAAACTCCTTAAACAGAGTAACGTGTTTAAAATAAATAAAAACTACTCGATCTACTAAAATAAATTTATTCTTAACGATGAGCTAGGTGTAAACTGGCAATAGAGAGAATTACTTCTATGAATAAGCAAAAATAGAACGAATAATCTACTCCGGAGATCATCAAATATCCAAACCCAATACGAAAAATTATATTTTCAATTATAACCTTCTACCTTAAAGATTATCACATATTTTTTTGGAAAAATGCTTCAGTTCATTTGGGAAGATGATTAAATGAACATTCCGGGTCTTTACAGGTTCCATTTACTTCGAAAGGGCATACGATTGCGAAAGGATCTAGATCATCTTGCCTAGAATTGAAGAAATTGTTTCGGTTCACTAACAATTTGCAGAATGTTATTTGCTTGGTCAAAAGTAAAAATCCCAGATATTTTGAAGCAATTCATCAAACAAAATTAATTAATTTCTTCTACGACATGATGATCTTGAGCCTGTAAAAATAGAATATTTATATATTCGCGACTCACATCGATTATTAGACATTCACGTAACATTTTTTTGAACAACACCAAGCTGGAGCTGCTTTCATGACCATGCGAGAATTATTGAAAACATCGACGCTGCTTGATATAAAAAAGATGCAGAAAGCAAGTAATGAAATGAACCGAAATACTTGTTTGTTACTTGTAAGAGTGTTTTGCACAGTAATAAGCTGGTGTTTGTTTGGAAGAAATATGTGTTATTTGAACTGGAAAATGCAGAGAGAATTTGCTAAAATCTCAACGTCAAATTGCTTTGTGCAATAACATGCAATTATGTCTAAAAGAACAATTAAGTCATTTTAAATTTGTTAAGTCTACAAGGCTAGGAGTCAGGACGGGTTAATGCATATTTATTTAAAAATTAGTGGTTTGCTTGCGGAAAAAAAAGCAGCATGTCGATTTTTATCTTCCTGAGTTTTTTGGATTTTAATTTTTCCAATTCAGTCTCGAATTCTTTACGTATCGTCCTATACTTTTTGTATAGGACGAAATACTACACTACTATGCAGTGTGTCCAGTATAAAATGATGTACATGGGGATATTGGAAACCGTTAGAGTTACAGGGTGGACCAAATGGGGAAAAAGTTGCGCAATCAAGTGCCTATAAATAATCTGTCATCAACTTCTTTGAACTCGAATAGCAACGGATATACAGGGAAAAAAAGAAAAAAGTGCGTTTGATTAAATCCTTTATATCGTATTTATTATTAAAGATACAATAACGAAATTTTCAGGATGGGGGTAAGAAATGAGCGTGATTTGAAAATAAAGTAAAAATGATCTAGGCCCACTATGTTCAATGAGGCCGAAGTCAACTTTTGTTTTTCTTATGGGCGCCATATTGAATTTCTGCATTTTTAAATTCCCCTTTAAATATGCTCTTCAACCATGTATAAGATGTTTATGGTCGGTCAAGATAAATAATTAAAATTAACAAAATTAAGATTTAATGGTAGTAGGCATTGATATTTCTATTAATTATTACTTTAAATTATTATTGATCATACATCGAACACTGCAAAAGAACAAGTAACATTTTAGGATTAAAGCAGGTGATCAAATAAGCCACCGTTTTCTCGCAAGCACAACATACATCGTCTCATTACTGCTTCACAGGATTTTCTGATCATTTCTGGGGTAATTCTGTTAACAGCTTCTATAACAGCGTGTCTCAGCTCCTCTTCGGTTTCGTATGACCTACAGTATACCACATTTTTGAGGAAACCCCATGCAAAAAAAACAAGCGGTGTTATGTCAGGGGATCTCGCAGGCCATCTTACTGGTCCCAGGTTGCCTATCTTGTTGGGAATTTCGTGATTTAAAATGTTTGTGATAATACGTCCATTATGTGGCGGCGCGCCGTCTTGTTGGAAATACAAATTTTGCAGGGTAGCTCCTGGAACATCCATAAGTGCTTCCGCTACGTTAGTTTGTAAGAGGTTCAAATATCTCTCGGAATTTAAGTTCTCATTTAAAAAAAATGGTCCAATCACGAGGGTACCCACAATACCTTACCAGACGTTAAATCCATACCTAACTTGGTGCCTAACTTGACGAACTAGCCGTGGATTTTCATCTGACCAAAAATCGGTATTTTTACCATTAAATAGTCCACATTTAGTAAATTGGCTCTCATCTGACCAAAGGACTTTTAAGGAAACGTTTGGTATCTCGTTATTTCTTTGAATAAACCACTGACAAAATGCCATTTTTCTAATCGCATCGCCATTCTCGAGTCCCTGGCAGGGCCGTTCACGATAGGGGTGATATTTAGAACGCTTTAAAATACTATTCGCCGTTGACCGCGCAACACCTGTTGTGGCTTCAATTTGAACGCTAAAGACTGTACGAGGTGTCTCAACCACGCTTTGCATTACCAAATTTTCTTTATTTTCGTCTGGAAGTTTGTTTTTCTTTACCTTAGCAAAACTCCCGTAAGCTACAAGGTTGTCTTTCAGACGCCTAAACATAGTTCTACCAGGTTGTCGCCTTTCTGGATATTTATTTAAATACATTTCTTCAGCTTTCGCTTCATTTCGACGACAGAGAATAAAACTCTTCAACATACCATAAAATCTTGATTTTGTTAATTTTAATTATTTCTCTTGACCGAACATAAACATGTTATACATGGTTGAAGAGCATATTTAAAGGGGAATTAAAAAATGCAGAAATTCAATATGGCGCCCATAAGAAAAACAAAAGTTGACTTCGGCCTCATTGAACATAGTGGGCCTAGATTATTTTTGACTTTATTTTCAAATTCACGCTCATTTCTTACCCCCACCCTGAAAATTTCGTTATTGTATCTTTTATAATAAACACGATATAAAGGATTTTATAAAACGCACTTTTTTCTTTTTTTCCCTGTATATCCGTTGCTATTCCGAGTTCAAAGAAGTTGATGACAGATTATCTATAGGCACTTGATTGCGCAACTTTTTCCCCATTTGGTCCACTCTGTATCTTTAAAGGTTTCCAATATCCCCATGTACATCATTTTATACTGGACACACTGTATATACTACTAATATACGACTATATTTTACGTATATTCAACTGTAAAAAAATAATTGTGGTCTGGAAAAGGGCAATTGATTGAAAAAGGGATTGGGCAAAGTTAAAATTGTTGTCCAGTAACATTATAACAATAGACAAGTAAGACTAAAAATTTTCGTAACACTTCTGTTACACACCTGTTGCTTACATCACTTCTGTTATCGTTTGTGTTGTATTTCGGCTATAAAACTCCCGCAGAGAAATATCTAAAGGGTTTAAATCTGAATGCGTAGATTCGATAAAACTTTTCCTTTTAATGCAGCCATCTGGGAAAATATTCTGCGTCGGATTATTCGCGAATAGTGTAGACTACTTTATCCTATTGGACCCGTATCGAACATGGTATTACGTAATACTATTTTACATTTTATACAGCAATTTTATATAATTTTCTATATGATATATAGAGAGTCTAGAAGTTAAGACCCAACTTTTACTTTTGCGCGAATTGTGAACTATTTTCTATACTGGACAGTGGATTTTATAGTGTTCCTTACCTAAAAAATTGTTTGGCTGCTTACCGGCGCTCATTGAACCTATTTTCAATAGTATAGTATTGACAGAATTGAATGGTTTAATCTATTTACCAATAAAACATCAGAAATAAAATCTATAATAGTTAATGATCAACAATTTGAGTATGGATTTTGATTTGTTGCTCTGTCTTTTTATTAAATTGATCCCCCTCAAGAACACAAAAAGCTTCTAATAAAGTAAAGGCCTACGTTAATGTAAATTCATCATAATTCAATTTATAATTGAAAATCAACATACAAAAAACTTCTATTTGGGCTCTTCTGTAAAGTTGAATTGATCACCAAAAAAAACCGACAACTTGCCGTTTTTTCCAAAAAACAAACCATCGAGTTTTAAAGGAATTTGTTCCAACACACACGTTCTCTCTGTTTCGTATTTTAGAATCAATTATCACACACAGATTTTCTACTGACCTGGACATGCAATCCAATGGAGATATGTATTTATTTCTCTGTGGTGCTCGGCACTCGAACTTCTCCGTGCACTCATTCTGTGCTATTTGCTTTTGAGTTTTCTTGATAATTTGATCAATATCATTTGGATCAATAATACTGTCCTGATTATCCGCACATTTCACATCACCGACTAAGTTGTTTTGTGAATTGTCCTCAATTGAACCGGAAATATGCTGATGCGAACTTGATATGGTGTTACCACAGATATTTGCATTATTTGTTGATTGCAGTTCGTTAGGCGAGGAGCCCATGAGGTCCAATCGTGATTTGTTGGACAGACTGAAATTAATTCCAAATATTACTGCCCTTCATGATATTTGATACCCCAGAAGATCAACCCACCTTAAATCAATGTTCGCTTTCTTTTCTCCAAGTTGTGTGATGAAGTCCAACAGTCTGTTGTGTAAAATCTCCTGATTTTTTCTAACTTCTGTCACCTGATTAATTAATTTTTCGACTTCCAGTTCGCGATCCTTTTGCTCTTTAATAATGCCGTTCAGGTGTTTTATCAATGGCCGCAGACATTTGTATGTGTCTCCCATCTGTAATCTTTTTATATGGAAAATTTAAGGCGTTGGGATTTCGCTCTGTCAGTAACAGTTGTTGCATGCTGATTTTTTCCTCAAAATTTAAGCATTCGAAATATTAGTCAGCATACGTGTACAGTGGGATTTTTACAAAGAATAAATTATTTGCTTCAACTTTTTACATTAACATTCTTAATAATCACCGACAGGATATTACAAACAAAATTCTTGCCGAATATTCAATGACGAGAAAGTCTGAAATCACATCCGTAACAAACAGGGGACCCTACCGTTTTTGTGTAAAAAAACATTGACCTTTCGACATCTGCTTTCAAATAATGCCCCTCACTTTTCACTCATAAAATCATTGATTTTTCCAATCAATGGTTTATGAAATATCGAAAAAATAAACCTCAACATCTATAGGCACCACCCTGTATTTCGAAAACGGTGAGTTCTCATGAAGTTTGGATTCTATGTGTTTGCAATACCCATTGAGAGCTTGAGAATCTAATGTAAATTTTGAAGGTATTAAATTTATTCGTAAAAAAATTCGCACAGTTGAAAACCACTTAAACTATGTACTTAATATTAGAAATTATGCTATTGCATATAATCATAATTTGATAATGTTTAAGAACAAAAGAAAATCAACAGTACCTTCCATTACGTTCGACTTGCAACTGCTTCAAAATATTCCTCATATGCAGAGTATGTTGTCTTTTTTCTTTGTTCCTGTTCGCAGCAATCAATTCTTGAGATCTGAATTCGTTTATGCGTGCTTCAGTTTTTGGGGATAGTTGTACACCCCCCAATTCTTCAGTCTGTGTTGACTGATCTCTGATTTGTCGTTTAGTTTCGCTTTTTATGCGAGAAGCGGGCACAACACAATCTTTAGTTTCCACATTTTTTACGTTGTTTAACTCGGGAACTATGGCACAACTTTGCTGGTTTTTGTCATCGATCTTAACCGTGGTGGTTTGAATTGAAAGCTGTTTTGCTGCAGTTTTAAGCACTCGAGCTGCGTCTATTTTTGATTTGTTTTCCAATTTCTTTGCTAGATATTTACGTCTTTGGTCATTTTTTTGCCGAAGTAAATCCTGCAGCTTTCGGTATTCCTCTCTTTTCGTGGCTGGTAAGAAATTCAAGACGGATTTATCCATTTTTGATTCGCCAAGAACTTTGCTATTGAAGGAAATTTTTTTAAGTGGTTGAGAAGTTGCAGTAATTTTAGTTTTAGATGGAGCTGTAACAGCAGCTTTGGGTTTAGGCTTTGTTGCTGCTGCAACAGCTGTTGTATTGGATGTAGCGGCGGCCACTGCATTTTTCTTTAGGATTTCAACAGTATTTTTAATTGGCGCAGGTTCAGTGGCTTTTAAATGTTCCACTTTCGCTCTTTGCTCCTTTTAAAAACTGTTCTATTGTATTTTCTAAGGCGCTTTTCGATTTTATTCACTGTAGAATCAACTTCAGGACTTGGTATCACAGCATGGACTTCAGGTACGTTTTCGACTTCTTCTGGTGATTTACCGGGGCTGTCAATACTCCGTTCCCATTCTGAATCCGAATCGGAGTCAGAATTTACGCATATTATTAAGGGTTTTACAGTAGTAGTAACTAAAGGCTTTAGAGCAACATTCTCGTGTGAAACGCTTTTTCTCATAATGGTTTTAACATTATTTCTTTTATATATGTTGTTTTCTATGCCATTGGAAATGACGTTTATTTTTTGATGAGGAATTGGATTAGAAGATATGGGTGGTGCACATTGAATTTCGCTAATTTTTCGGGACATTGAAGCAAGTAATAGAGCCCTTAAAACATCAACATCCTCATCTTCTTCTGGAGAAGTGGTTGACTTGTTCTCTGAGCTAACCGTTTGAATCATGCGATTCGGGAGGCGTATTTACTAGAGTGTCGTTGTGCGTTTCACAGTTATTACTAATATTTTCCTTACTACCTTCATTCTTTCTAGTTTTTCTGGATTTTGCACCATTAGGATATTTATTTTGTATTGCAGTTTTTAGTGCTTCCAGCCTAAGTTGTATCAATTCATTATCCAGGTCATCTTTAGATGAATTGGAGTTGTTGTCAATATTCCCTTGAATACTTTCAACACTGCTCATATTGTGTGCCATCAAATCTATAATGGTGATCGAAGGGTCTGGAGTGGAATTCACAGTGACAATGTCCGGTGATAAATTATTCTCGCTCATATCTGAGTCAGGGTCAGTGTTGTTTACCATAGCTCTTAGTCGAGTTTTCAGGCTATTTCTAGATATGACATCTTTAGAGTCCAGTTGTACAGTTGCCTTTAGCTGGAGCTTAAGCCTGCATGCCTCCAAGGAATCATCAGTTTCACTACTGTTCGAATCAGGGGGTTTGCTGCGATGTTTCTTTCTTTGACGTTCCATCTTATGGCCGAAGCATTTTTTCCGTTTTCTTTGATTTTCACTTTCAAAGTAGTCTCCTCGAAGTCTGACACACTGCTTAAAGATAAACCGTGTAAGTTATCTCTATGATAACGGAACTTACCAGATTTGTGGGTCGGTAAACTTAAAGACACATCCGAAATGTCTTCTAACTCGTCCGAAAAAATTTCCCCTTCCTCGGGCTGTCTTCCAAACTCGCGCATTTTTTTGAGATTTTCATTGCAACCGTACTGTTTTAACTACAGTTTGTAGCAGACATTTGCCTTACAGTGAGAAATCGCCAGAAATATAACCTCAAAGACTGACAACCATAGAGAAAGTAAAATAAGAGAGTTGGCAATCTTATGCGTGACGTTGACACCGCCTTCCCGCTGCTAGCGCTACAACTAACCGACCGGCGACTGGCCAGTACTAAAA
Source organism: Dendroctonus valens (assembly GCA_024550625.1). Taxonomy (NCBI): domain Eukaryota; kingdom Metazoa; phylum Arthropoda; class Insecta; order Coleoptera; family Curculionidae; genus Dendroctonus; species Dendroctonus valens. The sequence goes on along the minus strand of JAJTJO010000484.1, from coordinate 91,106 downwards.
TATCGATTTTCCTCCGAGGACCTATGGTCATGTACAGGGTAGGCCAGACCAGTTCTGTCTCTTTTTAACTTGCGGAGCAACGAGGCTGGATATTATTCAAGAACTGCTATGTTGCTTATGGAAAATAAAACTAACCTCATAATAAATTTTAACCACGCTTCCGATTCGGTCGTGTTAAAATAATTTATTTTTCTTATACCTAAACGGTATTAATACGAGCCTTCCAACAGTACAACAGAATATTTGCTGGGTACCGCTTTGCCGATTAAAAATATGCTCACCTTATAGAAAATCTAATAACAAACAACATTTGTCCTATAGAGTTTTCGAGAACATGCCGTTTTCCACCACTTTTCACCCTCTGAAATTCACCAATTTCCAAAACAAAACAAAGGTCGCCATGATGATTCGCTCTTTGCGACGGCGTACTAGTCGAAATTTATCGCGCAGTTGCCAGTACTTTCACGACCACTACCTTAAACACGGGGGTTCCCACGCGTTCAGTTTACCAGAAACAATCAATCGCATTTAAGTTTCAAGTTTTGTTTGAAGTTACTACTGTTATTACTACTAGTTTATAATAGAAAAAACATTTTTGGACAATGGCCGGAATTGCAAGAAATAGTGTGTGTAGCGTTGTGCGGGTGTAGTGGTGACTGCCAATTAACTGAAACTGAATTCCAACAAATTGTGGTAGAGAGCGAATCTCTGTTAGACTTTTTTTTAATAGGCACGGAGTTTTGACTTGTCATTTTCGCTGCTCCTGCGGGACTGTGCTGTGTTCGAAAAAACTCCGCGATCGTTTAACTTTCGTTGCCAAAAGCGGAACCCCAGAGATGGCACGTCTTGCACGACAAAATTTTCAGTTCTTAAGGGAACTTTTTTTTCAAATTCAAAGCTGCCCTTGGGCCAAGTGGCTCGGCTTGTAATGTTTTATTGTGCCGGCCTTTTCCGCGATATGCTTTTGTTTCTAAAGAAATGAAATTAAGTAAGGTGACCATTGCCGATTGGTTTTCCTTTATCAGGGAAGTTTTTATTTATTGGGCAGATGAAAATTCTTCTCAGATTGGCGGAGAAGGTGAAATCGTCGAAATAGACGAGGCCAAAGTGGGTAAAAGAAATATAACAGAGACCGTGTTATCCCAGGACAGTGGATTTTTGGGGGCATCCAACGAGGCAATGGGAACTTTTTTGTTGTTCCCGTGAAAATCGAAATACGCAAACTCTCTTACGAGATTATTCGCCGAAAAATTAGGCCGGGAACAACAACTGTGAGTGATTGTTGGAGAGCCTATGACTGCCTTGGTGAGAAGGCCTATATCCATCTGAGCGTGAACCATTCCCTGAATTTCGTGGATCCAGAGACTGGTGCTCATACTCAGAATATTGAACGACGGTGGAGGGAAGTGCGGAATTTGATTCCTAGGTTTGGCAGGAAAAAAGAACATTTTTACGGCTATTTATGTGAAGCATTGTTTATGATGCGTTACCCCAATCATATCGCAACGATTTCATGCTTTTTTGGACACTGTCGCTCGGATGTATCCTCCAGTTAACCATTCATAAGCATTTTTCCTTCTGCAGCACCAATTTCTTTTCTATTTCTTATCTTCATCCAATTTACCTATATTTTACCTATATTTCTTTAAGTTCACTCATTTCAGGGTTGATTTTGCATTTCCAAGTAGTTATTTTATATCTTATTTGCGCCGTGCGTTTCCAAATAAATCATTTTTTTGGATTTTTGTTTCTATTGGAAATACCACATAAATCTTGTCGTTCCTCTTTGTTAACAAAAAGGAGAAACCTGTTGCTCATATTATTAACACCGATTCGAAAGTTTTTTTGGACCACAGCGGGTGGTGTCCATTAGCACCATATTAAGTTCTCTTCATCGGGTTAACAAATTTCACGCTGAAGTAATTTATGTTGCTCGATAAATCGAACGTGGGAAAAATGGTTAAGCTCAACCGAACTATACCCAAAATTTTAGAAACACTTTCCTATAATAATGTAATAGTTTCTTCCGTGTTTTGGGATATTTCTTCCTTCACTGACACTGCGCTTCTATTCCCTCTAAGGACGTACTTCTGGTAAAAGTTGTTAATTTTTAATTTATTACATTTTTGGGTTGAGATTTTGTACTTTAGTGGCAGTTTGGCAATCGGGCTGAGCAGTCTCGATTTATCGGCAGCGCGTAGGCCACGACTGCGCGAAGGCACGAAAAGAAGACCGTGTTCTTTACAATTACCTATTTTTCCTTCCCTTTCATGCTTCCCCTTAAAGTAAGTAATTATTTTTAATATGTCTAATCACATCTGGATACAAATCGCATGTGTTTGTAAAAATCGCGTCTAAGTGTTATCAATTCATGTCCCTACACACTAGTCTCGGTTCATTAATGGAAATAGGAATTTGGTGAACACCCTGTTGAGTAAACAGCACATTTTCTATTACTATTAATAGCCGAGATAACCTGTGTGGACACCGAAATTGAAAACCTGAGTATTTTTGTACCATATAAAATTCCCGCTTCTACTGGCCCGTCAAAGCTTCCCGTGTTTGCCGGTCAGCCCGATGTGGCGTACGCGGTGCCGAGTTTAACAGTACGAACGCCACCTCTCTTATTTTAGTTCCTCTATGCTGACAACGACATTGATAATTATAAGCGCGCGTTCGAAAATAGAATTCAGTGAGAGTCTGTGTGTCCGTTCAGAAGATCAGTGTATTTGCTGTGCACGCACGCACTAAGCGAGAATAAGATGTTAAATTTGTTTATTTTATTTTTTTTGGTTTTTTTAAGAGTTTAATATTTTTCTAGGTAATTGTTAAGATCACGGGCGTTTGGCTCACGATAATAAAACAGTTCTCACAGTGTAGTTTATCCCATTTGGAGCACTTTTTATTTGAAATTAAAATAAAAAAAATAAAAAATCGACCAGATTTACAATGTTTGCTTGATCGGGAATATGCTTGATTAAAACAATGGAAATACTCGAACCAACGTCACTGAACGAATTTTTTCGGCTGTGATGTTGCCACTTCTATATCTCTGTTTTTCTTAGGTTTATTTGTAGCTATTTGTGTTTTTTATTGGTTTTGTTTAATTTGCATTTGCTTGTGTTAGTTTGGTTTAGTTAGGTCAGTAAGACGTGATTCTTGGGCCGTAGTTTCGACATAAGTTTTAAATTACGTTCTTGTGTAGCTTTAAAAATAAAGTAATAAAAAATCAAATTTTAATTTATACGAACAGGTTGCAAATTCTGGACTATACAACGAGGGTTCATAGAATAATTCTTTTAAATTATTATTTTGTTTGCGTTTTCGACCAATTTTCGCTTTTGTTTGTAAATTTCCCATAAGAAAACCGTACACGATGTCTTACTTTACGTTTTTCACCAGCTGAACAATCAAATTAACCGGAACTGACCACAACTACACCCAAATACCTGCAAAATGTGTCAAAGAAAAAAGTCCAAATAAGAGAAAGTTTTGGCAAACGCGCGAAATTTTTCGAATTGCACTGCGGTGACGTCAGTGCGACAAAAGTAGGGAGTTTTAATGAGTGCAAACTGATGGAAAAAACGCATTTCTCCCAAGAAGAACCAGTAAGAAAAGTGTTTAGCAAAAGGATTATGCATAAGGTGAGGATATTTTCAACGCGAAGAGACTGGAAACTAGAAAATGGCTAGAAAACATAGAAACTAGAGAATTGTATACGTTTTATTAAATTTCATTTTATTTATTGCAATACATCTTTTGAAGAAAATAGTATTTATTAATTCTATATTTTACGATAAAACTGCACTAACAAAAATTGTTGCAAAAAAGAGTTGCAAAAACCAACAAAAAAATCATATCTCCAGCGGTAGCCTATAGAGTTTATTGCTTAATTCGGCCACCTTAGCACCGCTTTGAGATTGTCTGCTGAAAATGCAAGCGAAACGTTATACACATAAATATCTGTTACATTTTTAAGTCACTCGACCCGTGTTAAAAATGCAGTGCATACTTTTTCATATCATTTTCCCCACAACATAAAAGTTGTGTTATAGTTTGTTTAGATCTAAATTCCCAACAATCGTGCTCAGATCGCCAACATTATCGACTACATAATCCGGCTTAATTCGTTCTTCGAATTTCCAGTTCTTCAGGTCTTCTTCTCGCGTCGATCCAGTCAGTGGCAGCAGTTTTGAAAGCCACTTTCGGTCGCAAAGGGCATATCTGTTATACAACTGCAAACATACCAAATTGCTTTTCACCGTGGCTTCCAAACTTGCAAATACTTACGAATCGCCGATGAATAATGTGCGTTTTGCATTAAACGGCCCCAAATTGTCTTTTAGAACTTGTGCAAACTCTTTGCCACCTTTTGACAGCAGTTTTGGCTCGACCCCCGTGATTTCTTCAATGATTTTAGCGAATTTGTGGCTCCTGAAGTCACTTTTGTAACTCGATGGATATTGATCAAATGCGGTTGTGGTCAAACCTATTAAATGAAATTCGCTAAGGGCACAGTAGGATCCAACATTCCCACTAAAAAAATTGCCTGATTTTTCATGATGTAAGCAATACACTTTTGCAGGATCATATAGTCGATATTGAACCCAAAATCTATATAAACTGCCTTAACATTAGCCCGCAAATTGGATAATAGTTTTATAAGATTGGGCACATTTTCGTCTACAGGAGAAATCTGAAACATTCAGATTGTAAGTAATAGCTCGAGGGCGGGTGTTTAAGTAAAGCGACCTCGTCATAAGTTACTTTGAATCCGGCATCGGATAATTCTTGTTTGATGGTAGTTGAGCCCACTACATAAATTTCTTCTTCAAACTTTATTTGCTTCAAGTACCAAGTCAGGGCAACTACAGGTCTAAAAACAAACAACAAAAAAAACAAATATTTGTTTCATTCTGCTTTTCTTCACCTTGTTTCGGGTATATTTTTACGGTTTCCTGCGTTGAGCAGAAGTAAAAGGAAAGGTTAAAATCGGAAAATTTACTTAACGATTAAAAACAACCTTTATGACAACGAATTTGTTCAATTTTATTTTCGTAGATAAGTAGAGATACAGGGGTAATGGGCCATCTAATGCATAACAGGAAAAAATTGTTTAAACTTACATTACTACTTTGAAGGCAAATAATATATTTTCTTGGTGAACTTGATAATTGAAAATACTCTGATGATGGTTAAGATCATTTTAGTTTCGGACACATTGAAAACACGTACTAACACAGTCATGACAAATTACTAAATGTCCCTTAGAAAGGAGGTCGATCCGAGAATTAGAACTTTTGAACAATACTTACCTCGTACCGCACTGGTTTTTTAAGCGAAAAGTTTTCTTTAAGTCCAGACTTTTCGATCGAATAGTCAAAAAGCACATGTACAGGGTGTTCAAACGTACTCGTTGTAAAAGTAAGTTTACGCTTAACCGGTATGATTTGTTTCAAAAATTCTCTTCGTCTTAATTCTAAAGGCACTAAACGAGCATATTATTTAAAAAAATTATTATTCTTATTAATTATTATTATAAAAATTACAAAGTGCATCAGAAAAGTTGCAGCGCAGATATTATTTGATTTTTTAATTTTTATGTAAATTTAAATTATTTTTGTTTACATAAATATGAACGAAAATTGGATAGTTTTTTAGTTATTTGGCGGGTAATTTCCCCGACGTTTTTAGACAAATTTTCAAATTTCGCAGGAGAAAGTACATTTTGGTTGCTAAATATTTGTCCTTTAAACTACAGGTGCTCATAATAATTCATTCAATTTAAAGAATTTTTAAATTCATTGTGTATACTTTCTGACTGTATTTTAATTCAAATTAAAATAAAATTTTTGGGTTCCAGTCAATTATATTATTTATTATTTTATTTCAAAAATGTTTCGGTGTCTTTCTCCACCATCATCAGTTTGTAGGCATGGCTGTTGCTACCTTCAATTTTGGTCAATGGTTTTGAACGAAATTCGTGGTTTCCACAAATTTCGTGACAAAATTGAAGCTAGCAACAGCCATGCCTACCAAACTGATGATGGTGGAGATAGACACCGAAACGTTTTTGAAATAAAATAATAAATAATTCATTGTTGTGTATATTTTCCTGACTGTTACTTCAATTTATTTCAAAAATTCCTGGGTTTCAGTCAATTTTATTGTTTACTATTAAAATGTTACAATACGTTTCGGTTGTCTTCTCCACCATCATCAGTTTGTATGTCTAGATGTTTCTCTACCTTCACATTTGACTGGACATTCTGTCCAGTGAATGTTCCAGTCAAATGTGAAGGTAGAGAAACATCTAGGTGAAGGAATTTTTGAAATAAAATAATAAATAATATAATTAACTGGAACCCAGGAATTTTATTTTAATTAGAATTTTTAAACTTAACAAACTTTTTTAAATGACACACCCCGTATATTGTTAGTGATTCAAAATAACAACTCTTTGATTTTGGCTAAATACATTCCTATCCCTATAGTCTGTTTTAATTAACGAGAAAATTGTATCGCGGTAGTTTGTCATAGAAAATTGCTTTAGATAATTCGAATATTAACATTTATTAACAATAATAATATAAACTAATTTTTGAAGAATTTAACAAAATTTAATGGAAAGGGAATGCCTTAAGACACATAAACAACAATTAAAACAGTAAAAAGTCAAATAAAGTGGAAAAAAAAGTAGACAAGTTTAATTCATAAGAGCCATCAGTTTTGAATCACCCCTGTAGGATGAAAGTCTAGGCATTAAAAATATTATACATGAGAAAAGCGACAGAAATACATAAATGTTCTCTAGAAAACATCCTGGTCCTCATTATAGTTATTTTCGTGTTATTTGTATTGTAAGTAACAATATTGGTTCAATGAGGTTGCGAGTTTACATTCGTTGATTAAGGGATTTGTATCTCTATTGTTTTACACTCGTACATATCGGTAAATATGCAAATTAAATATCGACAGTTGGTGCATCTGAAGTAGAAAACAAGAAATATGATTGCTGGAAAGTTATCAGGAGATAATAAGTCAAAAGCTTTTTCTTTCCGAACTTCTTTCTCCAAATTAACTTTTGTATCTTTTCAATTACCGTATCACTTCTTCTTTGACAATTTCAAAATCTTTCATTCTCTGCAAATACAATTCTATGGGCGTCAAGGAATTATTGGTGATAAAATAAAACTTTTTGCCCAACTTTCGTAGAGCTAAAATACCATCGGGTGATCTTCAATTATCTGCCCGATTAGCAGCCACAATACACCTAAAATTCCAAAAAATATATGCACTAAATGTTAAAATTACTGAAAATTTCGATAAAGCGTGGTCATTAGGAATAATTATACTATCATGCATGTACAGGGTGATTCAGAATGGGCTTAAATCCTTTTAAAGAGTTACTGGATATTTGCCAGACTAATAATGTAGCTAAACATTGCGAAATTTATTGAACTTATGCTTTGGGGATATTCGGTAACAAAAAGGGCAACCTTTACAAGCGTATTTGTGGTTAGTTTTTAAGTTGGCTCTTTAAACTTAAAAAAAGCAATCTGAAAATGAGCAAAAATTGCTATTGTTTCTTCTAAGGAAGTGAAGTTGCCTGCAACTGAAAAAACTGATTGCTCAACGACTGAACATAAGCGATTAAAAGAGCGTTGAGTTTGTTATGAACAAGCACTAACCCCATGGCATTGAACACCACTGGAAGGTTTTGCTCAGATTTTCTTTGACCCTCGTAAGTAAGAGTTGCAGAAGAGCTACTGTTTCGACAACTTTGCATACTTTGTGTGTTCTAAACCATGCAGATTAGAAGATTCTTGTATCCATTAATGTTTTTTCTGCACTTGCTAAATGACCCTAACCAACTCCTTTAGAGGAGTGATGCCAATTTTGAATCCACCCTGTAGAAGGCGGACCAAAACGGTCCGTTTACATTCCAGTAAATTTGCACAAATCGTGACAATGATTTATGGTACGGAGTGAGTCATATTGTAAATAAAAAAATGTGAAACTAGTTGTTGAAATTACTGAGCAGTTGCTATAAGATTGATCACTAAGAATACCCATATGCATATACAGAGTGATTCAGAATTGGCTTAAATCCTTTTAAAGAGTTACTGGATATTTGCCAGACTAATAATGTAGCTAAACATTGCGAAATTTTATTTGAACTTATGCTTTGGATATTCGGATTGACAAAAAAGGCACCTTTACAGCGTATTTGTGGTTAGTTTTTAAGTTGGGGCTCTTTAAACTTAAAAAAGCAATCTGAAAATGAGCAAATTGCTATTGTTTCTTCTAAGGAAGTGAAGTTGCCTGCAACTTGAAAAAACTGATTGCTGAACGACTGAACATAAGCGATTAAAAGAGCGTTGAGTTTGATTATGAACAAGCACTAACCCCATGCCGCATTGAACACCACTGGAAGGTTTTGCGCAGATTTTCTTTGACCCTCGTAAGTAAGAGTTTACAGAAGAGCTACTGTTTCGACAACTTTGCATACTTTGTGTGTTCTAACCATGCAGATTAGAAGATTCTTGTAATCCATTAATGTTTTCTGCACTTCGCTAAATGACCCTAACCAACTCCTTTAGAGGAGTGATGCCAAGTTTGAATCACCCTGTAGAAGGCCGACCAAACGGTCCTTTACATTCCAGTAATTTGCACAAATCGTGACATGATTTATGGTACGGATTGAGTCATATTGTAAATAGAAAAATGTGAACTAGTTGTTGAAATTACTGAGCAGTTGCTACTAAGGAGTGATCACTAAGAATACCCATATGCATATACAGAGTGATTCAGAATTGGCTTAAATCCTTTTAAAGAGTTACTGGATATTTGCCAGACTAATAATGTAGCTAAACATTGCGAAATTTTATTTGAACTTATGCTTTGGATATTCGTTGACACAAAAACGCACCTTTACAGCGTATTTGTGGTTAGTTTTTAAGTTGGGCTCTTTAAACTTAAAAAAGCAATCTGAAAATGAGCAAAAATTGCTATTGTTTCTTCTAAGGAAGTGAAGTTGCCTGCAACTGAAAAAACTGATTGCTGAACGACTGAACATAAGCGATTAAAAGAGCGTTGAGTTTGATATGAACAAGCACTAACCCCATGCATTGAACACCACTGGAAGGTTTTGCGCAGATTTTCTTTGATCTCGAAAGTAAGAGTTGCAGAAGAGCTACTGTTTCGACAACTTTGGCATACTTTGTGTGTTCTAACCATGCAGATTAGAAGATTCTTGTAATCCATTAATGTTTTTCTGCACTTGCTAAATGACCCTAACCAACTCCTTTAGAGGAGTGATGCCAAGTTTGGAATCACCTGTAGAAGGCCGACCAAAACGGTCCTTTACATTCAGTAAATTTGCACAAATCGTGACATGATTTATGGTACGGAGTGAGTCATATTGTAAATAACAAAATGTGAACTAGTTGTTGAAATTACTGAGCAGTTGCTATAAGGAGTGATCACTTAAGAATACCATATGGCATATACAAGTGATTTCAGAATTGGCTTAATCCTTTTAAAGAGTTACTGGATATTTTGCCAGAATAATAACTGTAAGCTAAACATTGCGAAATTTTAATTGAACTTATGCTTTGGATATTCGTTGACAAAAAAAGGCACCTTACAGCGGATTTGTGGTTAGTTTTTAAGTTGGGCTCTGTTAAACTTAAAAAGCAATCTGAAAATGAGCAAAAATTGCTATTGTTTCTTCTAAGGAAGTGAAGTTGCCTGCAACTGAAAAAACTGATTGCTCAACGACTGAACATAAGCGATTAAAGAGGTCGTTGAGGATTGTTATAATAACAAGCACTAACCCCATGCTATTGAACACCACTGGAAGGTTTTGCGGCAGATTTTCTTTGGCCTCGTAAGTAAGAGTTGCGAAGAGCTACTGTTTCGACAACTTGCATACTTTGTGTGTCTAAACCATGCAGATTAGAAGATTCTTGTAATCCATTAATGTTTTTCTGCACTTGCTAAATGACCCTAACCAACTCCTTTAGAGGAGTGATGCAATTTTGAATCCACCCTGTAGAAGGCGGACCAAAACGGTCCTTTACATTCCAGTAAATTTGCACAAATCGTGACAATGATTTATGGTACGGAGTGAGTCATATTGTAAATAAAAAATGTGAACTAGTTGTTGAATTACTGAGCAGTTGATATAAAGAGTGATCACTAAGAATACCCATATGCATATACAGAGAGTGATTCAGAATTGGCTTAAATCCTTTTAAAGAGTTACTGGATATTTGCCAGACTAATAATGTAGCTAAACATTGCGAAATTTTACTTGAACTTATGCTTTGGATATTCGTTGACAAAAAAGGCACCTTTACAGCGTATTTGTGGTTAGTTTTTTAAGTTGGGCTCTTTAAACTTAAAAAAGCAATCTGAAAATGAGCAAAATTGCTATGTTTCTTCTAAGGAAGTGAAGTTGCCTGCAACTGAAAAAACTGATTGCTCAACGACTGAACATAAGCGATTAAAAAGAGCGTTGAGTTTGATATGAACAAGCACTAACCCCATGCCTTGAACACCACTGGAAGGTTTTGCTCAGATTTTCTTTGACCTCGTAAGTAAGAGTTGCAGAAGAGTACTGTTTCGGACAACTTTGCATACTTGTGTGTTCTAACCATGCAGATTAGAAGATTCTTGAATCCATTAATGTTTTTTCTGCACTCGCTAAATGACCCTAACCAACTCCTTTAGAGGAGTGATGCCAATTTTGAATCACCCTGTAGAAGGCCGACCAAAACGGTCCTTTACATTCCAGTAAATTTGCACAAATCGTGACATGATTTATGGTACGGAGTGAGTCATATTGTAATAGAAAAAATGTGAACTAGTTGTTGAAATTACTGAGCAGTTGCTACAAGGAGTGATCACTAAGAATACCCATATGCATATACAGAGTGATTCAGAATTGGCTTAAATCCTTTTAAAGAGTTACTGGATATTTGCCAGACTAATAATGTAGCTAAACATTGCGAAATTTTATTTGAACTTATGCTTTGGATATTCGTTGACACAAAAACGCACCTTTACAGCGTATTTGTGGTTAGTTTTTAAGTTGGGCTCTTTAAACTTAAAAAAGCAATCTGAAAATGAGCAAAAATTGCTATGTTTCTTCTAAGGAAGTGAAGTTGCCTGCAACTGAAAAAACTGTTGCTGAACGACTTGAACATAAGCGATTAAAGAGCGTTGAGTTTGATATGAACAAGCACTAACCCCATGCATTGAACACACACTGGAAGGTTTTGCGCAGATTTTCTTTGATCCTCGTAAGTAAGAGTTGCAGAAGGACTACTGTTTCGACAACTTTGCATACTTTGTGTGTTCTAACCATGCAGATTAGAAGATTCTTGTAATCCATTAATGTTTTTCTGCACTTCGCTAAATGACCCTAACCAACTCCTTTAGAGGAGTGATGCCAATTTTGAAATCACCCTGTAGAAGGCCGGACCAAAACGGTCCTTTACATTCCAGTAAATTTGCACCAAATCGTGACATGTTTATGGTACGGAGTGAGTCATATTGTACATAAAAAAATGTGAACTAGTTGTTGAAATTACTGAGCAGTTGCTATAAAGAGTGATCACTAAGAATACCCATATGCATATACAGAGTGATTCAGAATTGGCTTAAATCTTTTAAAGAGTTTACTGGATATTGCCAGACTAATAATGTAGCTAAACATTGCGAATTTTATTTGAACTTATGCTTTGGATATTCGTTGACAAAAAAGCACCTTTACAAGCGTATTTGTGGTTGTTTTAAGTGGGCTCTTTAAAACTTAAAAAGCAATCTAAAAATGAGCAAAAATTGCTATGTTTCTTCTAAGTAAGTGAAGTTGCCTGTAACATGAAAAAACTGATTGCTGAAAAACGACTTGAAACATAAGCGATTAAAAGAGCGTTGAGTTTGATATGAACAAGCACTAACCCCATGCGTTGAACACCACTGGAAGGTTTTTGCGCAGATTTTCTTTGACCTCGTAAGTAAGAGTTGCAGAAGAGCTACTGGTTTCGACAACTTTGCATACTTTGTGTGTTCTAACCATGCAGATTAGAAGATTCTTGTAATCCATTAATGTTTTTCTGCACTCGCTAAATGACCCTAACCAACTCCTTTAGAGGAGTGATGCCAATTTTGAATCATCCTGTAGAAGGCCGACCAAAACTTTCATTTACATTCCAGTAAATTTGCACAAATCGTGACATGTTTTATGGTACGGAGTAAGTCATATTGTAAATAGAAAAATGTGAACTAGTTGTTGAAATTACTGAGCAGTTGCTATAAGGAGTGATCACTAAGAATACCCAAATGCATATACAGAGTGATTCAGAATTGGCTTCATTCTTCTGATGGTATTACTGGGGCTTGATTGGAGATTTGCTAGACTAATGACATAGCTAAGCATTGCGAATTTTACTGGAATAAATGCTTTTGATATTTGCTGAAAAAAAGGGCACCTTTACAGCGAATTTGTGGTTAGTTTTTAAATTAAGCGCTTTAAAACTTGCTGTATGAAATACGCACGAATCCACGGTGTGTTATTTATTGCAAGCAAATTGTTGCTTCTGAGGAAGTAAAGTTGTCGAAGAAAGCAAGAGTGCCTACAACTGAAAAAACTGATTGCTGAACGCCTACAACATAAGCGATTAAAAGAGCGTTGAGTTTGATATGAACAAGCACTAACCCCATGCATGAAACACAACTGAAAGGTTTTGCGCAGGTTTTCTTTGATCTCGAACTTTTGAAGGAACTTTGTATGAAGTAAGAGTTGCAGAAGAGCTACTGTTTCTACAACTTTGCATACTTTGTGTGTTCTAACCATGCAGATTAAAAAATTCATGTAATCCATGAATACTGATACACTGTGAGCGAGTGGAGCTTTTATATCAAATAATTTCTTCTGCACTCGCTATATGTCCCTAACCAACTCCTTTAGAGGAGTGATGCCAATTTTGAATCACCCTGTAGAAGGCCGACCAAAACTTTCTTTACAGTCCTGTAAATTTGCACAAATCTTAATATGATGGACGGGATGATTCATATTGTATATAAATACGGCTCTAAAAAATAAATGCAAATTTATGAATTTATTTGTGTTAGTTTCACTTTTGGAAATTCTTTTTAAATTAATACAATATTATTACACTTTAATCCTGCTTAATTAAATATTTTGTCAGACCCTTTCTGTACTGTGTGTTTGTATAAATTTAAAATGTTTTCTGCTCTCTACTTACCGTCTACATCACAAAGTACTGTATCAAAAGAATTTAAAAAATTGAGCTGTTCGTCTTTCGGTAAATCGAGTAATCGTTTTGCAGCCATATCTGATCAGTGAACTAAATGTTTTTTCAATTGGAACCTTTCGCAGTGCACTCAAACAACTTATCTGATTTCGAGCTTCAAAAGTAGATGATAAAATAACTATGTGAATAGATACTTTCAGAAAAGATTATTTGGGGTCACTAATTTACATTTCTTTAGGAACAATATATTCGCTTATCGCATTTCATAGGCGCAACAGTAGTAGTAGTAAACATCTTTATTTCTAAAAAATGCTATCGAGCTATCGGTCTTTCTGCCCTTGTTTAATACATGCAGTCTTAATCTAAATGAAAAACAAATATGAAAATTCTCTTATTCTAGGTTAACAATACTATTAAATAAATAAGATTTCAGTGGCAAGAAGAAATTATTTTATTGTCCACTAGTCCGTAGCGTTTGTAAGTGTTCGAGTAGCGTTAATGTAGGGAAACGGAAGCGGGATTGTCTGGTTGGTCTTGTAAGACAAAGGGGATTCAGTATGGTCCAGTTGTAGGGGTTGTTTGTCCATTTTGTCTGTAGCTGTATGAGTCTTTCCGAAATCGTTGTCATGTTTGTGCGTTCGTATAGTAGTTGGGTGGGGGGGTTGTGTAGTGGGTTTTGGGGGTGTCTTATTCGTGTTATTAGTCTTAGTGCAATTTGTTCTGTTGTTTGTGTATAACGTTTTGTCCTTTCTGTTCCGTTGGTCATGAGTATATGTCCAAAGTCTAGCAATTCCTCTGTCTTTGTAGGTTAGTGATCGGAAGTGTTTTGTTCTCTTTATTGTTTCTGCCCTGATGTTTCGTATGTGTTTAGTGAATTTAAGTTTGTGGCCAATTGTGATTCCAAGGTATTTTACGTCGTTTTTTGGTTGTGTCGTTTGGCCGTCTGCAGTTATTGTAGGGGAGTCAGCGTTGAGTCTGTGGTTTGTGAGCAGAAGTTGGCTTTTTGACGCGTTTGGTGTTAGTCTCCATTTATAAAACCATGTCATTGTGTTGTTTGTTAGTGTTTGGAGTCTTTGCGCTGCTCTCTCAGTAGTTTTGTCATGTACAATAAGTGCCGTGTCGTCTGCGTATTGTAATATGTATGCCGATCTGTCGATTTGATTTTTGTCTGGTAAGTTGTAATTGTATATGTCATGGCAGTATATATTGTAGAGAAACGGTGAGAGCGGGGATCCTTGAGGGAGCCCTTGTTCAAGGGAAAAAGAAGATGACAGTGTTTTGTCAATTCGTACTTGTAGTTGTCTGTTTTCTAGTAAGTTCTTTATGGTGTGTAGTAGATATGTTGGTGTGTGTAGTTTGTATAGTTTGTATAGTAAGCCTCTATGCCAGACACTGTCAAAAGCCTTGTTAATGTCCATAAACAGGCAAGATGTCTTTCTGTCGGCGCAACAATTTGACTATAAGTAGGTATCACTGCCAAGTTTAAAAGAAAAATCAAATTTTGTTGTCGGCGCCACTGATTCAATTCAATGATTTGCAGGTAAAAATATTGACTTTAAAAACACTTGGGTGTTTCCAGAACTCGTGAGGAACCTATAAATATTAGTATAGTAATTGTTTTCTATTTTTGAGTGTAAATGGTTGAGTATTTGGAAGTGGATTTACTGGATTACTTAATTGTATGAGTCGGCGTTAGCTAATTCAACTTTGCTTGCTTGCAAATTTCAACTTTCAAGCCGACTTTTGTTTCGAGTTTTTATTTGTGCATTTTTAGAGCCTGGTAATTAGGTAAAGTAAAAAGTAACAATGAGCTATCATAACCTATGGTTTGAAATATTATTTTATTGAGAGTGAATAGTTTATTGATGGTGATCCAAAATTGCCATCATTACTCTCTCTGCAGGAGTTGTTTGGGGGGTCTTTAGGGAGCAGACAAAAAATAGATAATTTTCCAAGAAACCGAGATATGGGAATGAAATGAATCAATAAATTAAACAACAATATATATTGATGCATATACAAATAACTTTTGTCTCAGTAAGGACGCCATGTATATAATAATGAGAATGAAGACTAAGTAAGGACGCCATGTATATAATAATGAGAATGAAGACTAGCAGGATCATGATCTGATTTGGTCCTCTCTTAAGACCTGGTGTCCTCTCTTAAGACCTCTCTTAAGTCTTGGTCTGGTCCTTTCTTAAGATTAAGCAGGGCAACCGTCTTTTAGTCAATTGCCAAAGCTTGTTCAGCGCGGCACAAAAAACTTCGTCAGGGTCAGCAAATAAGAAAAAGTGTCCCCTTTCGAATGTATTTTCTTCAAATAAGCCCTGAAACATTTCAACGTTGTTAATGTATTGTCTTGTTTAGGTGCCGCAAGCTACATCACCAAGTTCCCGTTGAACTTGCCATCTAAGCTTCCGTTCCCAGAGAAATCGCTGACTAGGATCCACTGATGCCAACACCTGATGTTAATATAAATACAAGTCAATTACATGTAAAAATGTTTTTTCTTTCGGATTCTGTCAAATAAATAAAAAATAAATTATTTAAAAAAATATAGTTTTTTTATTTTTTTCACATAACGTGATTCGTAGTACCGCTTTTTATTACCAAAGTGGCAGATGAAGATTTTCCAGTTGTACCAGGGCAGCAGCATATTGAAGGAGGTAGCGAGTGAATATCAGGAGCAGGAGAAATTTTTGCGTTAGAGTTCCTTTATTTCGAATTTGAGTGTAGCAACTCTCTAATAGCAAAGTTCTGATGGCAAATTCAAATTTTCGTTTGTATCAAGGCAGCAGCATGTTCAAGGAGGTAGCGAGCGAATATCAGGAGCAGACGCATTTTTTAGCGTTAGCGTCCCCTTATTTCGAATTTGAGCACAGCGACTCTCTAATGGCAAAGTTCTAATGGTAAATGCAAATTTTCGTTTGTATCAGGGCAGCAGCATGTTTAAGGAGGTAGCGAGTGAATATCAGGAGCAGGAGACGTTTTTAGCGTTAGAGTTCCTTTATTTCGAATTTGAGTGTAGCAACTCTCTAATAGAAAAGTTCTGATGGCAATTGCAGATTTTCGTTTGTATCAGGGCAGCAGCATGTTTAAGGAGGTAGCGAGCGAATATCAGGAGCAGACGATTTTTTAGCGTTAGCGTCCCCTTAATTCGAATTTGAGCATAGCGACTCTTTAATAGAAAAGTTCTGATGGCAATTACAGATTTTCGTTTGTATCAGGGCAGCAGCATGTTCAAGGAGGTAGCGAGCGAATATCAGGAGCAGGAGACGTTTTTAGCGTTAGCGTTCCTTTATTTCGAATTTGAGTGTAGCAACTCTCTAATAGCAAAGTTCTGATGGCAAATGCAAATTTTCGTTCGTATCAGGGCAGCAGCATGTTCAAGGAGGTAGCGAGCGAATATCAGGAGGAGACGCATTTTTTAGCGTTAGCGTCCCCTTTTTTCGAATTTGAACAAAGCGACTCTCTAATGGCAAAGTTGTGATGGCAAATGCAAATTTTCGTTTGTATCAGGGCAGCAGCATGTTTAAGGAGGTAGCGAGCGAATATCAGGAGCAGGAGACATTTTTAGCGTTAGCGTCCCCTTATTTCGAATTTGAGCATAGCGACTCTCTAATAGAAAAGTTCTGATGGCAATTGCAGATTTTCGTTTGTATCAGGGCAGCAGCATGTTTAAGGAGATAGCGAGTGAATATCAGGAGCAGGAGACGTTTTTAGCGTTAGCGTCCCTTATTTCGAATTTGAGCATAGCGACTCTCTAATAGAAAAGTTCTGATGGCAATTGCAGATTTTCGTTTGTATCAGGGCAGCAGCATGTTTAAGGAGGTAGCGAGCGAATATCAGGAGCAGGAGACATTTTTAGCGTTAGCGTTCGTTTATTTCGAATTTGAGTGTAGAAACTCTCTAATAGAAAAGTTCCGATGGCAATTGCAGATTTTCGTTTGTATCAGGGCAGCAGCATGTTTAAGGAGGTAGCGAGCGAATATCAGGAGCAGACGCATTTTTTAGCGTTAGCGTCCCCTTATTTCGAATTTGAGCAAAGCGACTCTCTAATGGCAAAGTTGTGATGGCAAATGCAAATTTTCGTTTGTATCAGGGCAGCAGCATGTTTAAGGAGGTAGCGAGCGAATATCAGGAGCAGGAGACACTTTTAGCGTTAGCGTCCCCTTATTTCGAATTTGAGCATAGCGACTCTCTAATAGAAAAGTGCTGATGGCAATTGCAGATTTTCGTTTGTATCAGGGCAGCAGCATGTTTAAGGAGGTAGCGAGCGAATATCAGGAGCAGGAGACATTTTTAGCGTTAGCGTTCTTTATTTCGAATTTGAGTGTAGCAACTCTCTAATAGCAATGTTCTGATGGCAAATGCAAATTTTCGTTCGTATCAGGGCAGCAGCATGTTCAAGGAGGTAGCGAGCGAATATCAGGAGCAGACGCATTTTTTCGCGTTAGCGTCCCCTTATTTCGAATTTGAGCAAAGCGACTCTCTAATGGCAAAGTTGTGATGGCAAATGCAAATTTTCGTTTGTATCAGGACAGCAGCATGTTTAAGGAGGTAGCGAGCGAACATCAGGAGCAGGAGACATTTTTAGCATTTGCGTCCCCTTATTTCGAATTTGAGCATAGCGACTCTGTAATAGAAAAGTTCTGATGGCAATTGCAGATTTTCGTTTGTATCAGGGCAGCAGCATGTTTAAGGAGGTAGCGAGTGAATATCAGGAGCAGGAGACGTTTTTAGCGTTAGCGTCCCCTTATTTCGAATTTGAGCATAGCGACTCTCTAATAGAAAAGTTCTGATGGCAATTGCAGATTTTCGTTTGTATCAGGGCAGCAGCATGTTTAAGGAGGTAGCGAGTGAATATCAGGAGCAGGAGACGTTTTTAGCGTTAGCGTTCCTTTATTTCGAATTTGAGTGTAGCAACTCTCTAATAGCAAAGTTCTGATGGCAAATGCAAATTTTCGTTCGTATCAGGGCAGCAGCATGTTCAAGGAGGTAGCGAGCGAATATCAGGAGCAGACGCATTTTTTCGCGTTAGCGTCCCTTATTTCGAATTTGAGCAAAGCGACTCTCTAATGGCAAAGGTGTGATGGCAAATGCAAATTTTCGTTTGTATCAGGGCAGCAGCATGTTTAAGGAGGTAGCGAGTGAATATCAGGAGCAGGAGACGTTTTTAGCGTTAGCGTTCCTTTATTTCGAATTTGAGTGTAGCAACTCTCTAATAGCAAAGTTCTGATGGCAAATGCAAATTTTCGTTCGTATCAGGGCAGCAGCATGTTCAAGGAGGTAGCGAGCGAATATCAGGAGCAGACGCATTTTTTCGCGTTAGCGTCCCCTTATTTCGAATTTGAGCAAAGCGACTCTCTAATGGCAAAGTTGTGATGGCAAATGCAAATTTTCGTTTGTATCAGGGCAGCAGCATGTTTAAGGAGGTAGCGAGCGAACATCAGGAGCAGGAGACATTTTTAGCGTTAGCGTCCCCTTATTTCGAATTTGAGCATAGCGACTCTGTAATAGAAAAGTTCTGATGGCAATTGCAGATTTTCGTTTGTATCAGGGCCGCAGCATGTTTAAGGAGGTAGCGAGTGAATATCAGGAGCAGGAGACATTTTCAGCATTAGCGATCCTTTATTTCGAATTTGAGTGTAGCAACTATCTAATAGCAAAGTTCTGATGGCAAATGCAGATTTTCGTTTGTATCAGGACAGCAGCATGTTTAAGGAGGTAGCGAGCGAATATCAGGAGCAGGAGACGTTTTTAGCGTTAGCGTTCCTTTATTTCGAATTTGAGTGAAGCAATTCTCTAATAGCAAAGTTTATGTGGCGAATGCAGATTTTTCGTTTGTATCAAGGCAGCAGCATGTTTAAGGAGGTAGCGAGCGAATATCAGGAGCAGGAGACATTTTTAGCGTTAGCGTCCCCTTATTTCGAATTTGAGCATACCGACTCTTTAATAGAAAAGTTCTGATGGCAATTGCAGATTTTCGTTTGTATCAGGGCAGCAGCATGTTTAAGGAGGTCGCGAGTGAAAATCAGGAACAGACGCATTTTTTAGCGTTAGCCTCCCTTAATTCGAATTTGAGCATAGCGACTCTCTAATAGAAAAGTGCTGATGGCAATTGCAGATTTTCGTTTGTATCAGGGCAGCAGCATGTTTAAGGAGGTCGCGAGTGAAAATCAGGAACAGACGCATTTTTTAGCGTTAGCCTCCCCTTAATTCGAATTTGAGCATAGCGACTATCTAATAGAAAAGTTCTGATGGCAATTGCAGATTTTCGTTTGTATCAGGGCAGCAGCATGTTTAAGGAGGTAGCGAGTGAAAATCAGGAACAGACGCATTTTTTAGCGTTAGCCTCCCCTTATTTCGAATTTGAGCATAGCGACTCTCTAATAGCAAAGTTCTGATGGCAAATGCAAATTTTCGTTTGTATCAGGGCAGCAGCATGTTTAAGGAGGTAGCGAGCGAATATCAGGAGCAGGAGACATTTTTAGCGTTAGCGTCCCCTTATTTCGAATTTGAGCATAGCGACTCTCTAATAGAAAAGTGCTGATGGCAATTGCAGATTTTCGTTTGTATCAGGGCAGCAGCATGTTTAAGGAGGTAGCGAGCGAATATCAGGAGCAGGAGACATTTTTAGCGTTAGCGTTCCTTTATTTCGAATTTGAGTGTAGCAACTCTCTAATAGCAAAGTTCTGATGGCAAATGCAAATTTTCGTTCGTATCAGGCAGCAGCATGTTCAAGGAGGTAGCGAGTGAATACCAGGAGCAGGAGACGTTTTAGCGTTAGCGTTCGTTTATTTCGAATTTGAGTGTAGAAACTCTCTAATAGAAAAGTTCCGATGGCAATTGCAGATTTTCGTTTGTATCAGGGGCAGCAGCATGTTTAAGGAGGTAGCGAGCGAATATCAGGAGCAGACGCATTTTTTCGCGTTAGCGTCACCCTTATTTCGAATTTGAGCAAAGCGACTCTCTAATGGCAAAGGTGTGATGGCAAATGCAAATTTTCGTTTGTATCAGGGCAGCAGCATGTTTAAGGAGGTAGCGAGCGAATATCAGGAGCAGGAGACACTTTTAGCGTTAGCGTCCCCTTATTTCGAATTTGAGCATAGCGACTATCTATAGAAAAGTGCTGATGGCAATTGCAGATTTTCGTTTGTATCAGGGCAGCAGCATGTTTAAGGAGGTAGCGAGCGAATATCAGGAGCAGGAGACATTTTTAGCGTTAGCGTTTCTTTATTTCGAATTTGAGTGTAGCAACTCTCTAATAGCAATGTTCTGATGGCAAATGCAAATTTTCGTTCGTATCAGGGCAGCAGCATGTTCAAGGAGGTAGCGAGCGAATATCAGGAGCAGACGCATTTTTTCGCGTTAGCGTCCCCTTATTTCGAATTTGAGCAAAGCGACTCTCTAATGGCAAAGGTGTGATGGCAAATGCAAATTTTCGTTTGTATCAGGGCAGCAGCATGTTAAGGAGGGTAGCGAGCGAATATCAGGAGCAAGAGACATTTTTAGCGTTAGCGTCCCTTATTTCGAATTTGAGCATAGCGACTCTCTAATAGAAAAGTTCTGATGGCAATTGCAGATTTTCGTTTGTATCAGGGCCGCAGCATGTTTAAGGAGGTAGCGAGCGAATATCAGGAGCAGGAGACGTTTTTAGCGTTAGCGTTCCTTTATTTCGAATTTGAGTGTAGAAACTCTCTAATAGAAAAGTTCCGATGGCAATTGCAGATTTTCGTTTGTATCAGGGCAGCAGCATGTTTAAGGAGGTAGCGAGCGAATATCAGGAGCAGACGCATTTTTTCGCGTTAGCGTCCCCTTATTTCGAATTTGAGCAAAGCGACTCTCTAATGGCAAAGTTGTGATGGCAAATGCAAATTTTCGTTTGTATCAGGGCAGCAGCATGTTTAAGGAGGTAGCGAGCGAATATCAGGAGCAGGAGACATTTTTAGCGTTAGCGTCCCCTTATTTCGAATTTGAGCATAGCGACTCTCTAATAGAAAAGTTCTGATGGCAATTGCAGATTTTCGTTTGTATCAGGGCAGCAGCATGTTTAAGGAGGTAGCGAGCGAATATCAGGAGCAGAAGACATTTTTAGCGTTAGCGATCCTTTATTTCGAACTTGAGTGTAGAAATTCTCTAATAGCAAAGTTCTGATGGCAAATGCAAATTTTCGTGTGTATCAGGGCAGCAGCATGTTTAAGGAGGTAGCGAGTGAAAATCAGGAGCATGAGATATTTTTAGCGTTAGCGTTCCTTTATTTCGAATTTGAGTGTAGCAACTCTCTTATAGCAAAGTTCTGATGGCAATTGCAGATTTTCGTTTGTATCAGGGCCGCAGCATGTTTAAGGAGGTAGCGAGCGAATATCAGGAGCAGGAGACGTTTTTAGCGTTAGCGATCCTTTATTTCGAATTTGAGTGTAGCAACTCTCTAATAGCAAAGTTCTGATGGCAAATGCAGATTTTCGTTTGTATCAGGACAGCAGCATGTTTAAGGAGGTAGCGAGCGAATATCAGGAGCAGGAGACGTTTTTAGCGTTAGCGTTCCTTTATTTCGAACTTGAGTGAAGCAATTCTCTAATAGCAAAGTTTATGTGGCGAATGCAGATTTTTCGTTTGTATCAAGGCAGCAGCATGTTTAAGGAGGTAGCGAGCGAATATCAGGAGCAGACGCATTTTTTTGCATTAGCGTCCCCTTATTTCTCTCTTAGCGACTCTCTAATAGCAAAGTTCTGATGGCAAATGCAAATTTTCGTTTGTATCAGGGCAGCAGCATGTTTAAGGAGGGTAGCGAGCGAATATCATGAGCAGGAGACATTTTTCGCTTTCGCAAAACAGCAACTTTCTGTTAGCATCCTTGCACGTGGGATACGGACGTTTTACGCATCGTGTATGAATATGCATTCGTGTCTTTTTAACTGTTGTGATGTTTCTTAATTATTTTTATGCGTTTGCTATGTTTCAGTGTTTTATTCTGCAAGCAACTGTTGTGAAATATGTAATAAGCATAGTTAAAACTTTATGTTGTTTTATTTCGTTCCATATTATCACACAATTTATTTGTTATGTTTATAAAAGATATATGTTTTTGGTCTGTTTGATACAGGTTTGCTACAACACATTTTAAAACAAAACAAGGCACTTAAAGTGACATTTTTTATCACAAGTCATAAACAGTCTACTTCGTTTACGGACGTCTCTCACTCTGACATGTATAACGTGATAATCACGTCAATAACACCTGATAAAATTGGTGACATGAACGTACATTGCTAAGTCTTTTTCTCGTGATGATTGTCAACGGTGCTGGCAGGATTTTTACAGCTCACATTCGTTATAAATTAATCCGTAATTGGTATAAAAATAATCAGACTTTCCAGTCTTCTCCTCAATTTTATTCGATTAATTAGGATTTCCAGCCAGCACAGAACGTAATAATCACATGAAATAACGTGATTTGGTATCAATTCTTACACGTCACATAGACGTGATTTTCGGCGTTTTAAATGGAATAGCATTTATTTTCTATTTCACCTTTTTATCGAATGTTTGAATAAAAAAATCATTAGAAACAAATTAAAACACAAAGTTCAATACGCATAAATTCGAGCTGTAGCATCCCTGAAATGCAACGTTAAGCGATCTTTAACCGGGGGGTTGGCGTTTATTAGCCCAGAGCTGATGAAGTCGTGGCATCGTAACTTATCGCCAGCAATGATTTCCACCCCGTTACCCCAAATGTTGGGGGTGCGAACCACGAAACCGTGGCTAAAGTGCGCCGACTACGATAGTCACGGGTGTCATTCGTGGATATGGGGTTTAATTTTGAATGTGACGAAATTGATGGGGTCCGATTTCTCAATTTAACTTTAAATCTTATCATCTGGAAGGCGATTGTTTCACTCTGGCTAAGATTCAGGCGCAGTGAATAATAAAAACGAACTGTGAGTGAAATTGTGCAAAACCCAATTATGGATCCGGCAGTGGTATCAAAATGTAGATATGGATTGGATCTAGATAACAAGTGTAGACGTGGAGATATGTTTTTCTCCTTACAAAAATATTCTTAGTGACAGACCGCAAAATTTTACAATGGAACATTTAAAAAAATATTTAGTAATTTCGTGATTGAAATAATAATTAGTCCACTTATTTGTTTCTTGGAATAAATCTATTTACCCACTCTTCACTCTGACTAACAATATACAAACAACCCACCTAACTGACAGAAAGACAGCTTGCCTGTTTATGGACATTAACAAAGCTTTTGATAGTGTCTGGCATAGAGGCTTACTATACAAACTATACAAACTACACTCACCAACATATCTACTACACACCATAAAGAACTTACTAGAAAACAGACAACTACAAGTACGAATTGACAAAACACTGTCATTTTCTTTTTCCCCTGAACAAGGGCTCCCTCAAGGATCCCCGCTCTCACCGTTTCTCTACAATATATACTGCCATGACATATACAATTACAACTTACCAGACAAAAATCAAATCGACAGATCGGCATACATATTACAATACGCAGACGACACGGCACTTATTGTACATGACAAAACTACTGAGAGAGCAGCTCAAAGACTCCAAACACTAACAAACAACACAATGACATGGTTTTATAAATGGAGACTAACACCAAACGCGTCAAAAAACCAACTTCTGCTCACAAACCACAGAGTCAACGCTGACTCTCCTACAATAACTGCAGACGGCCAAACGACACAACCAAAAAACGACGTAAAATACCTTGGAATCACAATTGACCACAAACTTAAATTCACTAAACACATACGAAACATCAGGGCAGAAACAATAAAGAGAACAAAACACTTCCGATCACTAACCTACAAAGACAGAGGAATTAGCACAAATACCGCCACCAAAATATATAAAGCTGTTTGTAGACCCTTGCTAGACTACGGACATATACTCATGACCAACGGAACAGAAAGGACAAAACGTTATATACAAACAACAGAACAAATTGCACTAAGACTAATAACACGAATAAGACACCCCCAAAACCCACTACACAACCCCTCCACCCAACTACTATACGAACGCACAAACATGACAAAGATTTCGGAAAGACTCATACATCTACAGACAAAATGGACAAACAACCCCTACAACTGGACCATACTGAATCCCCTTTGTCTTACAAGACCAACCAGACAATCCCGCTTCCGTTTCCCTACATCAACGCTACTCGAACACTTACAAACGCAACTGACTACTGGACAATAAAATAATTTTTTCTTGTCATTAGAATTGGAAAGTTTATTTAATAAGATTATTAACCTAGAATAAGAGAATTTTCATCTTTGTTTTTTATTTAGATTAAGACTACATGTATTAAACAAGGGCAGAAACACCGATAGGTCGATAGCCTTTTTTAGAAATAAAGATGTTTACTACTACTATTCTATTTAAGAAAACTTTGTTTATTTGCTTCATTGTCCATTTAATTACATAAATTTCAGTGCATTTTAAATACCTTTTCACGTGTTATTATGCTTTTTTGGTAAGCATAATAATAAATAAGAAAAGTAGCATCGTATTAAGCGAGGATATTTACTAGTTTGTTGTTTTGTGAGAAACACCGAGGAAAAATGGATCAAAATGTGGACTTAACTGAAACCCACACGATTGAAATTTTTATGTAGATTGGCTACGTGGATAAGACAAGAACACGCAATGGAGTTATTCATTTATTCAGAGAAAAGTATCCTGATTTACCACGCATATCGCAAAGTACCATAAGCAAAATTGAAAAAAGTTTCGAAAAAATGGTCATTTAACAAATAAATCATCCGAGTGCTTTGGATGCAGGTGCCAAAATAAATGACTTCTCCTTAGGGAACTCCTTAGGTAACTCCCAATTAGCCTACAGTGACAAGAATGCTTAAAACTCAAAAAAATCATCCTTAAAAAATAACAATCGTCCAGGAACTCATCGAAGATCCATTAAGTTTTGCAAAGAAATAATGAATTTACTAGACAGAAATGTTGAAAAAATAAAAAAATAATTTCTTCTGACGAATCAACGTTTGTCGGAGGTAAATCGTCGAAATTATCACTATTGAGAAGACAAAACCCCACACGGAATGAGACAGCCCACTTTTAACATCGAGAAAATGTAAATATTTTGGCAGGGATTGTTGGTTATCAAATAATAGAACCCATTTTTTCTAAGGAATACACAATGAAGCGGAATATTCAGAATTCTTGCAATAAGAACTCGTAACAGACCTCTGGATAAGAAGAATTTATCCATTGAATGGCTTCCACGGTCTCCGGATTTAACACCTATGAACTATTTGTAATCGCTGCACTTGAAAACACAGTGCTTAAGACCAAACCGGAAATAATTGAGGACAGAAATCTAGGCTAATTTCCGTCGAAGTAATAATAAATATGCAAAACAACTTTCCTTTCCGTTTAGGATATTGTCAGTTAGTTAATGGACAACACATTGAGAGCAGTTGTTGAAGAAACAGTATTGAGTTCAATCAAATTTCTTTATTGTTTTAATTCGTTGATGTTTTTTAAATTAGAAATTATAATTTTCTATTTAGTATGTACGTGTAAAATGACTTTGCCATTAAAAAAAATCGTCGATGACGTGATATTTCAAATTTGGCACACGCTGTACAAACTTTTCTAACATCAAATGGGTCGCAATTTCAAATGTTAATCGACGTGTTCGAGCTTATTTCCAAAAAAAAGTTGTTTTAGATTTACTAAATTTATTCCAACTTAGGGACTCTGTAGCTGGCACTGTATACAGGGTGTCCCGTAAACCGTAGACAGTACTTCGCATGAATCATGAAAGATTGATCCTCGAAGCAAGAAAAAGGACAAATAGCATTAATAAGAATTAGTGTGTATATTTTCTATGTATACTTTTGGATTAATGAGAATTTGTATATTCTTCCTTCCTGACTGTACTCTAATTCATTCCAATGCACTCCTGGGCTTTCAGTCAATTTTATTGTCACTAATTATGGTGTTATGCGATGAGCCCTGCGTTTCGTCCCGGGTCTACCTATTGGACTCGTCAGTAAGGCTTAGGTAGACCCTGCCTTATACGCCGGACATCGGACAAGGCAGGGTCTACCTAAGCCTTACTGACGAGTCCAATAGGTAGACCCGGGACGAAACGCAGGGCTCATCGCATAACACCATAATTAGTGACAATAAAATTGACTGAAAGCCCAGGAGTGCATTGGAATGAATTAGAGTACAGTCAGGAAGGAAGAATATACAAAGATAGATGCTTGGGAAAAAAAGCAGAATGGAACGAGTGGCAGCATCGGCAACACTTGTTGCCAACATCTCACCGCACAAGATCTACACCGGCTCGGTTCATTTACGTCCGAACGCGTATAACTCGTGCAAGAATTGAAGCCACACGATCACCTAACAAGGCGTAGGTTCGGTGAAAGGGCCCAAAACAAGATTGCCGTTCATCCCGATTTTCATAAGAGAATTTTGTTTAGCGATGAAGCTCACTTTTGGTGGAATGGCCACGTCAATAAACAAAACTGCCGTATTTGGAGTGAAGATAATCCTCAAGTGTATGTCGAGACACCGTTACATCCAGAAAAACTGACTGTTTGGTGTGCTTTATGGGCTGGTTCTGGCCCGAACGTTACAGTCAATGGTGACCGCTATAGAGCCATGATTATTGACTTTTTCGTTCCTCAATTGAAGGCACATGATGTGCAAGAGCTGTGGTTTCAACAAGACGGCGCAACATGTCACACAACTCGTGCCACAATTGATTTACTGAAGGAAACGTTTGGTAACTGCATAATTTCACGTTTTGGACCCGTGAATTGGCCTCCAAGATCTTGGGATTTAACGCCGCTAGACTATTTTCTGTGAGGATTTGTGAAGTCTACGCCGATAAGCCCGAAACGATCGACCACTTGGAGGACAACATTCGCAGCGTTATTGCCGATATACGGACACAATCAATCACGGAAAAAGTGATTGAAAATTGGACCTCGAGATTAGATTATGTCCGAGCCAACCGTGGCGCGTTTAAATTATAATGCCAAAAGAGTATCTTTTGAATAAAATCAATTTTATGTCAATTTTAAAAATGCATCCTTGCTTTATTCCATTTCAAAGTTCTATACCTCTAAAGAAACACCCTTTACGGGGCAAAAATCTTTAAATCTTCTCGGTACAGCAGTGATGCATTATTTGCACTGCCCCCACACCAGAAATGCATTTCTCAATATTCTCGAAAATACGACGAATTAATTTTTAACCGATTGGTAGATGCCAAAATTTGTCTG
The DNA here is from genome assembly GCA_024550625.1 of Dendroctonus valens. NCBI lineage: Eukaryota > Metazoa > Arthropoda > Insecta > Coleoptera > Curculionidae > Dendroctonus > Dendroctonus valens. Next base: position 63,493 of record JAJTJO010000484.1, on the reverse strand, counting down.
TCGTTTTCATATGGTGGGAAATTTAAAACTTGTTTCAGTTACTTGGTACAAAAACATTTCCTGTTTAAGGAATCGGTACTTACTTTTCCATTTCTGAATTAAGCGGAACGGTGTTATTTTTTGTGCTTATGGGTATCAAGATACCCATCAAGATAATCATCCTTTGCCACAGTGGAAAGCAAAGTATAGATAATGGAAATGGAGTTATAAGGATTGTTGTGTATAATCCAAAAAAAATTCCTGGGTTTCAGTCAATTTTATTGTTTATTATTCAAAATGTCACAAATACGTTTCGGTGTCCTTCTCCACCATCATCAGTTTGTCTAAAATATACATTTACAGTTATCATTAATTTATATAAATTAAATTCACCATTGAGAAAGACAAAAACAAATCATTAAACTTTTTGGATATGACGGTAATGGGGAAATAAAAACAAACTGGTACACAAAGGATGTAAGGTCTGGTAGATACTTGAATTACCAATCATATGCACCTCTACAATATAAAAAAGTGTTGTAACAGCTCTTACTGATAGAGCGATTAAATGGGCACATTATGAGTATAGAACAAAGAATCTTGAAAAAATAAAAAAGATACTGATAATGAACAACTATCCCAAATCATTCTTCGAACCAATTATAAAACGAAGAATAAATAAAATCTACAATTCAAATAAATGGAACAACATGAATAGTATCAATAAGAAAAAAGGTGAGATCAAGTATGTATCATTACCGTATATTCCAGAAATCAACACGAAAATAAAAAACGTTTTAAAACCACATAATATTACTAAAGCAGAAAAAACTAAAAACACCTTAGCAAAGGAATGTTTCACAAAATTGAAGCCTAAAAGTAATAAGTTAAACACACCTAATGTAATATACAAGTTTGACTGTTTGAACTGTGACAACGCATACATAGGTCAAACAGGACAATATTTTAAAAAAAGAATATACGAACATAAATATAGCTTAAAAAAGGTTAACGAAAATGGAACAGCATTAGCACAACATGCACAACAAATGTGACATAGTTTTGATTTTGATAACACAAAAATATTAATCAATGAAAACAACTATAATAAGAGAAGAATCCATGAAATGATACAGATTAAAAAACATCAGAATGCAATAAATTTTAGATCAGATACAGACAATCTTAGCTCTGTATATCACACACTAATTAAATGAACGCATGCATACACTGATTGGACCAAGTAAATGGAATATAAACACCTGACATTGAAGAAGTGCAGAGCAATTGATATTCCTAGAATGTAAAGAAAAAGCGAAATATAAACAGTTTTTTTTATTCTCTCGCTCGATATCGAACAAAATATGGAATTCAATAGCCAGTCAAATGTGAAGGTAGAAACAACTATACACGTAAGTTAAATTTAAATCTCTAAACAATAGATTCTAGTCTTTTCCCAGACATGATTGTCCTGACTCATCACCTGAAAACCTATTGGTTTTAATGTACTTTTTAATATGTGTGTGATTTGTATTTTAATATGTGAATTTTGATGGAAACTTTTTATATAAATTAATGATAACTGTAAATGTATATGTTAGACAAACTGATGATGGTGGAGAAAGACACCGAAACGTATTTGTGACATTTTGAATAATAAACAATAAAATTGACTGAAACCCAGTAATTTTTTTGGATTAAGTTATAAGGATTGTGTATTAAAATAAATTTTGTTTAAAACAAAGCATTTATTCGAAATATTTTGAATGAGCTTCTGAACTGCGACCATTGTCGTAACTCAATTACAAAAAAAAATGTTTCTACGGAATGTTACATCAGAGTAATGGAGCGGAATATCAAGTGTTATCAGCTATGGAAAACCATAACATTTTTTCGTTTTCTAACTTCTCAAAAACTCAAACCTTTCATTAGGTAAATTATCGTTGCAGGTTTACGGACACTATGTATATATTTGTCTGCTAATTTGTTTTGAAACACTCTATAAAGGTCTTTTGGCCTGTTTTGATAAGCATGTGCATTACACACTACTCGCAAATTACTTTGTAATTTTAACCATTCACCATTGCCACTTTTAAGCGCATTACACGTGTGTGACGTTTAAATCCATGTTCTGGGTCTAGGAGATTCGGCAAATCGGATCGATGCAGCAGCACCATGGAAACAGATTTTCCACTAGGCAGCACATCCAGGGAAAAAGCAAAATTTCATTTTGTTGTTCAAGCATTCGGAACGAATTTGATTTAAACCCACCCCTCCTCTGCGAAAGCTAAGTCATAATTAATTGGCTGTAATACATTCCACTGTTTTCCACTTTTGTCCAATTTGGGAGTTTTGGGCTCTATTGATTTGGATTAATTACTAGCAACATGGGACTCAGTGTATGTCTTCTCAACTGAAACAAGCTCATTAAAATCGTAAACACTCAATGTCGGTTAGGTCATCGCAGTAATTTTCCTATAGAGTTTTAAATAGGTTCAGAATCCGTAGGTTACTGCAATTTAGAAAAAATTGCCCCCATTACACACTTTAAGCCAGTTGAAGTTATTATATTGGCCTACGGCTTTGCCTAGTAAAGATGAACCGCAAATTTTCATGGGTGTTTTTGTCAATTTTCCAGCTTCTAACCATCGAATCGCTAAACAATTCGGGAAAATCCTATTACTTTAAACGAATAGGAAATAACGAGTTTAGTGTGTATAATCGAATCCACTTTTTGAACCACAACATTACGGATTTGGATGCTAACCCACACCCGCCGCAAAATATTCAAAATGTTAGAAAGGACACTAAAGAACTCCCGAAAAAGGTAAGTGTAGCTGTGCGTTTCAGGTTGGAAGTAAGGTAAATCCGCTGTAGGAGAATTTGCTTCTGGAGCAGTTCCAAAAGTGTTATTTTCGGGCAGAATCTATTGGATTAATCCGAAAGAAAAAAAATCTTTTTAATCATGCCAGTTAATCGTTGAAGCCATTTTGTAGTGATTTTTTAGATTTACCCGGTAAATTGAAATGAAAAGAAACATGTATAGTGAGTGTCGAATGATGACATTCTGTTTGAGTTTGTATTGAAAAGGTTGAGAAAAAAAACACTTTTTTGAAATTCTTTTATCACGTTCACTTATACAGGGTGTCCCAGAATATGTGGGCATGCTCTCGGATTTGCACAGGGGACGTTAAAAAAACATAACAAGTTTCAAAAAAAAAATTCCAGAGGGCCCCCTTACGGAGATACAGGCCTCGAAAGGAGCCACCTGAGAATAGATTTTTTGCCTAATTTGCCAATTTGCCAATTAAAGTGCCACTTTCATTGCTGAAATTATATTAGTTTCTTGACAATATTTCAGTTGTTCATGTTCAAACTCATCTTCGACATTATTCAATCCTTCCTTCGTGTCAAATTTTCTCGTTTATTGTTATATTCGGTTTTAAAAGTCTTCGATAATTTACTTGTATTTCAATTTTATTTTTCAAAATTCAACCAAGTTTTAGTCAAATTTGAGCTAAAATTTGAAAAAAAATTAAACTCAAACTACCCAAACTAACCTTATGAAGAGGAATCCAAGGGTTTAAAATCAGGCAATCTTGGAGGACAACTTCTGCCTTTGTAGGGCTTATACAAAACATTGTTTAGCGATAGCGCCAGTGTGTGTATTTTTCTTAATTTAAAAAGTGAATTCTTCTCATTTGCTCACAAAAATACCCAAAAAGTTTACATTTTGTCTATAAAATTATTTATTACATACACTTTTGGCAGCAAATCTGTAACTAAATATGTCTGTGAACTAGTTTCCGGAAAACAAACTAAAAAAAAATGTTTAGTTTCTCTATTGGATTTTTTGTTAAGAACGTGGGATGATGCAAAGTTAATTTTCATTATTCGACAATATTTTGCTTTGTTTGATGACTATACTTCGCTTGCCTAAAGTCCAGCTAACAATAACAAGAAAAAAATTAATTGCGATATAAATAACAAACATTTCAAGTTGTAATCAATAATTTTTCACTGTTATTTTGCGATATTGCAAATTGAGCAGCATAATTAAATTTAAATAATTTTCAACTAAGATTTAGGATTTATTGTATAAATATAAAATGCAATGCATGACTTTGAAGAAGTAAATTTTGTTGTGTTGTCGGAAATAAAGTCAAACTCTTAAAAATCTGTTAAGTCTGAGCTTCAGCTTGGAAAAGTCCTAGCTCTAAAAGTGTGTTTTTATTAATAGTGCGCAATAAAAAGCATTACTTGGAAATGTAAAAAAATAAAAATAAATAAAAAATAAAATAATATATTAAAAAATAAAAAATAAATACGATTGAAAATTTTTTACTTGAAAATGAAGAATTGTACGAAGAAAACTCAAGAGAGCTTTTTTGTTTGGAATTGAACAAGCACTGAAACGGTAAATATAGTTTTTTAAAAATCAGTAACGCACCATATTTTTCTTTAAAAATACTGGATGCCATGTCGATACGTTCGTCACTCGTGGCCAAAGAAAATGTTTAATTCGATAGAAACATTCTGCAAAATTTCATTAAAATTACCCAAGCGATTTCGGACACATTAACAATAAATTTCTAGTATTTTTAGTAAAGCTTTTTTTAGTTAAATGTTTTTTGTATATTTGTGACAATTCTCTTAAGGACCCAGGTTCATTAGAACGTTTGATTATATTATATTATTATTATATATTATATTATTATATTATATTTGATTATACTTATATACTGCCAGCAATCAGCATCAAAATTTTTCCAGAGTACTTTTGAACCACCCTGCATTTTACAGTTTGGCGAGTTCTTCATTTCTCATCTAAAAATGGATCTAAACACTATCAAACTGATGCATTTTTGCAGATTCAATTAAAGAAATTCTTCCTGGATGAAGAGTGGAACTATGTATCGAAGCAAACCAATAAGACCAACATTCCAGTTTTCATCAAAAAATTCTACGAGCAAAGACTAAAGGAACCCAATAATACAGACACTGTGAGAATCTTGTTTAATGTACACAGAAACTCTTCGAGCACTGTAATAAAATTCGATTTAAGCAGCCTAAAAATCGAAAATGAAAACGTTACGGATGCTGAGATGTTTTTCTACTGGCCATTGGAGAACACTTCAAGGTATTTGAAGTCAAAAACTTAGGATTAATTGATGTTTAAGTCGATGAGTTTTGAGGAATATTAGCCAATTTAAGTCAGTCTAGTTTTATTATAGTTAAAAGTCAATTTATAGTTAAAAATTTCTTGATCATTTAGCCAGCAAATCAAATGAAGACAATGTTGAATTACACAATCGTTTAACACACTTTTAACATTTTACATCTTCAAAGCCAACTAACCAAACCAAATGTTCTTCACACATTTCTTCGAGTAACGTCATTATTGCTAAAACTTTATTTGTAACTTGATGCTGATAACAAACGTTTTTATACGTTTCACTTGGTCACTCATTTATTCTTGCTTCCGTCTTAAAGCCTTTTTTAACTTTTCTTCTTCTTCAAAACTCTTTGCAGCTTTTGAAGAACGTACCATCTATTCCGTTTTAAGTTTTTCGCGTGAAGGATTTTTCCCTATTTCGAAAAAGTCGGTTAAACATTTGTTTTCTACTTTGCATTTAGATATGTAGAATTTGTACATGTTTAACTGAAGATAACTTAAAAAGAGTTGGACCTTCTTTATTTCCCTCACGCTAATTCCAAACATTATTGTTTTCAAAATCTACTCTCGTTTAATTTAAAGTTTTCTTATACTTTAGTATCAATTATCTGCTAAGAACGGGCCTGAATTGGTTCAAATTCATAAAAGCAACAGAAGAATTTGTAACCTTCAAATTTATTCTGCATTGCAAATGTTGGAAACCCTCTAAATACGTGAAGCCCAGAAAATCTGTTTTTTTGGATGCTTTGAATAAACGGATCATTGAAAAATCAAGATGAATATTTCGGTCATCCAGCGCTACATCAATTGACAATTTTTCTAGTTCTAGCTATGAGAGTATTTGAAGAAGACAAAACCGAACTGTTATTTCCACATTATACGCTCCTCTGTTTCCCTCTAGTCTAGCTTCTTTTTTATTGAGACATTTCCGATCGAAGCCTGCTTTTCCATATTTGTGTAGTTAAATTTTGGAAATTTCTGTTCGATAATTTGCGTGTTTTCTAGCATTTACAAAACATCTGTTGTACTGCGATTGTATCAGTTTGAAAGCCAGTTTAGCAATGACCTGAACGAATCGATTTTAGTGGGAAATCCGGACGTTCACAAACTGTTTAATGTGATTTACATCTCCAAGGCCCAAAAGGGCTGGCAGGTAAGTTGAAGTCACCCGTAAAAGAAGTCCTTAACATAAAATTTGCGGCACTTATAAATTAAAGTGGTTTGCAAGGCTGGATTGAAAAAAGTAAGATTGTAGTTTTACTGCTTGTAGGAAGCATTACAAGTGTAAAAAGTCTAGATATTTTTTATTGAACGTTAGTTTAATTTTAATTAAAACGTTGTTTTCTTATTCCACATTAGAAGTCAGGTTCGTTCAAAAGTCTCCTACATATCGACGTCTATTTTTCTTATTTTTTTTGGAGAAAATTTCTAAAATACAGACGAATATAATTAACAAATCTTAAATACTTCCAGCATGCCCAGTCCGGTCTCGAAAGCGTATATTTTCATAGCGGCAAGGGGTTATTTTCAAGCAATTTAACAGAAACACCTTGCACCCAGTTCTATCTGCAGTTGCCAATAACAGACAAACAATCGGAGTCAAAAATCTTCGGGAAACTGTTCAATTTTTTGCATTTCATTTGCATTTATTGTATTGGATGGAAGTTTTACTCATGAATCTGTCTTCGCTGAAGAACTTCCATGGAGCTTCGCAGGTTATTCATTTCACTAATATTTCAGCAAAACTGTTCTGGAAAACTTCCAAAAAGTATCTGCGTTTAAATACTTGGATGTAATGTTTAACTGATCAGTTGCGGCATTATCTGGATTTTTCTGGGCTATCCGAGCTTTTTCTTCTAGATAAGAGTAATTGCCCAACACCTATAAAAAGAAAACTGTATATTTTCTTTCTTGTTCAAGTTTTGCACCGTTCATAGATTATTCTTCTTCCAGACTTTTAAAATTAAGAAACCCATCGAAAACTGGATTAATGGAGAAGACAACTTAGGACTGTTGCTCACCATCTCCAGCTATGACGACAACAAGCTTATCTCCATATTTAACGATACTAATGAGGGTGTTTTTAAAACGTTTGCCGTGCTAAACATTCGCAGAAATGGTACGTGGTTAATTCAAAAGAAAATTGCACTCTTTTAAAGAACAGTTTTCCAGAAACACTCAGTCCAAGTACAACTAACCATACAGCGGCCAACCAGACAGCGCCACTTAAAAGCAACACAGCCTGTTCCAAAAAGCCCTGGAAATTGGATTTTCAGCAATTGCAATGGGACTCGTTTATTTTGTATCCGGAAAATGGATTTATGGCCTATCAGTGCTCGGGAAGATGTCACTTGGAGGATCATCACAAAAAGAACAATCACGCCAAGTTGAAGCAGCTTGTCAATGGGGTGCGAGAAAAGGTTTGTTGCGTTCCAAATGAGTACAGTTCGCTTCCCATCATGTATCTGGATCGTTCTGGAAATGTGGTTTTGAAGAACTACGATCAGATGGTTGTTGAGAGTTGTGGATGTAGATAATAGATATGGTTTTAACACACTTTTAAACGGGCATTTTTTGTCAGCATTTTGCAAAACAAGAGTTATTTTATTGTGTTTCGTATCGTTTCGATTCGTTCGTTGTATACTTTTATAATTTTTTATGTATCATATATATTTTACATAATTTGGTAATACATTGGTTCTTTATAAATAAGTTGGTTTGTTGTTTTGTCCATTTTCTGTTTGCCTGTTCCTAAGACGCTTCTTAAGGCGTTTATTTCGTTAAAGTTTGCCAATTTTCTGAAAAGTAATATTTTTTAGTCTCGCATAATCTTTCAGAATTTTGCAAATGAAAATCCCAGGATTTACACTTCTTTCTTATTGATTTTTTTTTGGTTTTTACGCTAAGAACATTGACAATATGCACTAATTTAGTTTATTTTTTATTTGATTTTTTTCAAATGCTAATATGATTTTTTTGTGCATTTAAGGGATAGTTTCCTGTTTGCAAGTCCTTGAAAAATGTACTGTAACTTTCTAGTTGACAAAAGCTGAAGAAAGCAAGTGTCTTGGAACGCAGATTTTATTACAAGCGATACTTCAGTACAACACAGGGTGTCCCAACGATAAAGTAAAGTAAGTTTACGCTTAACTGGTATTAATTCCTTCAAAAATCTCATGGGCATACTGTAAAGGTACTGAACGCGCATATTAAAAAATATTTCCAATTATACAGAGTGCGTCAGAAAGGCTGTAGCGCAGAAATCCACTTTTTTCTAATAGAACTAATTTTATTTTTGAATTTTTATGTAAATTTCGTTTACATTTGTTATATAAAATATGATCGAAAATTGAATAACTTTTCCGATGGAGTAGTAGTAAACATCTTTATTTCTAAAAAAGGCTATCGACCTATCGGTCTTTCTGCCCTTGTTTAATACATGTAGTCTTAATCTAAATAAAAAACAAATATGAAAATTCTCTTATTCTAGGTTAACAATATTATTAAATAAAATTCTAATACAAGAAAAAAATATTTTATTGTCCACTAGTCAGTTGCGTTTGTAAGTGTTCGAGTAGCGTTGATGTAGGGAAACGGAAACGGGATTGTCTGGTTGGTCTTGTGAGACAAAGGGATTCAGTATGTCCAGTTGTAGGGGTTGTTTGTCCATTTTGTCTGTAGATGTATGAGTCTTTCCGAAATCTTTGTCATGTTTGTGCGTTCGTATAGTAGTTGGGTGGGGGAGTTGTGTAGTGGGTTTTGGGGGTGTCTTATTCGTGTTATTAGTCTTAGTGCAATTTGTTCTGTTGTTTGTGTATATAACGTTTTGTTTCTGTTCCGTTGGTCATGAGTATATGTCCAAAGTCTAGCAAGGGTCTACAAATAGCTTTATATATTTTGGTGGCGGTGTTTGTGCTAATTCCTCTGTCTTTGTAGGTTAGTGATCGGAAGTGTTTTGTTCTCTTTATTGTTTCTGCCCTGATGTTTCGTATGTATTTAGTGAATTTAAGTTTGTGGTCAATTGTGATTCCAAGGTATTTTACGTCGTTTTTTGGTTGTGTCGTTTGGCCGTCTGCAGTTATTGTAGGGGAGTCAGCGTTGAGTCTGTGGTTTGTGAGCAGAAGTTGGTTTTTTGACGCGTTTGGTGTTAGTCTCCATTTATAAAACCATGTCATTGTGTTGTTTGTTAGTGTTTGGAGTCTTTGAGCTGCTCTCTCAGTAGTTTTGTCATGTACAATAAGTGCCGTGTCGTCTGCGTATTGTAATATGTAAGCCGATCTGTCGATTTGATTTTTGTCTGGTAAGTTGTAATTGTATATGTCATGGCAGTATATATTGTAGAGAAACGGTGAGAGCGGGGATCCTTGAGGGAGCCCTTGTTCAGGGGAAAAAGAAAATGACAGTGTTTTGTCAATTCGTACTTGTAGTTGTCTGTTTTCTAGTAAGTTCTTTATGGTGTGTAGTAGATATGTTGGTGTGTAGTTGTATAGTTTGTATAGTAAGCCTCTATGCCAGACACTATCAAAAGCCTTGTTAATGGCCATAAACAGGCAAGCTGTCTTTCTGTCAGTTAGGTGGGTAGTTTGTATGTTGTTGGCCAAAATAAAGAGCGGATGAACAGTCGAGTGATGTTGTTTGAAACCAAATTGGTAGGTAGGTATATATTTTCCAATCACTCTTTCAAGCCGTTGCTTTATTATGTATGCAAAAATTTTGCTTAGTACTGGAAGTAGTGTAATTGGTCTGTAGTTGCTCGGTTGTCTAGTCCATTTTTGGGTTTTCCGATGGATTTATCAATGCAACGCATTTTCACGATGTTGACAAATCGAAAATTTCCCCGTCTTATTTGGGCACAAAATTTTGAAGTTTGGCAGAAGAAAGGAATAATGCTATATTAACATTTCTTTCGCAAAATATTTGTCTTTTAAACTACAGGGCGGTCATAATATTCATTCAATTTAGCGAATTTTGAAACTAACAACTCTAACTTTTTTTCTTATCCTGAATAAATAACACTAACAATATACGAGGTGTGCCATTTAAAAAATGTTTTTCTCGTGACAAATTTTCGAATTTTGTGCCTAAAGACGACGCAGAAGTTTCCGATATCCTATTTTTGCTCATATTTTATGTAACAAAATGTAATTTAAATTTAGCTGAGAGTTCAAAAATAAAGTAAAATATAAGGTGTTTTATTAGAGAGTTGTTTCATGCGTTGCGACTTTCTGATGCACTCTGTGTTTTTGGGAATATTTTTAAAAGAAAACCGTATTTAAGCGTAATGAAGAAAAATTCGCAGCAACAGATTTTAATTAAAGAATCACATCAATGCGTAATAATAATGGGCTTTTCCAAGCTATAAACTGAATACTGCATGATTATGAATGTTGTGGAATCCGCTTTTATAGTTAATTAATTAATTAATGAGATAATGTGATGACATAGCTGAACTTGAAGGGTTTTCGCCTTTTCGAAAATTATTTCTTTTGAGTCAAAAGGGCGTTTATTGCCTCCAGCGAATATATTCAAAAGTAATGGGACTAAATGAGAGAAAAGTGAAATATCACTTCGTTAAGCGTGGGCGTTTTAAGGCTCACATTTTTAGAAGGTTTTTTAGAGCAAAAATTGTGAGTATTAAAAGAGATTGGGAGCAGCAAATCAAAGAAAAGGCTCATAAAACCTCTAAGGCTCATAAAGTAAAATTCATGTGATGAATGGTTAATCAGTGAGCAAAAGTTTCCTCAGTTTGATTAATCCTGAAACAAACAAAGACTTTTCAAAACCTTTTGAATTCCAACTAAATGTTATTCGGGACAGTAATGCCTGTTTGATTGATCCGAAGTTAGGTAGGTGCTTTTCGCATTTTTCTGAGTTGCAAATCTTACAGGCAAGTATTTTAATGCAAAGAAATAGCAAAAAAAAACCAGGGACCGTAAAGAGCGAGAGCGAAGCGTCAAAACTGGGGAGCAGCGTTTTAAGGGGAAATTACTTAATAAGCTTTCCAAAACAATCAGCCCGGATATTCCAAAATGGCCGCCATTTGCATATAACATTTTTTTTGGGAAAATTGAAACTGTGCCGCTTCGAGTCCGCTCCTCCCCCATCTCCTTCTCATTGGCCGTAACTGGTTTTTGCTGACTGTTGCCACCGCTATGCAACTATAGGAGGGATCCAATAGCCAGCTAATCTTGGAGCCGGCGCTGGAATGCCATACATTTCCGTCGACGCTCCAAAAGAGCGTCGAATGTGGCGTCGCTTGCTCCCTGTGCTCTGTGCTTAAGTGGTGAGTTTTTCCAAATGTGCTCAGTTAGCTCAGTTTCTGGAAGTTTCCCATTTTTTCCTATTCAGTTTCTATACTAATCAAGCGAAAAAAAGTTGCCAGTAACTGCCAACTGGTCCATGATAAGTAATCTAGAAGAAATCAATAACTTAATCAATCTTTTTCAAAGGGCAGTTAAGGACTTTTTCTCTAGCTTTCTGGAACTTTTGGTTCTATGTGGATTTTGGTCTATTGACTATTTGGTGGGTCGAGCAAAAACTTTGCGCAGTAGTCAAAATGTGTTCTCTCCCGGGAGGATTTGCGCACGTTTTTAAGTAATCTGTGCATCATTAGTGAGTCGTTTATTCCCAATACAAGCACAACTTCGTCTTATTTCACACTCCTCATACTTTCAAGTCGATGTGATCGTTCCAGTTCTTCTATTAATCCACTTCTCTTCATCCACATTTTTTTCCAGTTATCATGGACGTGTCTTCCCTACTTAGTCTACGCGTAGTTTTAGTGTAAAGGTGATTTGTGACTTTTCTAGTTTTCGCTTTGAAGAACAGAGCATAGCTTCAAGATGACAGCCGGCTGGTAAGTAACAGCAATACTTATTTTACACAGTTTAATAAAGCGCCCGAAATATATTCTTGTTTAGTAAATTTAGATTCTTTCCCTTCAAGGATCTTTTTGAAGCGATCTAGAACCATTCAAAATTTTTGTTCTGTTTCAAATCCGTTTGCGCAATTGCAATTTGCTGTTCTCTGTCTTCATCCGTGCATCTTCTTCTTCATTACGTCATAAACACCTATTTTGATAATTAAATTATTGCTCTATATCGTTTTTCTTGTTCTCTAATATTTATTCTATTTGTTCTAAAAACATTTTTTCAATAAAGATGTAGGATTTAGCTGTCAATTTTCGTTAAATATTTTAGCCAGGAATCCGGAAAATTTGCCATTACTATACATGCTTTATTTGCTCCGTATTTTTCAGCTTTTATTCGATTGTATTCCCATTCATCTTTTCTGCCGTTACTGTGTTTATTTGGATATTCCTGTATTTTGCGGATAATCTGATAAATATTCCTTATTAGCGGCGAACTTCTTTATCTTGAAGAAACCATCTCTTTCCGACAACTTTTGGTTCAACCTTTAAACACAGTGGGTTTGAAATTTTTTCACTAAAAGTCTTTCTTATAAGGCTGTGATTTTTCTTGCAAAATTGCAAAAGTGTTTTACAACAAGGGTTTTGTTTTAAATTTGACTTTACATTTTGATGGAGCGAAGAAAACTGTTTAATGCCTGGACTAAGAAAAGAAAAAAATTATTACATTACATTAAAGACATTACTTTACGAATGAAGGAAGAGTTTATTGAAAGTTGAATATTTTTGCATTAATATTATTAAAAAATATGGTTCGTTCCCATGCAATTGGGCTAGACTTTATATCAAAAACTTTTGGAATTCCTTCAAAATTATTTACCATTCTCTACTGTTTGAGATTTATTTTTTCTTCTTTCTTTTACTAATTTTTTTTTAGTTCATTAAATATCATTTAACGGCTATTTCAGTTTCCATTCTTCACTTTTTCCTGCATAACAATAAAACGTTGTCAATGCCTTAAGTGATTTTTTCTGATTAAGACCTAAGAGAAGCTTTAACTCTTAATAATAAAGTCTTTGTCTTTTATTGTTTTCCGTTTCTTATGCATCTTCTCCTGGTATAGTATTTAATTTTAGATCTCCTGCTTTCTTAACTGTGAGAGCAAAAATTCTAATTTTGCTGATGATTTTTATTCCATTAACTTACTATCTCTTCCAAATATTTATTATTTATGCTTTGGTCGGCGAATTCTTCAAAATTTATATTTAGGGCCTGACTTTCTGTTAAAATACATTGGAAGTTTCTTTAAAATCTATTTATTCTAATTTCTAATCATTGAAAGTTCAGAAAGGCATTAAGCTTCGTGGGTTACTTGAGCACAAGTAACTCATTTATTAATTGAACCTTTGCGCAAAATTGTTAGTCTTATATTGCTTGCAAACATTTAAAAAATTCGTTCATTTCTAATTTTTCCGTATAAATAACTTAAACAGAATTTCAAGTGTGCTTCAGTAGAGCTAATATTCTTAGGACCTTTTTCACCATCAACAATCTAAGGAATATGGGAAGAAAGCTTTTTCCCCCTTATTTCTTAGATTGTTTCAAATCATATAACGCCTTTTTAAGTTCCCATATGTTATATTTTCCCTTCTTGGTATTAAGCATTTCTGGTTTATTTAGCTTGGGATTTACCTGTTAATTATCTTCAGTCCTGTCTAATATCTTCAGCTCTTCATTTTTCCATTTTTCAGCATTTTCTTTGCTTGACTTGCATAAAATTAGTTTTGGATCTTCTGCTGTCTTTATAGAGCGAGCAATTTTGTAAGTTCCGGTGGATTTTTTATTTATTTCAGGTTATCTGTTTTGGTCCATGTGGAAAATTGCTTCAATTTCCAAATTACCATTTAGCTTTTTATTCATTTTGGTGCTGAATCCTGCAGTTCGCTGAGGTTTCGTCAGTTTCGTTCTTCTTTTTCTAGTTAGTGGATATTCTCAGCTTATCAGATACACTCTTCAATATTTTTTCAAATGGACAAATCGATACGTTATGCTGTTACGAGTCTTCATATTTTAGATTCCATTAATTCTTTCCAAAAATTTTTATATTCAGTTTGATAGTTTCTTTTTTTAGTATCGCATCTTTATCTGTTTTGTTCTTTTTCGTCGCGCTATGAATTTTTAGAGAAGTGCTAATATTAGGCTGATTAAAACTAGACAACACCTAAAGTCTCAAGTGTATTTGTTTCATTCTCAAAAGTCCTCAAAGCTGAAAGGTCAATTTTCCTGATTACTGATGTTGCATAACATAATTTGTCCTGTACAAGCTAAAACAAAAGTTCGGAGACAACTTGTTTTAATCATAAAGTTTTTATTAAAGATCAAAATTCAACAAAATTATATACATTTGAAACCCAACAAAATTCTCTACAAAATACATAAACAACCATTCGAAATGGCCACCTTCAGCCGACACAGAGGCCTGCAGACGTTTGCCTACATTTTTGACGATGGTCGCAAGTGTTTTGCTGAGATTCTCTCCCACGCCTTTTGGAGAGAACGCTTCAGGGACTCGACGGTGTTGTGGTTTGTAGCGCAGGTCTTTGCTTCAGGATCGACCAAATTGCGAAGTCCATCGGATTCAGGTCGGGCGAGTTGGACGGCCTCAAAGTCTTGTCCCAGAGGGCGATTTTGTTGGTTTTGCAAACATCGATGGTCGACCTCACAGAATGAGCCGGCGCCCAATTCTGTTGAGTGTCCAGCGCCGATGTTTGAAGTGTTGTCGGCTCCAGGGAATCCCGACGTCCTTCAAAATGCGTCCTTGGTAGACTTCTTTTCATAAAGAGGAGGAAATGCATTATGGACACCAAGGTTGTGTCGGACCCCCGCCGACTAAAACCTCTTTTCGTGACTTCTCATCTCCTGGAACCGCGCGAACATTACTTCGGGATAAGATAACTGGTATTCCTGTTAACCATATGTGTGTCCTCCTTGTTCCGTTCTTGTACGATATTCCGCACAAGGGTATCCACAATATTTCAAGTACCCTGGATAGTAAGTATGAACTCGACACAATTATGGCTAGTTAATGTGACTGCAGTGCCCGCTGCTTGTGTGCTACGTCCTATTACCAGTCTCCACTTTTCGCAGTGAAAGAACACTTGGTTTGCGTCTTCAACCACCTGGCATTTCCTGCATAAGTCGCTATCGTTGAGGTGGAAGCGATTCCGGATAGCTATTGAACCACTCGTGTCCACTTAGCGATTTGCAGAGGTATAAATTTATCTCTCCGTGCTTGCGTCCAACCCACTTTATAAGGTCTGGTATCAATAGCCGTGTCCATGGTCCTTTTTCAGTTTCCGTTGCCCATTTTCGTCGATCCTACTTCCTTTTCCTCTCTCTCTTTTTGATTTAGAGGTCTATGGGTGGAATCCCGGCCAGTACCAATGCAGCTTCGGTAGATACAGTTCGAAAACTGCAGCGTATCCTAAGCGCTACCCAATGTTGTACCCCTGCAACGAGTCTTCTGTTATGTATTTCTCCCACTGATGGCTTGGCTGCATATGGGCGCTGCATATAGGAGAATCGAATGTGCCACGTCTGCTAAAGTCTTCCTGTTGGGTGATTTTGGTTCTTCTAGGTTCGGCATAATTCTGCTTAGTGCCATTACAGACTTTTCATCTTTGATGCTACATGCGACCACATGTTCCTTCATTTCACAGTTGTGATCGAACACTACTTCCGAGATGTTTCAACCGCGATTTTGTTTCTTTGGTAGACTTGGCGTTGATCTTGACACCGCGATCGACGAATACCAGTCGGCGTCTTCCAGTTTTCGACATTCCCGCCCACACCATGACGGTTTTCGGAAAGTGGCGTAACTAAACTCGGGTTATTTCTAAAAATTCATTGTTAGTCTGAAAGAGCAGAAAATTCTCAACAATTCCAAGTGAGTTCCGAAGAAGTTGACGGTTATTCTGGCGATTGACGACGCGCTCATCGTGAACACCTTTCGTCGGTGCACAAAATAGACCCAAAAGACTTTTTTCGAGGAGTTGCTGCGCATTCTCCAGTCGTTCTTGCTTCATTCGCTCATCCAAGTAATGACCTCTTCCAAGCTTGTAGCTACGAAGCTTTAAGCCTTTCCTGGCCATTTTTCTGACCGCCTCTCTGTAAATACCCACCTCCCTGGCCAGTTTTCTTATGGACTTTCCACGATTCCGGCGAATTCGACACCTCAGATTGTTTAGGTTCCCGGGGTCGTTGCGGTGGTCGGTCTTCCGCTTCGAGGCCTGTCCGCCGTCGTGCCCAACTCCTAGTACCGTTTAATGGTTTTGTAGATCGGGCTTCTTGGAATACGGAGGAGTTTCGTGAAGTCATCCGGCGACTTTCCCGATTAGGACAATTTTCGACGGCAACACGGTTTGTCTCATGACACATTTCACTTCTGGCCTTTCCATAGTTTCACATTTTTATGTTACTTACTTACCAGCTTCTTTTTAATAAATATAACACCCAATGAAGTATAAAGTAATCTATATTTACTAAACTAAAGGACTTATCTTTAATAGTTTATGGAAATATATTAGATTGCTCCCTTTCACTTCGAAACTAAGAGTTTTATGTCATTTGTTTTGGCTTTGGAAACTAACTACATAAAAGCCATTTCGATACTTTGAAATCAACAACATTAGGGCTACAGGCAACGAACTGAACTGTGATAAAATAACATAAATCTCGGATTATACTGTTATCAGACGAACCCAGTGAGCGGTAAAGAGGATAAACTTCCTCCATAAACGATTCGGTGGTTTAGGACAGAAATGTTTCCTCTTTTCAAAGCGACTAATATAATTCAAAACTTTTGCCTTTCTGGATTTGTCAAATCGATCATGCTAATTGGACGCAAAGAAAGTCTTCCAGTCTTTCAGCCGTTCATATTAATATAGTCAATAAACCATTTCGAGATGTTTCCATTCCACATTTCCAGAGCTTTTTAAATTAACTTCTTAATTGGAAATCTGACCATTCAAATACTCCAAGTCGGCAATAAAGTTTCATTAGCAAATCCGCCCCGGGCGCGTGAGTGGGCGTTTTTGAGACGATTTATATGCTTGAAAATTAGAAATTTAAATTAAAAAAATAGAGAGTTTAATGAAAATACTTTCGATTTAGTAGCGGCACGTTTTAGGGCCTTCAAAGGTCATCTCTTATGTAAGTGAGACTCGAAAGTTTTTGAAAATCGGTTGGTATAAACATTTTTAGTAATTGGTTTATTCAAAATGAGTTCAGCGGTTTTTAAGTAATGGTTCAATATTAGACCTAAAAATCAGGACTATTGAAGAAAAAACTTTTTTTTCAGCTATATATAAAGTAGCAGACAAAATTTTTTGCAGCTTTAAAATATCTTTAATTAAGAGTTATTTAGTCTAGCAGTTAGCTAGTTTTAAAACACGTCAACAAAAAGGTTCAAAGCACATTTTCTGTAAGCGGTTAATTAAGAGTTTGGATCGTCATTATCAAAGAAGGTTTTAATGTGTAAATACTATTTAAAGAAATTTTGACTCATTAATATATTTATAAATAAAAATACTTTTACGCCTTCTGATGACAATCATGACATAAAACACAAACAGAAAACAATGCAAAAAGAAACCGAAGATGAAAAACATTTAGACATTGAATATCTGAAATGCTTTCTTGCAACATCGAAAATTGTTATGGAAAAAATTGAACAAAGCTAAAACCAGGTTCAAATATGCAATTACATACTGCTACTTAAAAAAATATATTAATTACATCTGAAAAAGGTTTGAATTTGTTTAATATTTTCTTTACTGTGTCATAGTGACGATTTTTCCCCATACCTTTTATAATTGTGGCCCACAATTAGTTCAATTTCAAGTTTACCTTCAGTACTCAATTTGTATTAAATTTTATAAATACTTTCTATTAAATTTCATAATAATATTACTGATATTTTATTCCTCACTGTCCCACATTTCTTGCTATCCACAAATATATTCATATTTGCAATGTTATTATAGACAAAAATAGGAAACGTTTTTTGTAAGAATCGGGATGTAAGCAATTACAAAAAAAACTTTTGATATTGTTGAAATTGTGCTGTTTTATTGAGAAAAATTAAGTTTTTTAATTTATTTAATAAAAAGTTTCCTATATGTTGCCAACTTAAGTAAACACTCTGTATATATGATCCAGAATATCTATTTCTATATATGGATTTAAAAAATATGTGTCATTTGGTAAGGAACATGAAATAGTTTGAGTATTTTGAGAGTTAAAAATGAAATTTACAATTTGCTTCAAAACCAAGTCGTCGGCTCTAGAACAATGGAGTATTTTGTACATTTATTTATATATAATTTAATAAAATAAACCATTTAATCGCTATTCTTTCGGAGCAGTTAAACAGATAATGGAAATTTGGCATCAAAATGGACTTGCAAATACTATACTTGGAAAAAAGTGCAGGGCTTTGCTCTGAAGGATAAAGGCCCCAAACTTGAAAATTCAAAAAAATTTTGTATTCATAACGAAATTGAGGACTGAAAACATGATATGTAGAAGATGAAAGACTAACTTTCTCTCTAAAAAAGTTTAAACTATCTGCAGTTAAACAAATAATGGAAATTTGGCATCAAAATGGACTCGCAAATACAGCAGTTTGAAAAAAGAGCATCTGAAGGATAAAGGCCCCAAACTTATAAATTCTTAACAGTTTGTGAATCCATAACGAAATTGAGGACCAATCCAGACAAAAATCAAATCGACAGATCGGCATACATATTACAGTACGCAGACGACACGGCACTTTTGTACATGACAAAACTACTGAGAGAGCAACGCAAGACTCCAAACACTAACAAACAACACAATGACATGGTTTTATAAATGGAGACTAACACCAAACGCGTCAAAAAACCAACTTCTGCTCACAAACCACAGACTCAACGCTGATTCCCCTACAATAACAGCAGACGGCCAAACGACACAACCAAAAAACGACGTAAAATACCTTGGAATCACATCGACCACAAACTTAGATTCACTAAACACATGCGAAACATCAGGGCAGAAACAATGAAGAGAGCGAAACACTTCCGATCACTAACCTACAAAGACAGAGGAATTAGCACAAACACCGCCACCAAAATATATAAAGCTATTTGTAGACCCTTGCTAGACTTTGGACATGTACTCATGACCAACGGAACAGAAAGGACAAAACGTTATACACAAACAACAGAGCAAATTGCACTAAGACTAATAACACGAATAAGACACCCCCAAACCCACTACACAACCCCCCCACCAACTACTATACGAACGCACAAACATGACAAAGATCTCTGAGAGACTCATACAGCTACAGACAAAATGGACAAACAACCCCTACAACTGGACCATACTGAATCCCCTTTGTCTTACAAGACCAACCAGACAATCCCGCTTCCGTTTCCCTACATTAACGCTACTCGAACACTTACAAACGCAACGGACTAGTGGACAATAAAACAATTTCTTCTTGCCACTGAAACCTTATTTACTCAATAACATTGTTAACCTAGAATGGGAGAATTTTCATATTTGTTTTTTATCTGGATTGGGACTGCATGTATTAAACAAGGGCAGAAAACCGATAGGTCGATGGCCTTTTTTAGAAATAAATGTTTACTACTACTATTGTTAACCTAGAATAGGAAATTTTCATATTGGTTTTTTGTCTAGATTAAGACTGCATGTATTAAACAAGGGCAGAAAGACCGATAGGTCGATAGCCTTTTTTTAGAAATAAAGATGTTTACTACTACTGAGGACCAATAATATGACAAGCAGATAAGATGAAAACAAACTTGCTCCCTAAAAGGGTTTAAAGCTTCGTAAAATTCACATTCCGTAAACGGTTTAAAATCGTTAATTATTTGTAAAGTTTTTTTGAAATTCGCGAGATTTTGCCGTCTAAATAGTCCTACACATTTGAAGTATACACATAAAATTCATTTTGTGCGTGTAGAAGTTGCGATTAGTTGTTCTGTTAAAGAATATTCCAAGCTTGAGCCGTTCTTCAAGCTAAATATTCTAACTTTTCTGAAGATCGGAAACGACTCAGAATTAAGAATTCTCAACATTTCAAATAACGAAAACATCGAATCTTAAAGCTACGACTAGTGCATATTTTTTGTTGTGTATTTTAAGCGTTTTAAAGGATTTTTTTTGGTGGAAAACTACAAATTTCAGAGGTATATTTCCTCTTACGAAATATTATTTCACGAATATAAAATTTTCTTCGGTTGTATGGCTGATTTTCTAGAGGATCCACATGTTTTCAGTGTTTTTTACCTAACTAGATCTAACTGTTCTGAATTAATTAGAGAAATCGAAAGAAGATTTCAGGTGCGCAACGGGTTTACTCTTTTTCGAAAACAAGCTGTTGCAATTTGAGCTCTAGATTCTGAAAGTCGGTAAAAAAAGAAAATTGTAAAAAAATGGTGCCAAACCAAATCGTCGATTTTTTTATATCACCCTGTAAATAAAGGAGTTAAGCGAAAAATACAAAAACCGTTTCGGAACATGAGGTCTATCTTTATGCCTTTGGTGTTAAAATTCAGAAAAAAAACGTTTTTTTTTCTGCTTAACTGATAGAATGCCAAACTTTTAAAAAAAATTGCATTGTTTCATTATTCCCCCCTGTAGGAACTTTATCTGAAGTACCTAATTTAAGAAAAAAACATGCACTGAGAGAAAAATAATTGGACTCGATAACGCTTCCAACTGAAATGAAATCGCCCGAAGCAATTAGACTTTACCTAGTTTCAAAATTCGGGAAAAATTGGCCGTCTAACGATTATTTTTTTCAAGAACTTAATGCTTTAATATTCATAAAAAAATGTATTTTATTGTTGCATTAGGTAGGCATATGAAAATATACACCAAAGCGTCCCAAAAAACGCTGTTGCTTCTGTAGAATTATTTCTGATTCGACCCGGAGAGAATTTCGAAATCAGTTTGAGGCACGCTGATTCCCCAAAGGCCAATTTGACTCCTGCCTCGAATTCCGTCTTTCGTTTATTCCCTTGTCGGATTGGCACGATCCCCGCAAATAGAGTGTTTATATTTTCCTTAATAGACTATTTGGAAAATAAATAAAATCAATTTGGTTTGCGGCAACCTGAACTGACCGAAACCATTAGCTATCAAAGAATTAGTGTAATTGTCGACAACATTCCGGGTAAAGGAAAACTTTGAGCAAGAAACAATAAATCATAGTCCCTGTAAAAGCAAAAGCCGCCAGTTAGGCCTTCATAGGGTAGGAGTTAGTGAAGTTATTTGTTCCCGAAGATGCCGCATTAGGGGAGAAGTTACTTAGGGAAAATGCAAGACACATAAGTATGATAAAGTGCTGCCAAATAAATTCGAGAATGACAAAATGGATTTTTTTGATTTATTTTTACTGTGGTTGATTTAGGACACCGGCAACTCACCGTCTACACTTAACAAACTAAAAATACTCAGTTTGAAAATGCTAGTCAAAATTGTTTATTTCTAACTAGTATTTTCTTATCTGATTCTTGTTATTATTATACTTATTTCTAGCTTGTCTCTCGGCATATTGAGTTGTAAAATGTATTCAATTTTCCCAATTTTGTTAGCAGAAACTTGGAGTTTAATGAAGTAAGGGCTTTTTCAGTTTGAAAAATCCGGGATTCTAAAATGAATTCAGATATTTGTATATCAATGTACGTTTTACGTTTATAACGCTGTTTACGACCCGGGCAATTGCTTTGTCAACTTTTTTATCGCCTTAATGGTCAAGGTATCTAGTTAAGTATATTATAATGGATCCAAGACAATCAGTCAGACCATGCCTGGATCGACTTTGCCTTGAATCCTACCGACTGCGCCGTCCCATTTTAATCAAATGTTAAAACATACCTACTTTTCATATAACGATCTATCGATCTTGATGGACGACAAGAAGTAGCTAAGAACCAAACTCGGGCATCTAGACAAAAATAGACTCAGCTATTCTGTTAGTTATTTTTTATAAATTGAACAAGTTGTCTTGGGGAGTGCGTCCGGGCAATGGTAAGCTAACAGAACGATTTTTTAGCTACTAAGCTTTCGGCAATTCATTTTTTTGCCTTCATCAGGGCTAGAAAAATGCAATAACATCACAAACCGAGCTACAGAGTTATGGGAACGTATGAAACAATCAACATCAATAACATCATTGGGAAGTTTGGTGAAGAGGTCCTAAATGACAATGGCCGAAGATTAATTTGAAATATGCGAACAACACAATTTCAAAATGGGTTCTATGAACACAAGAATATCCACAAATACACTTGGCACCAACACACCAAAGGACTTAAATCAATCATTGATTATGTAATAGTGAATCAAAAAAGAACGAAATGGCAAGTACTAGACACAAGGGCGTGTAGAGGAATAGAATGTGGTACGGATCATTATCTCTTGGCCTCCAGACTCCATGTCCCGTTTAACATATCCAATAACACACAAAATTCGGAAAGTGTGAATCGGGATAAACTGGTTAAGGTTAAATTCAACATCAAAGGCCTCCACGAACATACTATTAGCCACCTATACCAAAGCCGCTAGGATCAAAAGCTGGATAATGAATATCTAACAAGTCAGACCGACGACCTATATACATATGTTATAGAAGCCTTAAAATCAGTAGCCAACGAAGCACTAGGTATGGATAATACCCGCCGGTATAAAAAACATAATAACAGCCTGATTTGGAATGAAGAGCTACAGCAACAGAGCGACACAAAACAGCAGGCATATCATAAATGGCTCAATACATAAAATACAGATGATAAAATCACTTACAAACAAGAACAGGCAAAGTTTAAAAACATGATAAAACAGACTAAAAACGACACATGGGAAAGGAAATGTAAAGAGATCGACAACTTATGGGGAACTAGATAGTATAAAGCTTGGAAACTAATCAGAACATTAAATACTGACACTGTAAATAGAATAAACTTCCAGCCTATACAGATTAATAAATGACACCAACACTACTTATAAGAACTTAAAGAAGAAAGAGATCAATCACCATATCTGGCAGCATCTCCAAAAACATACTGAGAAGATGGCCCACGAGTAGAAACTAACGAGTAAAGGATGTGGGAAGTAGTTAAGCCAATGAATAACAAGGCCAGCGGACAAGAAGGAATACCCGCAGAACTGATTAAATGGGGGACGCAAAAACTCATCAAACACATTCAAGAACTCTTTACTAGATACATGAATGGACACAGAGCACCTCTGGTGTGGAAAGAAGCCTGGATTACTCCCATCCACAAGAAGGGAAGGAGAGATGAAAGTTCCAACTATAGGTGTGTCTCCGTTACCAGCACCATGAGCCGTCTCTCTGGAAAAGTCATCCAAAGTTTAATAGAAGAAGAGTACGAACACCAAGAAGTTGAAGAGCAGTCAGATTTTCGAGCGGGTCGCTCATGCATAGATGCTATCTTCAGTCTGACCCGACTAACCGAAAAGAAAGTAGCAAGAACCGGAGAGGTGTACCTTCTATTTGTGGATCTCACGAAGGCATATGACATCGTTCCCGTACAAAACTATGGCAAGTAATGGAGAGATGCAGGATAAGTTATACATTAATAACAGCTGTAAAACAACTTTATGATCAAGCAACATTAAAGGTCAAACTAAATGGTAAATTATCAGAAAGTTTTCCAGTTACCAAGGGTTTGAGGCAGGGCTGCTGTCTGTCTCCCACATTGTTTAAGATATACCTCAATGAAGCACTAAGGAAGTGAAGAAGAGCATGCAGCGGAATGGGAATTACCATTAATGAAGATACAACGTTGATATAGCGCAGGACAAAGAGGACCTGGAATTCATGACAGAAGTTTATTTAAAGAGTACGAAGAATGGGGACTGTCGGAGAATAGATCGAAAAAAAGAAATTTGTGCATCGGAAACGACAGAGGTGACATACACCGAGAAGAAGACGAAACAATAGGAGCATGCACCAAATACGTATATCTTGGAACAAAATTTGAGACTGGAGGCCGTACAGAGAAAGAAATAGAACAACGCATCATAAAAGAGGAGAATGTGATCGGCCTAAACTCGATTTTATGGGAAACATGTAGATCCCGAGAAAGGAAACACCTCCTATACAACTCCATATTCAAGAGTATAGTGCTGTATGGTTGCGAAACTTGATCAAGTTGATATGGTACGAGCATGTTGAGCGGATGGATGACACAAGAATTCCCAAACAAATCCTCAGATGGACTCTAACAGAGACAAGGAAAAGAGGAAGACCCAAGACGACATGGATGGATGGAATAAAAAAAGCCATGTCGGAAAGAAACCTACAACCAGGGCAATGGGAAGCCAGAAGAGGATGGAAGCCCGGAACCGGAAGGCGCAGGACGTTATGACACCGGATATATATATGAAACAATCAACCTACAGACAGACGAAAAGGAACTAACTGCATATTGTGCAATGGAGATAGATCTGAGAACCTTCTAGAATTTTTATTTAGATACAGCCTATATGTGCAATGTGGTGGAAAAGAAAGCAGCACAAGTCTATTTGCCCGGGAATAGAAAATTGCTTCTAAAGAAATGTGGGTTTCAGGGTTGTCCATAATTATCAGAATTTTGTTTTGACTATTGCAACTGGTATATTTCTGGATGTGTTGCAATACTTTAGTAAATATTTTAGAAGTTATCCATCCAGACTGACCTGCAAACCCAATTGCTCCTGTTACAGCTCCAAACATATCCTGCTCCTTCATTCAACTCTGGGAAAAATGTATACCGGAGGAATGGTATTCCCAGAAGCGGATATTATTCCACAGATTCCACTAAACTACCTCTTTATGCTGATACTGACTGACCTACTCCATTTGACCCTTTTTCTGCGATGACTTTGGGAGCTTGAACTACTGTCTGAATCCCAGTTTCATCGATATTATAAATATTATTTGGCTGAAAATTATATCTTGATTGAACTTCTGAGTAATTGTAAAAAAATGAGTCGACGTTTGCTTGACCGAAGGCTGAAGGTCCTGCCATGCTGGCATTCTCGGGTTTTCTGTGGGACAGAGTGCGATGTGGCCGCATAAATGAGTGCATCCAATCTATTCTGTCCATTTCATTTCTATTCCAAGATAGAGGATAATTCTTGCCTAACCGTACGGTATACTGAAACGACAGCTTTGGAGTACCTTCATATGTAAGTCCATAAAATAATTTTGAAGATCGCTTTAGCTAATTCTCTAATTCCTTTTCTTCATTTTAGCAAATTTATTCCGTTTGTCTTCTTCGCTTTCGTTGCCTGAATCATTGCCTCTTTGCAGTGTAAGTGTCTTTTTTTCTTAACCCTATCGTACAGGGTAGATTTTCGAATATTGTATGCACTTGCTGCAGCACGCATAGACGTTCGATCATCTAAAACATCACTCATCAGCTACTGCCTTCTTCATATATTCCTCCGAAACCTCGTCTTGTAATTTCTTTCTTTTGTCTGTGCGTACCATCCTATTTGGCATAAAAAAACACTATTTTCATATTAATTTTTATGTTACACAAACAAAATATTCCAGAATAAAGTACTTTACTCTTTCCACTTGTGGGTAGTCCCGGACTGTGTTCGGATAGTCCGAACGTGCCCCAAGTGAAAGAATTCGCAAATTTTCCACTGATGCTTTAACCAAAATGCACGTTACACCTTGTTATATACTCGCACCTTAAATGGGACTATTAATTCTACAATGTCGGTAGGATCGGCCCATTTTAAAGCGGCAATTTGAATTGTCCGGAAGAAAGCCAATAAATTGCGCTGAATTTTTACTTTCAGTCGTAGAAATGTAGAGAGATGGTCAAGAGGCATACGTTCTTCTTCAAAATTCCTATAGTTTTCTGGAGCACCAAATTGTATTTTGAGGAACAATCCGGCTCGAAGGACCATAACATGTATTGGGATTGATAATTTATTAATATTATTTGGAGTTAAAAAGTCGCTTCTATTTTTTTATTTATTCTTACTACCGTTGCAGCATTACTCAAAAAATTCAGCTTTCAATTATTTTATAAATGGTCAATCCAGTGAGGAGTAAACTTTAAATGTGACGTTTTTTTCTTTTCTTTTTGTGACAGTAGCGGAAAAATAGTATTGGGTCCGTGGCAAAAGGAGCAAATGTTAAAACTAGTGATGGAACAGACGACAGCATATTAAAATTACTGTTCTAAAACGGACTGAGAGCCTTCACAATGATTTATTTTAAATGTCGGTCTGGAACTGCACCAATTTGCTTTTGTGTAAACTTTTATGTGTTTTTTTCATGGGTTCCCATAGCTCCATAGCTCAATCTGTAATTTTATTGTAATCTTTCTAGCCCTGATGAAGGCAAAGGAGTAAATTGCTAGAGCACTGCTCAGGCCGAATCCCCAAGACGTTCAGTTGCTCTGATATCGGGCAAGAAATCATCTCCTAATATTTTTTACAAACTTGGAAACTGCTTTTGAAAAAATCAGCATTTCTCCTCATTGCTGTTTACCGATCGCATTTCGGTCTTTAGCTCAATTATTTGACGACAAAAAAGCCGTCCATACTCGGCGGCGACGACTAACAAGAATAATCGCTCAAAGCAAAACTTAATTAGTCTGCTCACGGCTAATTGGAACCGGGAATGGAGGAGATTCCTGCAGGAGATGTGGTATTATACGGATTATTAATTTAGTGCTGTGCCAACCCAGAGGCAATATCACGATCGCCCTTGAAAAACGATTTCTTTGGGGTCGAAAAAAAAGACGAATTCCAAAGCGCTTGCACGTAAACTGAGATTTTAAAATTCGTCTGCTGAGTTGGCTGAATCCGGCATCGAAAGGGGAGTTGCATCGGCATCAAAATGAATACATTATCATCAGTTAACACTCAGTGTAATTGTCCCCGTTATTCAATTCAACCCCAGACGTTTCAATTAACTAAATGTTCCGCGTTTTGCGCTCGCTTCCCCGGTCCTCTTCGTTCCAGACCGGACCTCATCTAAATGATAATCGTTTTACATATTGGCTTTGTTTAAGTTGCTCGAACAAAGCTAGTATTCCTTGAAGAAATTCTGTTTTTCCTGAATGCCATTTGCAACTAGAAAGAGCTTTTCGTCATTTTTATGCGACCAGCAAAGCAGCCTAACGAGTTACATCGCTCAAAAGAAAACTTTTTAAGGGCATTAAATTAATGCAAATGTAGACGTGCCTTGGCTGCCTCCTCGAAACAAGTCTTGATAGGATTATAAAACGAAATGCAATTTTTGTGGTATTGGGCCCAGGAGAAGAACAGGCTTTTTGTGAGCTGGAGGATGCCACAATAGGAAAGCAGCGCCAGCAAAGTACCACTTTTCATGACTAAAGCATTTTCTATTTCAATCTCGTTTAAGTTAATGGATTTTATCAGTTCAGTTGGTATTACACTAAATTTCGTTAAAATGTCTTTGAATTAGAGCG
Organism: Dendroctonus valens; assembly: GCA_024550625.1. Lineage (NCBI taxonomy): Eukaryota > Metazoa > Arthropoda > Insecta > Coleoptera > Curculionidae > Dendroctonus > Dendroctonus valens. The sequence continues at coordinate 35,928 of JAJTJO010000484.1, read as the reverse complement.
AATTTATCAAATTTGTGAAAACTATACGAATTTTGTTATACAGAGTGGTGCGACGCTCTTTCAGAAAGACCCTATTAACTTGCTACAAATTTTGAAGAGTTTTCGAGCTATGAGCTGTTCGACCTTTGTAATCGCGCTTATTGTCACATTTTTACTTATAACTTTTTAAACGTTCGGAATTTCTGTAGAACCTTAATTAGCCAAAGACAGTTTGTGCAGCGCTCTTTCCAAAAGCCCCTATTAACTTGTAACGTATTTTCAACAGTTTTCGAGTTATGAGCTGTTCAACCATCAGTACCTAATCTAGTTCCGGAAAATCTCTTGATGAAATTCTGGATCGACTTTAGCTGTTTTCTCAGCTCATTTTATAGGATCCTAATTATAAAAAACGAACGTCTGGCTAGCAAGTAGGCAACTTTTAGAGTCACGTTTACGACCACTTAGTCACTATAATACAGAATATCGTTGCGACGACTTTTGAGGGGTGAATTGAGGGCACCGCCAACAGGTCACGTGACCAAATTACCAGATGAACCACGTATCGAAGACGTGCAAAGAATTGGACCTGGAGTTTGAGTCAATAAGTGCAACCGAACGCGTCAAGATCGTATACATAAATGCATTACTGACGGGAAATTGAACGGAAATTGCCTTGGAATTAGGCGAATACGGTTTTGGAAACATTCACCAGGCACTCTAATGGCGAGTATCAGTTTTATGCCATTGAATACGATCTGAAGACTAACGGGGCGACATCAAAGGGCTTTTTGGTTGGAAATTTGATATTTTGCAGTCTTCTCAATGCGCTTTGTGGCCACTAATTAATCAGCGCATGCAGATCAAACTTTCAATGGAGCGGCAGTAATAATATTCAAAGATGGGGGAGGAGCTGCGAACAGGCTACTAATTACTTAGTAATAAGCTAGTTGAGGAAAAAGAGGTGACTTCAACTAACTGGAGTTTCAATGGGAACTGACGCAGTAGCCGCATAAACGTTTTTCTTAAGACACGGCAAAGAAAGAGTAAATGGAACTCACTTGCAGAGCCAGATTATTAACGGGTTTACTCCAGATAGAATATTTATTATAGAAATACACCTACCTCTATTGATATGTTGCCATGTATGTGCAAATATAACACTAACTTCATTGAGCCCTAAAGATGGCGTAACTATAGCCGAAACGTTGTCCTATGAAAAAAGAGTGTTTCATTTTCTGTCATTATTTATTCACCGATAAACCCCAGAACCTAAATAGGCATCTTTTACCAGTTACCATCACGGTCACTAATCATCAACATCAATTATTTCTAATTTTTTATCTAATAAATTCGAGAGTTCAAGGTCAAACGTTCGAATGTGAAGATTTCAAATTTTGCTTCACATAAAATCCTACATTCATGCTACTTTAGAGGTGCAATGATCGTTTTGTCGCATTTAGGTTCATTAAATAGCGGAAAAAACGACGAAACAGGAACATCTCCACTATGAAGCAAATTATTCATGAGTTAACTGCTTACCTGGCGCAGTCGGTAGGATATTTAGATTAAAATTGATTTTGGTTTAAATTGGGACGCATTTTTTGCGATTGAAATTGCGAAAGTTGAGGTTTGAAAGTTGAGGGAGAAAACATTATTTGCAAGTAATTTTTATTACTAAATCGGCGATGATTAACATTTGGCTTAAACTCGGGAGGTTTTTCATTATTATATTGAAGAGATTTAACGTTTTCTTTGTGTATGTTATTCTCATTCATCTAACTAATGTGCCAAAAGCTTTCCTGAGCCCAGATTAAAGCGCCTTAATTTTTTTTTTATATATATATACAGGGTTATTCACGCTATACGGCACGGAAGTTTGCGGTTAAACCGTTTGATTTTTACGACGCCTACCGGGCGCACATTTTAAAAATATTTTTGTAATGTACAGGGTGCCCCAAAAGCTCTAAAAGTATCAAAGTTGTGTTTTTTTAAATGAAAAACCCTATATATTACTGCATTTTTAGATTCTCTGAACAAAATAAGTGTTTGTCTTAATAAGGTTTATAATACCTAAATCTTACGGTTTTTTAAATAATCCGAATTTTATCTAAATGTAATATAATTTTCATGTGTCAAATACTTTACAATTATTTAAGTTTCTTAATCTTCGTAATTTGTGGTGAAGTGTAACAAGAAATCATATTTAATATCCCAATGATAATAAACTTACAGTGTTATACAGGGTGTCCACAAATTTAAACTAATCAAATAAGAACTTTAAGCGGCTATAACTTGATTAATTTAAATACAACCCCATATTTTTTAACTTACCAGGAAATGCAATTTTTAATTACCTATCGAATGGTATTAGGATGTTAATAACTAAGTTTTTGCCTTTTAACAAAATACGCCAATAAATCGTTCTGGGCACCATTTGGTGTTTTTTTCATTAAAATCTCTAAATAACATAGCAACAATAACATAAAAGAAAGGAAAATTATTTATAATAAATTCTCGAAATGTTGACCGTTCATTTCCAGACACTTGTAAATTCTTTTTTCAAAACCACTGCTAACTCTGGACAACATTTGCGGAGTTACAGTTTTAAAAGCGTCTTTTATGCGTATTTTCAAATCGTGTGAAGTTCTCGGAAGCGTATGGTAGACAATTCCTTTTATGTACTCCCACAAAAAGAAATCTAGTGGAGTTAAGCCCGGAGATCTGGGGGGCCAATTTTGAAATCCATTTATGCCAATCCACCTGTTTTGAAAGTTGGTATTTAAAAATTGCTGAATTTCGCAATGATCATGAGGCGGAGCTGCATCCAATTGAAACCACATGTTGGTTCTAATATTTAAAGGGACTTCTTCTAATAATACTGAAAGATGGCTTATTAGAAACTGGAGAAACATCAAGCCATTGAGATGTCCTGCAAAAAATGGGGTCAAAATAAATATGGGCCCAGTATTCCACCCCACACATTAACTGACCACCTATTTTGATTTTTCATGACCCTGTATTCGTACGGATTCGTATCAGAATAATAATGAAAGTTGTATCTATTCACCAGACCATTGTTATAAAAAGTACATTCATCACTAAATTACACATTATCGAAAAACTTTCATTTTCTGCCACTTTATCTAACAGCCACATGCAAAACTCAGTTCGTTTTCAAAACCATTTCCATAAAGTTCTTGGCAAAGCTGAATTTTATAAGAATAAAAGTTGTGCTTTTTAATAATTCTGGAAATATTTGATTGACTAATGTTAGTACTTTTGGATATTAGATTTTGGCTAATATTGGGATTTTCGATAACTGAACCAATTAGCCTGAAAACATTTCCTGCATATTCAGTGACAGATTTCCTTATAATGGGTTTTTTATAATTGACACTCCCACTTTCCTCAAACTGCTCTAATAAGCGCTTAAAAACGGCTCTCTTAGGATTATTTCTTTCAGGAAACTTTTGAGCATAAACTCTGGAGGCCAAAAAAGAAGTTTTATGACATTCTCCAAGGGTGAAAATCATGTCAATACGCTCTTCTTTTGGATAATTCTTCATTTTCACTAAGCAACACAAATAAAATAAATGATTTGACATGTTAAATTAATCAAGTTATAGCCACTTAAAGTTCTTATTTGATTAGTTTACATTTGTGGACACCCTGTATAACATGGCAAGTTTTTTATCATTGGGATATAAAATATTATATTTTGTTTTACTTCGCTATAAATTACGCTCACATAACTTAAATACTTCTAAAGTATTTGACACGTGAAAATTAGATTAGATTTTGATTAAATTCGTATTATTTAAAAACCTTAAGATGTAGGTATTATAAACCTTATTAAGACAAACACTTATTTTGCTCCGAGAATCCAAAAATGCAATAATATACAGGGTATTCCATTTAAAAAAACACAACTTTGATACTTTTAGGCTTTTGGGACACCCTGTACATTACAAAAATATTTTTAAAATGTGCGCCCCGTGGGAGTCTGCTCATTCATAAAGTTAAATTCATTAAAAATCAAACGGTTCAGCCGTAAACTTCCGTGCCGTATAGCGTGAATAACCCTGTATATTGATGATTGTTGTTTCCTGAGCATCAACAAAACTACGCAAAAAAAATAATTCTAAACGTTTATAGTAAAATTTCTGAGCTCGTTCCTGTGGAAGTGGTTCAAACATGACCAAGTATCTGTTTAAACAGCTTTCGTCTCGATTCTATTTAACGATTCTTTTACTTCTTCTAACTTTACTTCAGCTAAAGTTGAAAGAACTAACTGGCGAGTTAGTAAATTTAGTAATAAATCTTCTGGCGAAATGGACGATTTGGTTTCTTTCCCAATTTTATTTGTGGAGGTTGGCTTCTGGAGTCTTGTTCAACAATTAACCAGGAACGTTATCAATACTATCGATCCTACCGACTGCGCCAGTTAACTGGTTGTTTTATAAACTACGTTTATTGTTAATTTGTACAAGTTTGCTCTACGTGTACTTTACTGACTTTTGTAATTTTAAAATAATTTACTAATAATGCAGCGGTGTTTTAATAGTTGCTGTTGGCTCAACGCTGCAGGCTGTTATTCAACGGAATCAATGGGTACTGCACGTAACTCATGCTAAAGTGGGTACCAACGGACACCATTTTCTTATCTTTTGGATACTCTCCATTGAATAGCTAGTCTTTTAAGTAAAAAGAATGTCAGCAATATAATGAGGTCTATACTACAACCGAAATGGAACTCGAGGCAATTTATTAGACTTCTAATAAACTAAAAAGTATTCATTACGTCATAAATCTCAAGCTATGATTTCCATTGTTATCCCCATTTCCAGACTTAACGGCGTCATCGCCGATAAGAAGATACTGCTTGTTATTTTTTATTGCCCTTGATTCAGATGAATTGTATTTATGCCGAGAGGAAAATCAATAGAGGGGGAGTTTTTGATTGCAAATACTACAGCTAATATAGTGCAGTTTTACGGAAAATCCCTTATAGGCTATCCAAGTTAGATAAAAATATAAAAATAATACATTCTAAAACTGTTTTTCCTTTTGCCATTCCAATCGTTTTAAAACTTTTGCTACTTAGAATTAGAAAATTATAAATCCGTTGTGAAACTCTACAAAGTTTAGTCTGTCCCAAGCTATTTGGCAGTGACGTCATTATTTGCGACTCCATATTGAAATTTACTCATATCCGAAACATGTCGTTTCATATTGTGTGGTTGCCAGCTTAGGCGTTTATTCCCGGTGATTGGAAAAGATTTGTTTTTGCTGCATCAGCTATTATTGTTATGACACGGTTTCGTAGAAGTTTTAATAACTATTTTAATTTTTCGTTGTTGATAAATTAAACATTCGTTATTAGTATTGCATTGATACAAGTGTAGAAATTTAATTTTTTTCTATAAAATTCACATTTAACGAGAGCAATCGACCATATGGCATTTAAATCACTTGAAGTTGCAAAGTGTTAAATTACTTTCTTCAATTTCGTTATTAATTTGCCTCAATTGTGCAGCTCTTGGAGTTAATTTCACAGAAACTGCCAACACTCGCCAAGACATCCAATCAGTAACTCTAATAGTAGTAGTAAACATCTTTATTTCTAAAAAAGGCTATCGACCTATCGGTCTTTCTGCCCTTGTTTAATACATGTAGTCTTAATCTAAATAAAAAACAAATATGAAAATTCTCTTATTCTAGGTTAACAATCTTATTAAATAAACTTTCCAATTCTAATGACAAGAAAAAAAATTATTTTATTGTCCAGTAGTCAGTTGCGTTTGTAAGTGTTCGAGTAGCGTTGATGTAGGGAAACGGAAGCGGGATTGTCTGGTTGGTCTTGTGAGACAAAGGGGATTCAGTATGGTCCAGTTGTAGGGGTTGTTTGTCCATTTTGTCTGTAGATGTATGAGTCTTTCCGAAATCTTTGTCATGTTTGTGGGTTCGTATAGTAGTTGGGTAGTGGGTTTTGGGGGTGTCTTATTCGTGTTATTAGTCTTAGTGCAATTTGTTCTGTTGTTTGTATATAACGTTTTGTCCTTTCTGTTCCGTTGGTCATGAGTATATGTCCATAGTCTAGCAAGGGTCTACAAATAGCTTTATATATTTTGGTGGCGGTGTTTGTGCTAATTCCTCTGTCTTTGTATGTTAGTGATCGGAAGTGTTTTGTTCTCTTTATTGTTTCTGACCTGCTGTTTCGTATGTGTTTAGTGAATTTAAGTTTGTGGTCAATTGTGATTCCAAGGTATTTTACGTCGTTTTTTGGTTGTGTCGTTTGGCCGTCTGCAGTTATTGTAGGGGAGTCAGCGTTGAGTCTGTGGTTTGTGAGCAGAAGTTGGTTTTTTGACGCGTTTGGTGTTAGTCTCCATTTATAAAACCATGTCAATGTATTGTTTGTTAGTGTTTGGAGTCTTTGAGCTGCTCTCTCAGCAGTTTTGTCATGTACGATAAGTGCCGTGTCGTATGCGTATTGTAATATGTTTGCCGATCTGTCGATTTGATTTTTGTCTGGTAAGTTGTATTTGTATATGTCATGGCAGTATTATATATTATTATATTGTAGAGAAACAGTGAGAGCGGGGATCTTTGAGGGAGCCCTTGTTCAGGGGAAAAAGAAAATGACAGTGTTTTGTCAATTCGTACTTGTAGTTGTGTGTTTTCTAGTAAGTTCTTTATGGTGTGTAGTAGATATGTTGGTGTGTGTAGTTTGTATAGTTTGTATAGTAAGCCTCTATGCCAGACACTATCAAAAGCTTTGTTAATGTCCATAAACAGGCAAGCTGTCTTTCTGCCAGTTAGGTGGGTAGTTTGTATATTGTTGGCCAAAATAAAGAGCGGATGAATAGTCGAGTGATGTTGTTTGAAACCAAATTGGGTATATATTTTCCAATCACTTTTTCAAGCCGCTGCTTTATTATGTATTCAAAAATTTTGCTTAGTGCTGGAAGTAGTGTAATTGGTCTGTAGTTGCTCGCTTGTGTATTGTCCAGTCCATTTTTGGGTATAGGGATTATTAAGCCGTTTTTCCATGTTTCTGGGATTCTGCCATTTGTGATGCAGTTGTTCAATTCAGTTAGGATAAGTTTGTGTTTTTCTTGAGTTAGGCTTTTCAAGAGTTTTGCCTTAATTTTATCTTTTCCCGGTGCCGTGTTTTTGATATGCGCTAGGGCTTCATCGTACTCTGTGTCTGTGATCAGTTTGTAGGTATAGTTTGGTGAGCTGTTAAAATAGTTCAAGTACCAGTCGTTGATCAAGTTCCAGTTGTCATTGTCGAAATTAGGGTTTGTCGATATGCTGAAGGCCCTTTGATAGTGTCTGGCGAACGCGTCCGCTTTCTCTTTGTCTGTGTAACGTTCTTTTCCGTTTTCGTCAATTGTGTCAGTAGTGCCAGTTTTTTGTATTGCGCTAGTTTCTTAATTTTTCGCCAGTATGTTTTGCCTTTGTCTTTTTGTATTTCTTTACATGTTTCTAGCCATTTGTCTTGTCGGTATTGTCCAATCAAAGTTTTAATGTTTCTGTTAAGTTGGTTCAGTGTCTTTTTTAGGTCGTTATTTTGAGTGTTTGTATATCGTCTGTACAGTTCTCTCTTATGTTTTATTAGTCTCAGTATGTATTTGGGCAGTGTATGTCGGTAGAAAGCATTTTTTATTTCCGGGCTAAATTTTCCTATGGCTAGTGAAAGTTGTTGTTGTATAACTCTAATATTATTTCATAATTCCGCGAATTGCAACAATTTGATGAAAGACATACGACATTTAATAGCGTCATTGCCATAAGCTTGGGACAGACTATAGTTTACAAACCCAACAAATCTAATCTTTTGTATATTCCACACCATCTAACTCCCTACTTTTGTAATGTAACGATTCCACCTTATACATCCCAATTGAGCCATGTCTGGTGCGATATTTTTGGCTTCTTCGTCCTTCATCAGTTCAGAGTAATAACGGGGCAAAACTCCCTAGACTTTCGCTTTTGTCCTGGTTTACTTTGTCATCGTTCCACGAATAGTCGGAAGGGGAAAAAGATAACAGATAAGCAGACATACAAATAGTTTTTTGAAAGTTTCGGGGCGCCATCCAGTCGTTAACTTGGCCAGAATCCGGGGCGCCTGGATTTTCGTCTGCTGCCTTCAAGACGGAAAACCACTTCAATTTGTGCTCTATATTCCACTAATCTTTTCTTTACGGCCGATTATTTACATCACAGAAGCACATCATTACATTCGAATTTGGTTTTACACAGAACGGAAGTTGTTTCCTATTTATATCATCCGATGTTGTTACAGCATTAAAGCAAACCTAATTCTGAAACTTAAACTACGCCTTAAATTATGCCAATTATTGTAGGTCAATAGGTATGAGCGTAAAGCGTTGAATTGAGCTGTGATCGGATGGCGAACATTTTTGTTTTTGGGAGCATTTTGTTTTTGGGGATATTTGTTATTGCCTACAATAACGATGTTGGCTGCGATTTTCGAAGTGAATTAACAAGGAATTAAAGGCAAAGTCAACGATGGCCAAGAAGATGACCTTCAGTAATCGGGCAATAAATCGAGTAAAAGTGCAAAGTGTAATACCGGCATTAGAAATTAATGAAGGATGTGAAGTTTTCAAAAGAAGGCTTTTCCTTGTGAGACTGCCGACGTTTTTCGCGTTCAAAAATGCCAGAGAAACGAAAAATCTCCTAAAGTTTCCCACTGTTTTCTTGCATGCATGCAGCAATAGAAAAGCAACACTAACGTTCCATGAGTTTCTAGTTCTGCTAGAACTAGAAACTCATGGAAATATTTTCTATAAAAACGTCCAATTTCCAGTACAATTTCAACGTAAACTTAGTAATTGATTAGTGGGCGATTACGTCGTTTAAAAACCGTTTTACACCGATCTGAATCCCCAATCGAAAACATAATAAAACCATAGAGAAACAGCAAGCATTTGCAGAGAAAGAGCTGAATCGCTAGGCAACGCTTCTGTTAGGGATTGTCGGATTTGTGCCCGGATTCAAAACGCAATAAAGAAGATTTTCTTGTCGAGAGGAGACTCAAGAGCCCTCGTGACTCATATATTCCTCGTTCTCAGATTTATGAACTGATCAAGGCTGCGAATTGTGTCAATATGGAGCGACTGGATGTTATTAACAGTCTGATGAACTTGCAAGTGTTTAGGGGCATTTAAGTCGTTGTTTGTCATTACTCTAACAGCATTCTTCAACTACTCGAGTTTGAATCAGAACAGCGAAAGAGATTAGCAGGAGCCGAATAAAAGTAACATGAAATAGAAAAGCGAATAAAGTTGAATGGCGTTGAGAAACATTCAGGAGCATCAAAAACACGATTAAAACCAGTAAAATCTAAAGGAAATTTGGAGGATAACACAATCTGCACCAATATTTCTTGAAAACTCACTTTTTCAAGATTCATATATTCATTTCACTTATTCGTATTTGTAATGAATCTAATTTTACCAACAAACAACAATTCATAAAAGAAGTTTTAAATTTCTTTATTGACCAATGCTTTAACAAAATTGAAAGTCGCAATTAAAACAAAATGAAAACAAACTTATTACAAAACATTTTATTCGATTTATTCAGATAAAAGTAAACGAGTATCTGAAAGCAAGTAAACTGAAAATACAATTAGATGCAAAATTCTAAAAACAAAACTTCATGACAAAATACAACAAACTACTTAACAGTAAAAAAATACTTATTTACAATTACATAGAACAAAACGACACAGACTGTTGCATATTTGTAGAGACTAAAACCAAACTAGGACAAACACCAACGTACAGAAATTGGCAGTATATCTATAGGCATGGAAATACCATCAATCATGACAGGGGCGGGGTCGCAGCTCTCCTAAAACCAAACGTTAAACTTGGAAGAGCAAATCCTCCTTCCCTCAACAACCCTTTGAACGACTGTCTACATTTTACCATACCCTACTTAAACGACCTGATACACATATTTCTGACATACATACACCCACACTCCAACTTAGAACAAAACAAATTGACCAAAGCAAGCATCTATAAATATGCAATAATTATAGGCGACTTTAATATGAACAAAAACAAAACGAAACAGCTTAAAAGATTTCTACAAAATTCGGACTTTATAAAACAGCACACCCCACCAACTTTTCTGATGCCCGCAAACCCAGACTCAACACCAGACGTTCTACTGCACTCAAGAAACTTAACAAACACCATCAACAACATAAACTATTACGTTTAACATAGACTTACAACATACGCAACCTACCTCCAGTACACCTCCTATAGAGAAAAGTTAAACCTAACAAAGACTGACATAGACAAAGTGAAACAACATATACATGACTACATTCAATCGCAAGCACAGCCCATTTCAATAGAAACCATACAACAACAACTTTCACTAGCTATAGGAAAATTTAGCCCGGAAATAAAAAATGCTCTCTACCGACAGACACTACCCAAATTCATAGTGAGACTCATAAAACAAAAGAGAGAACTGTACAGACTATATACAAACACTCAAAATAACGACCTAAAAAAGACACTGAACCAACTCAATAGAAACATTAAAACCTTGATTGGACAATACCGACAAGACAAATGGCTAGAAATATGTAAAGAAATATAAAAAGACAAAGGCAAAACATACTGGCGAAAAATTAAGAAACTAGCGCAATACAAAAAAACTAACACTACTGACACAATTGACGAAAACGGAACAGAACGGTACACAGACAAAGAGAAGGCTGACGCGTTCGCCAGACACTATCAAAGGGCCTTCAGCATATCGACAAACCCTAACTTCGACAATGACAACTGAACTTGATCAACGACTGGTACTTGAACTATTTCAACAGCTCACCAAACTATACATACAAACTGATCACAGACACAGAGTACGATGAAGCCCTAACGCATATCAAAAACACAGCACCGGGAAAGGATAAAATAAAGGCAAAACTCCTGAAAAGCCTAACTCAAGAAACACACAAACTGATCCTAACTGAATTGAACAACTGCATCAGAAATAACAAAATTCCAAAAACATGGAAAAACGGCTTAATAATCCCTATACCTAAAAATGGACTGGACAATACACAACCGAGTAATTACAGACCAATTACATTGCTACCAGTACTTAGCAAGGTTTTTGAGTACATAATAAGGCAGCGACGGGGAAAATTTTTCGGAAAGTACATACCATCGTATCAGTTCGGATTCAAACATCAGCACCTCACTATTCACCCACTCTTCACTCTGACTAACAATATACAAACAACCCACCTAACTGACAGCTTGCCTGGTTATGGACATTAACAAAGCTTTTGATAGTGTCTGGCATAGAGGCTTACTAGACAAACTATACAAACTACACACACCAACATATCTACTACACACCATAAAGAACTTACTAGAAAACAGACAACTACAAGTACGAATTGACAAAACACTGTCATTTTTTCCCCTGAATAAGGGCTCCCTCAAGGATACCCGCTCTCACCGTTTCTCTACAATATATACTGCACATATACAATTACAACTTACCAGACAAAAATCAAATCGACAGATCGACATACATATTACAATACGCAGACGACACGGCACTTATTGTACATGACAAAACTACTGAGAGAGCAGCTCAAAGACTCCAAACACTAACAAACAACACAATGAAATGGTTTCGAGAACAAAGATTTCGGAAAGACTCATACATTTACAGGCAAAATGGACAAACAACCCCTACAACTGGACCATACTGAATCCCCTTTGTCTTACAAGACCAACGAGACAATCCCGCTTCCGTTTCCCGACATCAACGCTACTCGAACACTTACAAACGCAACTGACTACTGGACAATAAAATAATTTTTTCTTGCCATTAGAATTGGAAAGTTTATTTAATCAGATTATTAACCTAGGATAAGAGAATTTTCATCTTTATTTTTTATTTAGATCAAGACTACATATATTAAATAAGGGCAGAAAGACCGATAGGTCGATAGCCTTTGTTAGAAATAAAGCTGTTTACTACTACTACTACTACAAAAAGTAATTTATAAAATCCGTTTGTCAATAAGATTTTTCAATCAATTTCACCAAAATTCTAATTATTTTATTTGACTTTTAGTTTTTTGCAAACATTGAGAGTAGTAGTAAACATCTTTATTTCTAAAAAAAGGCTATCGACCTATCGGTCTTTCTGCCCTGTTTAATACATGCAGTCTTAATCTAAATAAAAAACAAATATGAAATTCTCTTATTATAGGTTAACAATACTATTAAATAAATAAGATTTCAGTGGCAAGAAGAAATTATTTATTGTCCACTAGTCCGTTGCGTTTGTAAGTGTTCGAGTAGCGTTAATGTAGGGAAACGGAAGCGGGATTGTCTGGTTGGTCTTGTAAGACAAAGGGGATTCAGTATCGTCCAGTTGTAGGGGTTATTTGTCATTTTGTCTGTAGTTCAAACATTGAGATTTAAGTCAAAATAACAAAATTAACGATTTTTGGACATGACTTTTGGATATATAATCCAACGCAAATCGATGCATAACGCAAATCCAGCCCAAAATTGTTTAGTCCCACTAAATATTTGTAATTGACACTTGGAAATACTTATTTTATCAGATTTTAAGTCAAGTTTAGACGCTTTGTTATTGAAACTAGTTAAAACCATTTTATGAATTTTGTAAAAAAAACTACGTTTTTTTCTAAAAAAATACGATTCCTGATGTGTGCTATGTTTATAACTGGAAATATAACTGGTCTACAACTATGAGACGAAACAGCAAAGAGAAACAAACAGTGACTGCAATTTTTCCCCAAAACTCAAAATTTTTGAAAAAATTGGATTCGGATAAGAACTTTTCAAAGCTGCATGGACTGTGTAATACTGATGGCAATCGACACTTAAAGCAGCGATAGAGAGATGATCCAAAGCAATTCGAAATGCAGGAAATTAAGTCATGCATTAGCGGTACTCGAAAATCAATTATTTGCCGGTTTACTCTCTTTATGCCTTTTCGAGTCGCCGACACACAAACATCGGCGGCATTGTGTCGACGTAACTCAATTTGCGACCGGGCTTCCCAGACTCGGTCGTCCCATCTTTTGGGGGGTTTCGCTTTCCATTAGTGGAGTCGCAAATTTAATTGAAATTGATTTTATTACATAAATTGCATTTGACTTTAAGTTGTTTGGCTCGCGATGTAATTTCAAGCGGGGTGGTGATTCCAATCGGCCAAACCGAGCTAAGGAAATCAGTCTGTTGTCTAGTAGCAATTTCCATAACTTAGAAAGCTGAAAATGCCCACATTTTTTTTGGGAAATATATTCCCCCATGAAATGTTTCCTCGGCGGACGCAAAAGATGGCAACAATAATTGATGGATACTTTGGGAGGGAAGTTTGATTGACCGCTTTGTTTGTTGACCTATTTGGCATCTGATGTAGTTTGGAGAGTTGAAGACCTTTAACCGAACATAAGCTATATTTTGTTGAGAAATTGAAACGAACGTTTTTCTCAAGGTTTCATTCAATTCTTAGGAAAACATTTTCTTATGCAATTTCCCTCGATTTATTGGCCAATAAATAACGAAGGTCACCTCTTTGGCAGTCATCGACATTACACTTGGATTTTTCTCACAATAAATTGGTGCAGTTTTAGTAAAATTAACATACATTTCTTCTTCTTCCTTTTTTTCTTAGGCATTGTGCCTGTTTTTCATTAGCATACGGCCTCATCGTGGCGGCGATTCTATCGATGATGAGGCCCAACTTTTGGCCCATCTTTTTGGTGGTCTTCCCGGTTGTCTTTTGCCCAGGGGGATTCCGTCTCGCACTATTTTTGGTAGCCGATCTTCATCAATGCGATCGACGTGAGCGTTCCATTCTTTCCTTCTGGTCTTGGTGAATTTGATTATGTCCTGGATGTCGCATTTGTTCCTGATTTATCCACTAGGTATTCTGTCGTGGAGAGTTACACCTGCTATCGTCCTTAGTGCCTTCAACTCGGTTAGACCTCATCTCGGTTACTCTGAGCCTTTGTTTTGTTTTGCCCGTCTCAGCTCTAATTTCGCTCGCGTAGGTCAGTGTTGGTCTGACTATGCTTTTCTAGGTTCTGACTTTATTCGTTACCGATATGTATCTGTTCCGCCATATGACGTCTCAAAGGCAACCCGATACTATGGCGCCCTTGTACGATTGTTTCATTACCTCTCTGTTCAGGTCACGTGCGCTAGATAGTTGTGTAAACGCCTAGATAGTTGTAAGACATTACTTCCAACATCGATTTCCAGTTTGCACCTTTGAGGTTCCTTTGATATTGCCAGGCATTTTGTTTTCTCCTTAGATACTTCCATATTGACATTTTTTGCTGTTGTCCTTGTTTTTGCTGCTTCCTTTCGATTAGGAAATAAGATGGGTTCATGAGTCGAACATATTTCTTTTTCTCCCTAACGGATCATTTCTAAGCATCAAAAACGTATTGAATTGGAATAGGAGCCTTTGGAGGTCGTCTTCGTTGCTGGCAATCAGGACCGCATCATCTGCATAGCATATCACGTTCACACTGCTTCCTCCCATTCTGTATCCGTTCTTGAATTTGACGCTGTCGATAATTTTGTCCATTATGATGTTGAACAGCATAGGGCTTAGCGAATCCCCTTGACGTATTCCGGACCTTGTTGGGATTTCTGCTGTTATGTCGCCACCTGCTTTAATACATGTTGTTGTATCTTGGTATAGGTGTTGAATCAGATTAGATAGCGGTATGGAGACTTCCATTTCAGTGAGGATTGCTATTACGTCCTCGAGCCTCACACGGTCGAATGCTTTAGAAAGATCAATGAAACACATGAAGGCCGGAGAATTGTATTCTATCGATTTTTCAACTATTTGTCGTATGACAAATATGGCGTCGGTGGTTGACCTGTTTTTCCGGAATCCCATCTGTTCTTCATTATTTTCCAGCTCCAAGTTGAGCTTGTTAAGAGTGACTTTTGTTATAAGTTTCAAGACGGAGCTGAGCAAAGTGGTTCCTCGATAGTTTCCGGATAGTTTTTTGTCGCCCTTTTTATGCATCGGTATGGTGATACAAGTATTCATGTCCTTAGAGATTTCCTGGTTGTAAAAGACTTTTTGGGTGAGTACAGTCAGTTCTGATATTAGATCGGCGCCCCCATACTTTAACAGTTCGTTTGGTAGATCGTTTGGACCTGGTGCCTTTCTCCCCTTCAGATTTTTCAATGCTTTCTCGATGTCTTCTGTATCTATTATGATAGTATTATTCTCTATCTGTCTGTCAGTGTGATCGTCGCCTGTTGGTATTTGATCGTACATATTTATGAAATGCTTATTTAACAGGTGGTGAACTTTTCACTTATATCTTTCCTTTGGTTCCGAATCATTTTCCATACTTTGTTCTGTGCTCCGGTTATGTCATGTTCTAAGTCTTTGGTAAATCTTTCCCAGTATTCTTCTTTAATTTCGCGGATTCTTGCGTTGGTTTTGTTACGTGTTTCCTTATATTTAGTGTAGTCCGATGGCGTTTGTGAGGACTTATATTTCAGGTACGCTTCTTTCTTTAACTGACTTAGTATCTTCACTTCATTTGTAAACCAAGGGGTTTTTGTGTTGTTGGTTCCCGTCGTAACTGTCCTTGTGCCGCATGCTTCCTTTGATGCAGATGTGATGTTTGCCTTTAGCTTTGCCCATGCATCGTTCACCGAGTCACTTGGGTGAATTATGTTGGTATTAATTTTTTGCTTGAGTCTTCTGACATAGAGGTCTTGTGTGCTTTCTGTCTTCAGGCTCTCTATATTCAGCTTTTCTCGTTTAGCTGGATGTCGTTGCAGTTTCCTCTTCTAAGAGTGGGTCATCCTAAGCCTACATAGCACTAGACTGTGGTCACTGCTGATATTTGCAGAGTTTAACGTTCTTACATCCAGTATTTGCGTTGGTAATATGCTGCGACTAGTGATAATATAATCTAATACTGATGTCTGGCCTCAGGTATTTTGCCAGGTTGTTTTATATTTATCAGCGTGGTTGAGGAATGTGTTGTTAATTCTTAAATTTGATTATTAAGATTAATCTTACGCTTGTTATATGTAGAGTCATTTGGTAGTTTAAAAGTTACGGTGATTATTCTTTCGTTGATGTTCGATATGTTTTCGATGTTAGCATGGAACCTTTGGTGTATGAGTATTCCCACACCCTCCTTAGCTCTATCTTCTTTGTTTTTTTCCGCTATAGGCAAGGATGTATTTGCCATAGTTACGGGTTCCTTCTACTTTTTCCTTTGTCTCCGATAGAGCACATAGTTTTATTTGCCATGAATCGCTTAATCCTTGTTCGTTGCGGGGTCGCTATCAGTTTGATCCGTCCTGTTCCGAGGCTATTGCTATTACTTTGAGCGGTGTGCATTTTTTCTGAAAGGTAGGTTGCTAACTTGACCCTTCAACCCTCCTCCTTTACCCGGGCTTGGGACCGGCATCAACTCCAACCAGTCTACTCGATCCATCTGGCCTCGGTTGAAGGCGGAGTTAACATACATTTCAATACTCTAATTCTGTTGTGTTGTGTTGGTCACTATGTATAGGTCATAGTATGTCACCCAAGAGCCAAATTCTTCGCTAATGCCTCCAAAGAAGCGATAATTTTCTTTATTAATTTGGTAAACTTATTCCATACAACACAGACTTTCAACATCTGAAACACAATGAAAGAAAAAAATATCCTAACTGGTAATTCCTTGTCGACAATAAATCGTACGATTTATCGATCGCAGCCTGATTCCACGCTTTACGCTCATATGTGGTGATCTTCAGCAATAGGCCCAATTTAGTGACCAATAAATCGGGGCAAAGTGCGTAGTGTAATACCGCCATTATTGATTAGTATTAATATTTGTGGAAAAATCGCTGAATAATTCAGGCTTTTCGTAGATGCCAAGCGGTAAAAAATGCATCCAGAACTGCAATATTTGAATATCTTCAGAACAATATGCGTACAATTTTGAAACACTCAGTATCTTAAAGACCTTTTACTAAAGCAACATCAAGTTTAAAAAAATATTTCAATCAATTCAGTGCTTTAAATTTTAGGACAGTGTTTTACGTTCCAAAAAAAAATGTCCGCAAATGTTTCGTTTTCAAAATACAGGGTGTCAAAGTTTGAAATTACATTATCAAGATCATAGAAAAGTAAAGGCGTTTTTTTCATACTTTTGCAAATAACGAGAAAACCGTGACAGATACGAAAAAAATGTTCGGATCAAAAAGTTTTGAAATTGGTCTGTTGTCGAACTTTAGTGGTGCGCCAAAAAAGCTGGGGATGGTAAAAAGAGCAAGACCCTAAAATTTTCAAATTCTGGGTTTCAAAAACGAAGCGTTTGCATAACTACATTTATATGCACTTTTCCCCGTATTTTGGCACTTAAAAGACAGTTCTAAAGCAAATGCACTGAATTTTGATTCACCCTGTATATTCTGGAAATCTCAATTTACGGCATGTTCGCCTTCATAATCAAAACAAACTGGTTCGGTTCTTAATTTAATTCCAGATAATAATAATAATTTATAGAAATTACCAAACTCACAAATTTACTCTACGTAAATCGTACGATTTATTGCCGACTTAGAGGAAATTTTTGGTTTTTTTTTGTTGTTTGCTAACTGTGCAATGACGATTTTGGCAGCAATTCTCGAAGTTAAATGACATGGAATTAAGGGTTTATTTTTTTCCTTTTAATGTGTTTCAGATGTTGAAAATCTGTGTTGTCTGCAATAATGGCCTTCAATAGTTGGTCCACTTTATTGGCCAATAAATCGGGCGTAGTGTAGTACCGGCATTAACTAGCTATACACAAATCCAACATATTATTAGGAATAGGAAGCGTTTCGATCAGAAATATTCACTCGAGCCGTACACAAGATTTTCGATCATTGCCGATGAAGAAAATCGTTTTTATTCTGAATTTCCATGCCGCATTTTCCCAATGCGAACATTCCCTATATAAGCAGCTTATAAATTCCCTAAACAAATTGCAAACGATCGCCGCCATCCAAAACCTCCGCTATGAATATCGTTTGAAGTGGCTAAAACATAATACCCCAAAAAGGCCTGTCAGGACTATAATAGATTCCTGCTTGTATCATAATGGTCTTTGGCAAAACTGCTTAGCCGAGCAGATCCCGTTAATGGCCTGATTAAGAGATTGTCGAGGACTAATGGACGTTTTCCCCCTTCTTGCTTTAAAATTTAAAAGGTGTACTAGTTTGCATGCTGATGAGCGATGTTTAGTGACAATGGATATTTTGAAAGCTCGATAAGTTATTTCGTATTTGATTTAATCAGTTCTTTATATAGGCTTTCACAACCATTACTTCAAAAAATTATTTGACAATTTCAGTGGTTTAAATTTGGTCTAATTTTGGAAAAAAATATTTGACAGCTTTATAATGCTGAACAGGTTTTACTGGGTCGCTTTCGTAACAGTGGTTGTTTAAGAAATTTCATATTTTTACTAAAAATCAAATATTCCTTTTATTGGGTACTATACAGGATTAAGATCTGGGCTATTAGGAGGCCACAGATTCCGACTCAACAATTTTCTTGCAATTAATATAAGCGACGTACGTAAATTTGCTTAAAACTATTATTTTCACAAACGTTTTCAGTCTTGCAAGCTTCGAATCCAGTGCGTGTGTCTTTTGAATCCTTTTGCTCTGATATGCTACCAATAACAAAAGTTCTTAACTCAGAAATTTCCAATAAAACTATTAACCGATTCTCAAAATGCAACAGACGACGTTTAGCAACATTTCGAACAGCTTGATTTAGGATAAATGCCAAATTTTTGCAAATATTTTTCTCAACTTCCAAATTTTCTCAAACATTTCTTTCCACCTTATGTACTCTCCCTTTATCCACTCTGGCAAAAGTTTTCGCATTGTTAAATTCAAATCTATCCTTCAAATAGTGCTTTCAATTTCTTCAGCTCAAATCTTTTTTATTATCTGATTATCTTAAAGATTTATTATCTGAAGAGATTCTTTGCGAAATTATGAAAATTATAATTATAATTTGTAAAATTCAGATGCCTTTATCGATTAAATATAAGCAAGAAAACACCACAAACAGCCAAAATAACCACTCTAGAATGGGAAAATCATGAACAATGACATTCAGACTATGAAGGCTTTCACGGCCGGTCAAATCACATATAGAAATGTTTTTCGGGCTTTGAAGCCGTGGTCCATGGGAATTTCTTCCTGACGTTTGTCCACAACTGCGATGGACATTATCAAAGGAGATAAGGCATTGGGCGAAGTAACCTCCCGTGCTTTCCGACTAAGACTGGTTCAGCTACTGGATTCTTTGTCGTATTTATGCGGTCCGGCCATGTGGGCTCATGCGTGAGGAGTGGGAGGCGCTTCAATGGTTTTCCAAAGCGTTTCCAATCTGGATTAAGGACCGTGACTTCTTCTTTCCTGTTAAAATTGCTGTTATGTTTGAAGATCTCAATAGCCTCTCTGGTTAGTGTCGGATTTCAACGGTATTGTTGAGATTGGTGCAAAATGTCCACTTCATCGAAACGTATTTGGTGGCCGTCTAGAAGTGCGTGTTCCGCTACTGCTGATTTTTCTGTTTGTCCTAATCTGCAACTTCTTTTATGTTCAGTGATCCTCGTGTTTTCACTACGTTTTGTGGTGCCGATATATCCTCTGCCACAACTACTGCAGCAACAAATAGCCAACTACTTTATGGAGAAATTTGAGATGGACGCTCTGGACACAGCCGCGAGGAAACCTAAGTGTTGGTTTCGATATGTTGATGACATTTTCGTTGTTTGGGGCCATGGTTTGGTTGAACTCAAAGACTTCCTGAGGCTCCTGAACTCAATCAACACAAAAATACAGTTCACTATGGAAATGGAGAAGGATGGGCGACTGCCATTTTTAGATGTCTTGGTAACCAGAAAAACCAACGGAAAGCTGGCCCACACGGTGTACAGAAAACCGACACATACCGACCGGTACCTGCACAGTGGATCAAACCATCATCCCAGTCAAAAGAGAGGAGCCATTAAAACTCTCACCGAAAGAGCCAGAAGAATTTGCGAACCATATGAGTTAGAAAGAGAATTGAAACACCTAGAAAGAGCCTTTGGTTGGAATGGATACAGCAAGAACGAGTTTAATAGAGCAAACAGATACGCATGATGAGCGTAAGGGTTGGGCTTGCCTCCCATACATACATGGAACCCGAAAAACATTTCTATATGTAACAGTGATATTGCTAAAACGTGTTTGTCGATAGTTTTGTAGTTTTACTAAGGTCTGCTTTTAATATCAAGAATATTAAGCGATTTTGAATGAGGCGCAAATGAATGCAGCAATTGTCGAAATTTCTCCAACTTCAGCCCTCAAATCACAATCCTGTTTTTTCGATTTTGTCAGAAATTCAGATAAACAAGCCACAAAATTATTCATAGTGAAAAGTCTGTTTGAATTATTTTGGCAAGTTTTTTGCAAGAGTTATGAAAAACTTACCGACTAAATACACATTTTCTAAGTTCTTGATGCTGCTGGAATTCGTTCAGTGAACACAGTTCTTTCAACCTTCGCTGTTTTTATGTTGATTTTGGGCTGTCTTTGGCATGAACATGAATGGGAAATAGTTCCTGCTGCTACAAAGCTGTAAACGGTTTCTCGAAAAAATTCACTTCTATCTTCAAAAATAATCAGCAAAAAATACATCTGGCTACTAAACACTACTAAACAGTTACCCGTGACAGAGACAAGGAGCAAACAAGACAGACCATTAAAAAATTTTAGTTTGAAGCGTGATTTTTGCGCTGATTGGGGCCTTTTTATATCTTCTTGTCATCCTATTTCATCGCATCAACTATAAAGCTTCCACCTCACACAGACAACTGATTGCTGATTTTTTCCAAATAACGACATCTCGTTTTAGTGGAATAAATATTCAAAATTAATGTTTGCAATTATGGAACTCTAATCATCGAAAAGTCATGCACTAATTATCAGCATCCATCACATTCAGTCACAAGAGAAATGCTTGACGTGCTCGAAGTCCCAAAGTTTCGTCATTAATTTCAGTTAGCTGAAAACATCATCAACGCATAATCGGATTAATTTCTTTGCAATTTTCATTTTGTTACCAAACAATTGGAAGCAATCAGCAAAGAAGGTGGTCGTTTTTCCGATGTTTTCATTATTTTATATGTGAAATTTTCCAATAATTTTCGCACATGTTGTGGACTTGGAAATTGACATATAAAGGAATTAACGGGGGAACTTTTATTGCACTTTGGAACTATAGAAAATATATTAAATCTAATTGGGATATTTTTAGAATTTGGTTCCAGATCTTTTCAAAATTCATTGATCCAAATATGTCGAACGGGCTTTACACGTTTCCACACTTTTTGGGACAACTTTCATGTTTTCGAGGAAAACACTAAACTGATGATTTTAAAAAATCTAGTGAATTTTTTGAAATCATTTGTTCATTTGACTTCATTTATATTAACTAGCTTCTAGTCTACTAAGCAAAAAATGCAACTTTCCAAATAAATTTCATATTTTGCAGGAAATGTGGAGAGCGTTTCTTATTGCAAAATTTTAAACAATTTTATGCTAATTCAGAGCTATATTGCATAATTTGCGCTTAAAATTAACATTTTTCTTAGTCTTCATTGCAAATATATAAATAAAGAAACGGATTACAGGATTCGGTGGTTATTAAAAATTAGCAGGTTCAATTTGAGTCCTGATTAAACATTTGAAAATATGAAAATTAAGTAACAAATTGAAATATGATAATTAAGAAAATCTTCTCATATAACTCCGACATCCACTCAAAAGCTAAGATTCTATTAGGAATGTGAAACCATATTCAAAAAAGCATTTGGAATATCCAATATATTTAGTGTCCTAATGGACCTTCTATGTCCTAATGGATCTAGTGACACCTATAGAGAAAAACTTAAACCTAACAAAGACTGACATAGACAAAGTGAAACAACATATACATGACTACATTCAATCACAAGCACAGCCCATTTCAATAGAAACCATACAACAACAACTTTCACTAGCCATAGGAAAATTTAGCCCGGAAATAAAAAATGCTTTCTACCGACATACACTACCCAAATACATACTGAGACTAATAAAACATAAGAGAGAACTGTACAGACTATATACAAACACTCAAAATAACGACCTAAAAAAGACAATGAACCAACTTAACAGAAACATTAAAACTCTGATTGGACAATACCGACAAGACAAATGGCTAGAAACATGTAAAGAAATACAGAAGGACAAAGGCAAAACATACTGGCGAAAAATTAAGAAACTGGCGCAATACAGGAAGACTGGCACTACTGACACAATTGACGAAAACGGAATAGAACGCTACACAGACAAAGAGAAAGCGGACGCATTTGCCAGACACTATCAAAGGACCTTCAGCATATCGACAACCCTAACTTCGACAATGACAACTGGAACTTGATCAACGACTGGTACTTGAACTATTTTAACAACTCACCAAACTATGCCTGCACACTGATCACAGACATAGAGTACGATGAAGCCCTAGCGCACATCAAGAACACTGCACCGGGGAAGGATAAAATTAAGGCAAAAGTCCTGAAAAGCCTAACTCAAGAAACACACAAACTGATCCTAACTGAATTGAACAACTGCATCACAAATGGCAGAATCCCATAAACATGGAAAAAACGGCTTAATAATCCCTATACCCAAAATGGACTGGACAATACACAACCGAGCAACTACAGACCAATTACACTGCTTCCAGTACTAGGCAAGATTTTTGAATGCATAATGAAGCAGCGGCTTGACAAAGTGATTGGAAATTATATACCTACCTACCAATTTGGTTTCAAACAGCATCACTCGACCGTTCATCCGCTCTTTATTTTGGCCAACAATATACAAACTACCCACCTAACTGACAGAAAGACATCTTGCCTGTTTATGGACATTAACAAGGCTTTTGACAGTGTCTGGCATAGAGGCTTACTATACAAACTATACAAACTACACACACCAACATATCTACTACACACCATAAAGAACTTACTAGAAAAACAGACAACTACAAGTACGATTGACAAAACACTGTCATTTTCTTTTTCCCCTGAACAAGGGCTCCCTCAAGGATCCCCGCTCTCACCGTTCTCTACAATATATACTGCCATGACATATACAATTACAACTTACCAGACAAAAATCAAATCGACAGATCGGCATACATATTACAATACGCAGACGACACGGCACTTATTGTACATGACAAAACTACTGAGAGAGCAGCTCAAAGACTCCAAACACTAACAAACAACACAGTGACATGGTTTTATAAATGGAGACTAACACCAAACGCGTCAAAAAACCAACTTCTGCTCACAAACCACAGACTCAACGCTGACTCCCCTACAATAACTGCAGACGGCCAAACGACACAACCAAAAAACGACGTAAAATACCTTGGAATCACAATTGACCACAAACTTAAATTCACTAAACACATACGAAACATCAGGGCAGAAACAATAAAGAGAACAAAACACTTCCGATCACTAACCTACAAAGACAGAGGAATTAGCACAAACACCGCCACCAAAATATATTATAAAGCTATTTGTAGACCCTTGCTAGACTATGGACATATACTCATGACCAACGGAACAGAAAGGACAAAACGTTATATACAAACAAGAGAACAAATTGCACTAAGACTAATAACACGAATAAGACACCCCCAAAACCCACTACACAACCCCCCCACCCAACTACTATACGAACGCACAAAAATGACAAAGATCTCGGAAAGACTCATACAGCTACAGACAAAATGGACAAACAACCCCTACAACTGGACCATACTGAATCCCCTTTGTCTTACAAGACCAACCAGACAATCCGCTTTCGTTTCCCTACATTAACGCTACTCGAACACTTACAAACGCTACGGACTAGTGGACAATAAAATAACTCCTTCTTGCCACTGAAATCTTACTTATTTAATAGTATTGTTAACCTAGAATAAGAGAACTTTCATATTTGTTTTCATTTAGATTAAGACTGTATGTATTAAACAAGGGCAGAAAGACCGATAGGTCGATAGCCTTTTTTAGAAATAAAGATGTCTACTACTACTACTGGATCTAGTGAAAATACCAGTTTTTAAGGCTGGATCCTACTGAATTTTGCCAACGAGTCAAAACCCGACAAGCAGGAAAAATCTTCCTGATTTTTTACATTCTGCTACTTCTAAAAAGTACAATGCCTTATTTAACGACTTCTCAATCATTTTACATTAATCTGCCCTCCGAATTCTAAATGCTGCTTCTCTAAAGATATTTTTCCTATTTTCTTTGCCAGTGAACTTTCTTAATAAAGCCCCGATGAAATCAAAGACGTTGAACAGCTGAGAAGAGGAGGCGATATTAAACACCGATATGAAGAGCTTCTGGCTTGTGTGCTCAGGAGATGGACTGGCTTGTTGACTTGTCAAATATTTACTAGCCCCCGAGAACATGAACCAATATGCAGCCATCCAAAGGAAAGAGACCCTGCGGGGTCAAATCGTTTTGTATGTTTGAACTGACTCATATTAAAAGTGGAATATTGCGCTAATCTGACCACCCATTCGGATGGCGATTGCAAACTTACTTGCGATCAATATAATGAAGGAAATACATAAAGTAGAAGTTTTCTATTGAAGAAACATGATTTCTCCATGATTAAATTACCACTGATACGTCTTGTCACAGCACGATACCCCCATTGAAAGTCGTTGCATTGTAAAATTCAATCACTTTATGGAAAAAGTGAAAAACCTCAACCGGGAAAATGCCTTTTGTAACCTACACCATCCATTAACATGATTACATTCTTTGTGTTTCCTGCGTAGGATTGTATCTCTAACCACAATGGGGTTGAAAAACATATTCTTGAGACGTTTGCAGGATTAAATCGTTATACGGTAGTTTTACTGTTTTTTTATTTTTCCTCTTTTGAGCCAATGAGAGATTGATAAAAACGATTTTTAGACTCTTTTGGTTCGTACAAATTAATGAGTTTTAAGGACAGTTTAACAAAAAAATAGCTAAGGTTAGAAATTCGAATTGAAAAATGATTCGCTGCTGCCTAGAAATATAGAAAAGAATATTTTAAAGTTTGATCGAAATAGTCGGTAAAAATGTTCTCTTTTGCCATTTTAAGGAGTGTAGTTTCAGCTACTACCTTAGGGGTAATAGCTGCGATACAATTTTTAATATAACATTATTACTCCCAATTTTCTACAATGCTAAAAAGTTTTTTGGAACTTCAATAACACTGTGTTAATAAATATAAAGAAACCAGTTATGAACAATTCTGAGCCATGCATAGAAGAACAGGAAATGAAGTGATTGAAAAATAAACAAACAGAATTTATGCTAACACAAACAGAACATTAATGATGACAAAATAATATATACATTTTGCCGGTTCAGACCTAAATCTTCAAAAAATTTCAATTTTCGTTTGGGTGTTTGTTTAATACTAAATTTGTATGCAACATGAGTCTGACGGTACCTGGTTTTGATAAAGGATTACTTCTGTACAGGTTGTCCCAACGATAAAGTAAAGTACGTTTACGCTCATCCAGTATTATTTGATTGAAAATTCTATTGTCATATTGCAAAGGTACTAAACGCGCATATTATTACTTAAAAATACCAATTAACTACGAATTTAACACTAAAACGCACAGAAACTACTCTCCAAGAATTCAATGCCAGAGCTGTGGAAAAATTTACTCACCTTTGCAGTTAATATTCAAAAACAAACATAAATAATTAAAACATGAATACAAACCAACTAACAAAGTTACAGAGTGTTATAAACTTTCTCACTTTCCGATTAATTCGGATGCTCAACTTGAAAACCTGAACCAAATAATAATTCAAAAGAAATTCCTGGGTTCCAGTCAATTTTATTGTTTATTACTTAAATATTTTACAAATACGTTTCGATGTCTTTCTCCACCATCATCAGTTTGTATGTATGGCTGTTTCCACCTTCACCTTTGGCAAGCCATTCTGATTCCAAGAAAAATCAGGAAAGTATACACAACAAATAATAAACTATAAGATTTTTCCACTCATTTTATTTTGGCTAATATGTTGTGTGGGTGAAGGAAAATCA
Source organism: Dendroctonus valens (assembly GCA_024550625.1). Lineage (NCBI taxonomy): Eukaryota > Metazoa > Arthropoda > Insecta > Coleoptera > Curculionidae > Dendroctonus > Dendroctonus valens. Next base: position 9,670 of record JAJTJO010000484.1, on the reverse strand, counting down.
GCACCCTTGAACATGAAAAATGTGACTTCAATGCACTTTTTGTGTTTTTTTTCCGAGACCCTTATGTGTCCTTAAGGGTTTGAATGCGGAGTGGCTTGAAAAGAAAACAAATGTTCAAGAAACGGTCACCGTTCACTGATTGTGACCATCAATCTGGAAGGGTGAAATAGAGTCCCTTTCTTACCCATGCTGTGAAACTCAAAAGAAAGTAGCAAAAAAGGTAAAGAACACAAATTCAAGAAGGGGAATTTCTGCTGATTTAGAACAGTTTGTCTTGGCAACGTTTAAAAAGTTGATTAAAGAAGTGAGTACATTAAGATTTAAAGCCGTATAAACGACAATTTAGATAAGGTCTCCCTTCATCCCCAAATCCATTTCCTGTTCGCACCAGATTAAAACTTTCCTCTTTCAATTACCTTTTGTCTTTTCGAGACTTCCGTTTGAGTTTTTCGATTTGATGGCCAGCTCCGATAACAACGTGGAAAATCTTTAAATGGGCAATATTACTGATGGTGGAACCTGCAATTATCCATTCATATTTTTTCCTTTTCGACTTATAGCTTTTAAATAACGTTATAAAGGGCCTATAGAAAAATAAATGACATATTGCCAGCGGATATTTTGTACTAATGACATCCTTTTCCAGTAGGGGCGTCTGCACAAAAGCTTATCTTTCGTTTTGCTGTTGCATTGACACTGCCAAAGCTGAAAATCGATAATATAATAGGCCAGTTTTAATAGGGGATGTCAGCCAAGGCACAATATGCATATATTTTTTTTATCTATTTGTGTTTGGAGCTGCTATACGTTGTTCAAGTTGAACTTTGTTGGCTATTTGAATGTTAACTCTATTGAAAAAAGCCGCAAAGTAAGAAAAAAGAGCACATGCAAAAAGATATGCTTCCTAGAACTCCGGATCTGAATAAAATGGATTTTAATTTGTTTTCCTGATAAAAAACCAGTTCACCAGTCGACAAATATAATAACCTATCGACTCACTTTACTGCCAAATTTTGTTTAAATTGGGCCACTCAATCGTGCTCTATGCGCTCCTGCAAACACCCGCGCAACTCTCCGCTTCCTCCTTGCCCAGTTGAAGCAAAGCCGTGATTTAATTGAAAATTTCGCTGCATCTAGTCCAGCACCCACCGCGTCGTCGAATTTGGTTTCTTGATGCGATATTTTGAGGCCAATTACTTTTTAGTGAGAGCTAAAGGCAACTCTAAGAGAGCATCTAAAGAATTTTCCAATATTTGAAGACACCGACAACTAAATGCAGAACTACCAGCTTCAGTGCATGCTTGAAGTCCATTGTGGCCAGAAAATTGAGGAAATCGATAATTCCTCATTTATGCTTAGCATGGCGGACGATACAACCCATGTTGCTGCTAAATCCTAGGAAGTTGTTTCGAGAAATGTGAGCGTTGGAAAACTAATTGAGCATCTTGGAACTATTTAATTCATGAAAGAGGTGATGTAGATACAGCACTTTATAAACCAAATTTAACTGTTTTAGATGCTTTAATTCTAAATTTACCTCACAAAGTTATGCAAGCCTTCAAACATTAATTTACAAAGTATCATTTTGCTCTTAATGTACATTGTTACGTTCATCAGTTAAATTTGACTATGTTCAAAAAACTGATCACACAAATAAGCAAGTACGTGTAATTTTTGCGAGTTTTAAAGGCTTTTCAATTATTCACACCAACGTCTAGAATCTCTGAACAAGATTGTGAACAGAAGGAATCCTCAGGATTATAGAAGCCATAGGAATTTTAATATACATTGGAGAAATTCGTTTTTTTGTTTCTGTTTATCATGGCGAAAGATACAACGGATATTTTGAGGAATTTTTGAAAATCTGCTCGAATCAGGTGTGCTTCTATTAATTTGTCAACTTTCCTAGGAAAAACTCAGTTTCTTCACGCATAAACCCACAGGCAAACACAGAAACAAGCATTATTTGAATTTAAACATCCTTCCGAAAATTGGAGAAGCCTAACATTTATTTTATAGGAGAATCTGTTTCATTTAACATACACATCCTGTATAGGAAAATCACTTTAAACCTTTCTCCGAATACTAAAAGCCCAGCCACACTTTTCCTTGTACCTACTCGAAACTGTGAGCACTCAATCGGCGTTTGATGCAAATTGCTCGGGAAGGGGAATGGAAGCTTTCCAAACGAACAAGTCTATATTGTTTTTCGAATGGGTTGAAAACTTCCACTGCTGCTGAATATTTGCCAGTTGATTCTTGTCGCATGTGGAAACGCAAAAATTATCCAAGTCACAGGAAAAAGTCCGTCTTTATTCCATCCGTCGATGCGGCTTTAGCCATGGTTTAGCTGATTTCCCCAGGGATCGAATGAATGGTATCGCGCGGTCACACTTGAATGGGCTCGGAAAGACCCGTTCGCATCATTTCCTGATGGATTACGCGGAGATTCACAGAGAAACGTCGCTGATTGACGGACACCCTTAATCGCCTTTCTTGCACGCTCGGTTTGCTCGATATATGATTTTCTTTATATCGTTTTAATGGACAGAGAAATAAATGGTTGAAACACTTGATCATCATCATCTCCATAATGCTGATCCTTCGAATCCGCAAAATTAATTTCGCAATAAAGGCCTCATCCTGTTCAAATATGTGCTCTGAAGGGTAGTCGATAATTATGCACCGGCCCGAAGTGTATTACACCGAGTGTTTTAATAAAGATCCATGGTGGGAGGGTCGACAACTGTAATAAAACATTTTGTAGCAATCAGAGGGACAGTGCCGTACATCCAATTATTTTACTATCCCTTATTCTACTGTTAAAGTCGGTTTTTTAATTCTGCTTTTGCCATGAGTATAAATGGAAAATCTTAATAATCCAATTTTTTCCATGAGTGCTGGATTAAAAGGCAGTTAAAGAGATCTTAAATCTTATCTTAAAAATAAGCCTTTGGAAGCTATAAGACTTTTTTGCTTTTTCTGATTTTTGCTCAGAGATTACTGCACAAGAATTTATTCTTAATTTTGTCTTAATTTTTAGTTTCTCAAGCGAATTTATTTAATTTTTGCCTGATTGCTGACGAATTAGGATATTTCTAATTTAGCAAAATATTCTATCAATGGGCAGTTTCAGCTGCAAACAAGCTGCTTTTTTAAAGAGATGTTTTAAAACAAGCCTTTGGAAGCTCTTAGACTTTATTTGCTTTTTCTGACATTTAACTCAGAGATTATTGCACAAGAAGTTATACTGTTAGATTCGAAAATAATTAGGAATATTTATAAGGCCAGATTGAATGATGATTACTAATGATTTATGTTATTTATTAATTTTATAATATTTTCAACTTATTGAACCATTCCCACTAATTCCAGTAAAAATTTTTAGCTTCTCAAGTGCGTTCATGATCGACAAATCCTGTTTAGATATGAATCGAATGTTGTAGCTCGTACCAATATCTGTTTTTGAAAAGGTAGAAGTTTCCGCAAAAAAATCACCGGAACTTTTTCTGCTTTTGAGCAGCAAATACGGAAAGTCAAAATCCCCATTGTCTTCAGCGTCTTTTCACAGTTAGTCAAATAAATTCGCTTATTGATAGTTTTATTCATTGGCGTTGCTGTCGAGCGACAGAGAAGTACACCGTTCACTTCAGGACTGTCTCTAAAAACGCATGTCGCAGATGCAAGCGAAACGTTAGGTATAAATACTATTGAGAGTTGAAACAGTAAGCTGTTTCATAAATCTCAGTATAATTCTATGGCAAAGGCACGAATGTCCAGTAAGATCAAAAAATATCATCTGAAATGACGATATGGAGATATTTTTGAACCCATAGACCTAAAAATACTGCTCGGAAGTTGAAAAAACATGTTATTGGTTTGTTGTTTGGCTCAAAAAGTTTGTTTGTCTCAAACCTTTAAGAACGAGTTTAATTATGCATGTATGATTTTCATAACTTTTTCGTTCCTTGCTACGCCGCTGGTTTTCAAAAGTAGGTGGCGCCCAGTTGCTCCGATCCCCCTTTTCAAATATTAGATATCAAACATATAATACACCGAGGGGATGTTTCGCTTTAAAAATCCATGTAAAAACCAGTTAAATTGTCTGGGGGACGTTGTCTCTTTGACATGAAAGATACACCCTTTTTCCTTTATTCCCAATAATTTTCCAGATATGTTTTCCATTTTTCAGTTTAAATTGAGTTTTTGGATTCGGGCTCCGCAATTTTGTACAGAAATTAATGAGAATTTGCCAGAAGATTTAGTACATAGTAATCGTATAAACTTTGCTGTAAGCAAGTTCTCCCTGTAGGCTGTTTTTTACTCGAAATCCAAGAAGCACCCTTTCAGCTGCCATCAGATAAATGTGATTCAATCTGAACTGAGTGAATATAGCCGGAGATTTGGTTGCTTTTAAGCAAATGATAATCCCCCGATTTGATGGCCTTAAGGTTAAATAAAATGTTTGCCGAAAAGCCGATTATTCACATCGATTTAAGACGGTCGGCTTAGTTTCTAGTTTGTAAAACAGGAAGCTTGTTAAAAATATGATACGATGACGCAAACATTTCCTCAAAAGAAACGGCGATTCATCCTTTCATTGAAATATTTGGCGAATCCTTCTTCGAATAATCCGTATATTGTGTAAAAATCCCCGTCTATTGTGACAAAACGGAAGTGAAACGAATAAAAAGGCCTTCGTCTGGTGCCTCTCAATCGCATCGTCTGATTGAACCAGATAGAAGTATAAAATGTGCATTTAGGGGCTCAAGCTGTAAGTCCACGCTTTTGCACTTTTCATGAAAACTAGCCGGATGTAGTTTCTCAAACTATGTCTCCTTATATTTTGAAAATCTTTTACTTCCTATTTTTTCGGTTTCTCTTTCTATAGTTTCGCGGATTAAAATAATTTAAAATTCATAGATTTTTAGTTAATTATCATTATGTTCCAATCACATATGTTTGTTCATACAGGAACGAAAAAAACAAGTTCACTTCAATCTATTTCTGCTTGCTTTGATTGGAGACTATTTTGTGTTTAATTTTCCCAACGGGGGGGTTCCTTAACTTCAAATCTGAGCAGTAACGTTCTAAATTTTCAACATTTCTTATTCTGTGTGGTTATTTTTTGCTAAGCTTTGTTTCCAAGTTCTCGCGTTGTATTACTTTTTGTAATTTGTTTTTTTGTGTTCTTCAGATTTGGGTTTTACGTCGTTGTTTTCGTTTCAATTTCATTTCCTAGTTAATTGTTAAAAACATTTTCTTGATAATCGTCCATCATTCTACACTGCATAAATGAACTCAATTTTTGTCGTGAATTCAGTTCGTGAATTTCGCTTACTTGAAATCAGCTTGCTACTGTTATTAAGTGAATTCAATATGGGAGTAAGAAAACAACAAAACCGCATCCAGAGTACCCTTATCAAATGGATTAAGAGCAGTGATATAGTCGGTTTTCTTAAACTGGAAGTTCGTTGCTTTCTTTCCGTAGTGTTTTCGTCGAGGAAACAGAAGTTTTTTCTCCAATCTGCAAGCTAGATTTGAGAGCGTGTTTCTGCAAGAATATTAGAGCCACTGATTATTTCCAGTTATATTTAGACCTAGACTCAAGGTCTTAAATTTTCGTTTTAAAGCCCTTCTAAGCAACTTCCTATTGTTCTTAACTAACATCATTAATTTGTATACAAAAGTTATTACAGGAAAGTGTTAAATTAACTATTTAAATTATGGTTTCCACCTTGTCTTGCGTGCTGGCCTATATTTTCCAGAAAACATGTCTAAAACAGGACCAATCGGCACGTGACTTTAGTTCTGGATTCCTTCACTTATTTCCGGAGAAAATGTTCATATTGCCGGTTTGAGCTCCGGAGCCGCTGCCGCTTTATAGACCGTATTTATTGCCAAGAAAACTCGATGTTTGTCTTGGTGAACTCAATTTCTTATGAAGGACTTTTATTTCTTTGAATTTGTTCACATTTCCAACACGTCGTGTTTAAAGTGCTATTTTCGGTAGGTTTCAGTGAAGGCGTAAAAATGCAAAGGTAACCAATTTAATTAACTTGAACTGAATAGAATTATGATTGAATTTTTTAAAGTGAGAAACTCTCAGTTGTTAATATGGAAGCCTCTCATGCTAACAGCTTATGAACTTTTTTCGATTATGTCTGATTTTCTTCTGATAAATCAAAGAATTCTTTTCGCTAGAGCACCTCTTGTGCAAACCCCATATTCAACAACTTTTTATTTAGACAAAATTTTAAGTCCCACTTCATTTGTTAACACTTTTAACAGTTCATTTCATCCTACAGTTCTAAGTGAAAAAATATCGTTATTTGAATTAATAATTTCCTTGATAAAGCTATTAATTTAAAGCCTGAAACTATGGAGTGACAATTTTTTTAAAGCTCAGTTTGCTCGATTTCAAGCAACTCACCTTTTTATTTTAATTAATGCGTCCTTTTGTATGTATTTCCTTCTTACTGGTAATTTCTCCCAAACACTTTTTTCGTTTTTAAATAAATTTCTAATTCAACAAGTGCATATTGCCCAAAACCTGTTGTTCGTATTCGTGGACTATCGCGCTAATACAAATCGTATGGCTAAGGGCGAAGCTCCCTTTATCTCTTGGGAGCAATAAAATCTAAATAAAACACCTGTTTGTATGATCGAGTTCTAGAAACTGCGGAAGTGCCCTGTTTATTGAAATTTTATTAACTGCTAGATGCGGTTGAGATTGGAAATTTAAGGATTTTGTTATAGAATAGAAGCTTTTAGAATAACCAACATTTTCTGTATTTGAATTTCATGCTTTATTTTTTGCACTCACTTTTTCAATTCTTAAGGCATTTTATTCCTATTATTGTTTTCAGTTTTATATCTACTAAAAGATGCTTGAAAATTATGTGTATTCTTCGTTTTATTCTTAATACAACTAATAATTAATGTTTTGTTAGTGATGTTTTATGCCAGTTTGACTTCTTTTGTAATATCCCATTTTTTATCGACTCCCTGTTTGATACCACTTAATTTACTGAAAGTTTAAAATTTTTTTCCGCTTTCTAGCTTTCGTGTGAAAATCGTTGATTTCCGTGCTAACAAATTTGGATACTTTTACTTTGCTATCCAGATTTCCTTTTTCTGAATTGTTTCCGGTAACTCTTGAAATGTTTTAGTCTGTATTATTCCATTTTTTTTATTAATCTTAGATTCTCAATAAGTCTTATTTGCTCCTTCCCTACTGGCTCCTTTTCTCACTTGCTTGCTCATAAACTGCAGTTTTTAAAATATTCTAAGATTGGCGTTGTCTTGAATCGAATTTTGCTATTTGCTATATGATTTTTCGTAAAGCAATTAAGCTTTGAGATAAAATACATTTTTTTGTGTTTTTATAATTTTTCATATTTTTGTACGTTTTGCTTTTCATGAACTTGAATGAAGACAAATTCCAACAAAAGACGCATATTTTAAAACAAAATTTCGTTCAGATGGTTTTGCTTTTTACGTTTTCTCATTTTTTTCTCAATTAAATATATATTATCTGTGCTTATAAAATTGCAACGTTTGGTGTACTTTCGCACATTGCTTAGTTTATCAAAAACTAGCTTTGCATAAATAATTTTGTTCGTAATTTTGCTGCCTTTTATATAAGTCTGGACAAGTAAAGAATGCACTTTTTAATATTCGAATTCTTCCTCAAAAATACTTTATGTCTATTTTCCCATTTTATTAATTACTCTGTATCTGGTTCATTCGGTTTCTTACTACCAACTTTTATTTATTTTATTTGAACTTATTGCTGTATCAACGTTTTTTACTTTCATTTAATTTCCTTCAGCTTCCTTGACAAAGTTGATTTGCTTTCGTTTGTGGTTTAATTCTTTAATTAATCATACTTTTTTTCATCATTGATTGCTTCCGTTGTAGGTAAGGTTGAAGTTTTCTGATCCAAAAAAATGCCTGTTTTAGGAGGTAGCACAATCAGATTGTTTAAAATTATGCAAACTGAATTTTTTTCAGCTAATTATATTCCAAATATCCCTGTAATTAATGGCTGTTTCTTAATTCATCTGGGTCAGAGCTTTATTGATTCTCGTCCTCTATTTCTATCTTAATTGATATTTTTCACCGATGCTCAAATAAGACACTCATTGAAAATGGATTAAAAATGAAGATTTAGAACACTAACTGTCGATCAAGAACTTCTAAAAAATGATTGAAAATGTTGCAATATTGTGAAGATTGCAGCAGTGAAACAAGGAAATAATATGAAAACATCATAGCAAGTAGAAGCTAAGAATAGCCAAACTTCTACTCATTCTATCAAATTTATATGTAATATGTCCACTTATTTGTTGTTTTTCCTACATTTCCACCCTCATTGAATCGCAGTTCATTAAAGATCACTCAATGAACGGAACTTTATTGTCGGTTTTCTTAAACTGGAAGTTCGTTACTTACTTTTCATAGTGTTTTCGTTGAGAAAACAAGATTTTCTCCAATCTACAGGCTAGATTTGAGAGCGTGTTTATGCAAGATATTAGAGCCACTGATGTATTTCGTTCTAAGTATTCTTTTGGCGATAATTTCATTCCAGTTATACTTAGACCCCTACCAAGGTCTGAAATTTTCGTTTTAAAGGCCCTACTACTAACTGCCAGTGTTGAGGTTTGAATCTACTGGAATATTCTCATATATTTATGAGCTAATGTTGCAATATTGCGAAGGTTGCAGCAGTGAAACAAGGAAATAATATAAAACATCATAACAAGTATAAGCTAAGAATAGCTCAACTCCTACGCATCCCATCAAATTTATATGTAATATGTTCACGTATTTGTTGTTTTTCCCACATTTCCACCCTCCTTGAATCGCAGTTCATTAAATATCACTCAATGAACGGAACTTTGATGGAATGTGACAAAACCGAGTTGTGCCCTTATAGAATTCCATCTAATTTGTATCTCTTTTTACTGTCTCTAAACATGTATTAAATAACACGAAACACTCGAATGTCGTTCGCAAATTGAAACATTTTACTTTTGATGCCCGAACGTGACTATTCACCAACTCTGCCACTTATTTCAAATCCCTTGCTCCCATCGCCCCAATATCGTGTTTTGTACCATAAGTATTAAATCTAGGTCTATCATTCTTTTTTTTTTTGATACAATTCATTGATATCGACTGAAATATCCGGGATAAATGCAAGTTTTATTCAGAAAGGTACAATTTTCCGCTGGTTGTCGGTGTTGTTATCAAGCCAGTTTCCATTAACCGCATGGAAACCCGAATGTTGCGTGTCAACGAAAAACCTAAATGGACAAAACTCATCGGACACAAAAGACAGCGATTAGATTAAATGCGTTTAAAACTTTTTGTGATAAATGTAGTCTGGAAAAGCTTTGGCGGGCTTAATGCAGGGCTTTCATAACACATAATGACAGTCTCCTGCTAAAAGTTGCGTAACGGGATCCATGTTAATGCATTTTAGTCATAGTGGAGTAATATACAACAGGGACGGAGTTGAACTTCACTAGTAAATTATCAATTTCTTTTTATTTTCCTACCATTATAATGGTAGAAGAAAATATTGTTTGGTAATCCAAAAATCCACATCACTATTTTCCATGTTGGGTTTCCACCATGGTTTCCACTAGATCTGCTATATATT